>JANZLH020000374.1:28057-38729 GCA_026770325.2 Erythroxylum fimbriatum
TTGCAGTGTCAATTGTCCTTAGAAAAATTATAATGCAATTAATGTCAATTTGCACAATTTTACTAACAAATTGCATAGAACATAAGTTCATCGCAAGGGATTAATTTAAGCACAAAATTACGAATTAAGAGTCAAAAAGTACATTAACAGCCATGAAAGTGTAGCCAATTTATAAGATAAACTTGGGCTTAATCACAGAGATGACAAAAATTAAAGATACGACCGCACCAACAGCTTCTACCTCATCTATTCTAACAAGGACTGTTATGACAAATGAAAGATTTATGGTGGAGATTTTTGATGGTACGGGTCATTTCGGCATGTGACAAAGTGAGGTTCCAGACGCTCTTTTTCAGCAAGGTCTTGACATTGCCATTGAAGCAAAGAAACCAAATGATGTTGAGGAGAAAGATTGGAAGACCATAAATTGTTTGGCATGTGGTACAATTCAATCGTGTATTTCCAAAGAGCAAAAGTATGCTTTCTCGAAAGAAACTTTTGCATCTAAATTGTAGAATCAGTTGGAAGAAAAATTCTTAAAGAAAAGTAGACAGAATAAGCTCCATATGAAGAAGAGACTGTTTCGTTTCTCTTATTCTTTGGGTACCACTATAAATGATCACATCACCAGTTTTTATTAGTTAGTTATTGATTTAATGAATTTGGATGTGACATTTGAAGATGAAGATTTGACTTTGATGTTGCTAGGATCCCTTCCTGAGAAGTTTGAGTTTCTTGAAACTACTCTACTTCATGGGAAGGTTGCTATGTCTTTTAGTGAAGTTACAACTGCTTTGTACAATCATGAATTGAGAAGGAAGATAAAGGAATAATGTACAAGTGGAGAAACAGAAGCTTTGGTTGTCAAAGGCTGTTCGCAGAGTCAGACTAAAGGAAAGAAAGGGAGGTCGAAGTCGAGGTCCAAATTGAGAAAAAATGAATGTGCCTTTTGTCGGGAAAAAGGGAATTCAAAATGTTGTTGAGTGTGAAGATGCAGAATCAAATCTTCCATTGATTGTTACGTCCTCAATAAGCCCTTCTAGTCCATGGCTGCTAAATTTGAGCTGTAGACATCATATATATCCCAATCGTGATTGGTGCACTGATTTTAGAGAGCCAGAAGGTGGAGTTATCTATACAACAAATGACAATTCCTGCACTACAAATGGTATTAGTTCAATTTGCTTAAGAATTTATGATGGAACAACCAGGACTCTGACAGATGTCAGATACGTGCCAAGTTTGACTAAGAATCTTATTTTTATGGGAGTCCTATAATCAAAGGGCTACACTGTAAATGCAACAAATAGGGTAATGAAAGTCATCTTTGGTGCACTTGTGGTAATGAATGGAATTTGAAGAAACAATAACTTGTATTATTGCTAAGGTAATGTAGTTATTAGAATAACAACAATAGCTTCTAATGATGATCAAGAGCTAGAAGTATCCTGGTTGTGGCATACGCGCTTAGGACATGCAAGTGAAAAATCCTTCAATATATTAGTAAATCAAGGTTTGTTGAAAGGAGTTCAGGCCTACAAATTAGACTTCTGTGAGCATTGTGTCAAAAGGAAATAGACAAGAGTGAAATTCAGCACTGTAATCCATGATACAAAGGGTATTTTGGATTATGTTCACTCTGATGTGTGAGGACCTGCAAAAACAACCATTTTGGGAGGAAAACACTATTATATGACCTTTGTTGATGACTTTTCCTAGAGAGTATGGGTGTATACTATGAAGACTAAGGATGAAGTGTTGGGAGTTTTCCTTAAATGGAAGAAGATGATGGAAACTTAAACAAGCAGAATGATCAAGCGTCTTTGTACATATAATAAATGAGAGTATAAGTGATCCATTTTTAAAAGTCTACGAAGATGAGGGTATTGTCAGATACTTCACAGTCAAGGATACACCACAACAAAATGGGGTGGCAGAACATATGAACCGAACATTGCTAGAGAAAGTTTGATGTATGTTATCCAATGCTGGGTTGGGTAGAGAATTTTGGGCTGAGGCTGTTGCATATGCATATCATCTCATTAATTGCCTTTCATCAATTGCTATTGGTGGTAAAACACCTTTGAAAAAATGGTTTGGAAAACCTGCTACAAATTATGATTCTTTACATATGTTTGGTTCCACTATATACTATCATGTTAAGGAGTCAAAGTTGGATCCACGTGCAAAGAAAGCAATTTTATAGGGATCACCTTTAGTGTGAAAGGATAATCGTCTTTGGTGCTTAGAGTCAAAGAAAATAATCTTCAACAGGGATGTTACCTTTGATGAATCTACCATGTTAAGAAAGGTGACAATTGAAAATATTGAGCAGACAGATGGTAATCTAAAATAAGTGGAGTTTGAATGAAGAATTGTTACCTCAACAAATGATGAAGCAAATGCAGAAACTCTTATGGTAGAAGAGGAGCCAGATGAAGAAGATGTTTCAATACAAGAACCTCCACAACAACAATTAGCAATTGCATTGAGAAATCCAAAAAGGAACATTCAAGTACCTACTCGTTATGCTAATATGGTGGCTTATGCATCTCCAATTGAAATTGATGACATTCTTACCACTTATAAAGAAGCAGTTCGAAGTTTAGAAGAAGAGTAGCCAATAGTGAAGAAATGCGTTCCCTTCATAAGAATCAAACGTGGAAGCTAAGTAGTCTCCAAAAAGGAAAGAAGGAAATTGGATGCAAATGGGAAAATGCAAAGAAAGATGGATTTCCTGACAAGAATGATGTCCGCTACAAGGCAAGACTGATGGCTAAAGGCTACACTCAGATGGAAGGAATAATGAAGTCTTTTCTCTAGTTGTGAAACATTCCTTCATTAGAGTTTTACTGACCTTAGTAACACAATTCGTCTTGGAGCTAGTGTAGTTGGATGTAAAGACTGCATTTTTACATGGAGATTTAGAAGAGGAAATCTATATGACTCAGCCTAAGGGATTCAAGGATGTTGATAAGGAGAATACGGTATGTAAATTAGAGAAATCATTATATGGATTGAAATAATCTCCGAGATAATGGTACAAATAATTTGATAAGTTTATGGTAAGGCAGAGGTACACAAGAAGCAAATACGATCACTGTGTGTACTTGCGTAAGCTACAAGATGGATCCTACATTTATCTTCTTCTGTATGTTGATGATATGCTGATAACTTCAAATAATCAAAGAGAAATTGAGAGATTGAAGATTCAGTTGAATCAGGAGTTTGAAATGAAGGATTTGAGAGAAGCCAAGAAAATTATAGGCATGGAGATAAGCAAAGACAGAAAGTTGGGGAGACTTTGTTTGACTCAGAAACAGTATCTGAGAAAGGTCCTAAAACATTTTGACTTGAATGAAAAGTCAAAGCCTTTTAGTACTCCACTCACTCGTCATTTCAAACTCAGTGCATCTTTGTCTCCAAAGAATGATGCAAAATGAGAATACATGTCAAAAGTACCATATGCAAATGTTGTTGGTAGCTTGATGTATGCTATGGTGTGTACAAGGCCTGACATTTCACAAGCAGTAGGAATCATGAGTAGGTATATGCATGATCCAGGCAGAGAGCATTGGCAAGTTGTGAAATGGATTCTGTGGTACTATAGATATTGGATTAATGTTTGAGTGAGATGAGAAAGGTGGTCATTGCTTAGCTGAATATTGTGATTCCAACTATGTTAGTGATCTAGATAAACATCGATCAACTACTAGCTGTGTTTATTCTTGCAAAGGCATCTGTCAATTGTAGGTCTACCTTACAGTCAACAGCTTCTTTGTCGACTACAGAGCCAGAGTATATAGTAGCTACAAAAGCTGTGAAGGAGGTAATTTGTCTTCAAGGATTGCTTGGTGAATTAGGAGTTCCACAAAAGCACATCAAAGTGCATTGTTATAGTCAAAGTGTTATGCTTTTAGCAAAGAACCAAGTTTACCATGCAAGGACAAAGCACATCGATGTTCATTATTACTTTGTACGAAAGCTTCTAGAAGAAGATGGAGTAGCAATCCAGAAGATTAAGACCATTGAGAATCCTATTGATATGTTGGCAAAGGTGGTGACTACAGTCAAGTTTCAACATTGTTTGGACTTGATTAATATTGCTAAAAATTGAAGATGGGCGTTGTAAAGCGCATTTGAAGACACTACTAAAGATGAGTTTTGTGAAAGATTTGAAAAAGTAGAATTTGCCAAGGTGGAGATTTGTTGAGTAGTCAAATATTGTGACTCATCCCACAATCCCACATTGAGAAATTATAGATTTGTGGGAGGTTGTTTTATTTATAAAATAACCCTCCTCCTTTTAGTTTTTTTATCTTCCCAAAATTTTCTTTTCTTAAGACAAAAATTTCCCCTCTTTTTGTAATATTTTACTTGTATTATTTTCTGAAAATAGTGAAATATTGATTTAGTAGTATTCGAGGAAGTAGACATAATTAGCCAAACCTCGTTAAATTATGATCTTCTTTATTTGTCTATTTAATAGCTATTGTAGGGTATAGTTGTAATGAAATATTTTAATATTAAATTACATGTCAAGGAAAATTTTGTTTTGGAGGTTGGATTTTAAATGGGACCGTTTGTGACCCCTCTAGCCTTTCCTGAGAATTTACCTAGTGTAAATTTTCAATATAATCGTTTACACTTTATTCATCTAGGCAATAGTGCTCAAGGTGAATTTGTTATTAGTGACAGAAATTAACCCAAGTTCCACGACACTTAAAAGCTCACGAATCAATTAAGGCACTAATTGAGGCAGTTGGTGTTAAGATAAGGCAGTTGCTATGAATAAAAAATATAGTGGAGTATGGGACCAAACCAACCTGCCTACCTGCCACAAATAGTGCTTCCGGTGTGAGGTTGCACTCCAATCCAAGTGTTTATTGGCCTAACATAGCTTTTACATATTGACTGAAGATATAAAAGCATTCTTGGATTCTTTTTATCATAGTCGCTCCCTTCAGAGATCTTTGTTGGATCGTTACTTGACCAGGACAATGTAGCTTGCCTAAGACGATTTAGCAAACCCTGAGTATACTTTTGGAAGTTGATTTTGTGGTTACTAATTTTATTTAAGAAATGAATTTGACCGTCTTGTGCTTTTCAAAACATTCTGAAACCTTCGTGGGAAATCTAGTGATGACGGTCCTTTCCATATTTTGTTACACAATGATTAAAACATCTACTCAAAACTGTTGTGTTGGGGGTGTTCCCATTTAGATGGAAGCTAATTAGCAACTAATTCCGTAGAGATTTGTGGTTCCATTGAAACAAATGAAATGGTCAAAGTAGCGAGTCGAAGTTCGAGACAATTACATGAATTGCGTGTGAGAAGAAGCTGTCAAGTCATGGTAAGGCACCAACCCCGTACCATGATTTTCCAACATAACAACACACTCGAACCAAACAAAGACAACACACTCGAACCAAACAAAGACTCCACAGACCAAAAAAAGTGTGGCTCGAAAATGATGTTTTGATAGAACAACCCAAAGACCAACCACAAAAAGCCCACATGGAACCATGAATGCTTGAAAATTTTGTTCAAGAGTACAATCTCTCCAGGTCATATAAAAGAGCGTGCAGATTTTGGACAGCAATCGGAGAAACAGGCCTGTAGGTCATCTGCTATACATGGCAACCGGATCTCGTCATAGAGCCACAAAATTGCGGTAAATGATTCAGAACGTATTGTAACATTGATCTTTGGTATTTCGACCCTTTCTGTGAACTAAAAGTTCCACAAATTTTTTCAATGAAGATAAGACAAGTTCCTCAAAAATTTACCCATTAATACGGACGATCAACTCGTCTACAAATGACGGGATAAGGATGTTCTTCTATTTCAAACAACCACAATCAAGACATATATACTGACTCTACACTTACCTAAACCACGCAAACATGGTTGCTTCATGCAAATGACTTGCATATGTTACCTCTGTCTGTACCATGTTGTATCAAAGTCTTCACTCTCTCCTGATATTTATCCATACAATATCATTGGAGCATTTCCTTTACAGTTTCCTCAGTAATATCTCCCATGATCAGGCATTCTATCTCTTTCCCAAAAGCATTAGCCTCGTCGTCCATCAAAGTGGACCATGGAGAGGATTCTAAATTCCTAGCCTCCAAACTGTCTAGTGAGTAATAAGACTTGTACGATCTCCAATTTACGATCAAGCAACTTCTTTCCACGCAAAGGTGGCAGCACGGACATACCTATAATGTTCCTTCTAAATCTAGGCATGGTTATGGGAGGTCCAAATAGAGGTGGCAGTGTTTCATTCAACAAATCGAATAGCATTTTGTTGTCTATTTTTCTCTTTTTTCCCATTGTAAGTAAGCGTTCCAAATATTATATAGGCTTTGGATAAAGTAAAAAAAAAGGTCATATTTTATCTTTTTTTGTTCTTTATAAATATCAAAAGTGAGCCTTTATAAAAAATAAAATGAGGTAAAATAGGGGCAAGTCTAAGAGTAGGCCTGGGTAGGTGAGCCTGATTGTAAGTTCCCTGTCCTTGGCTTGTTTCCCATACGATTCTTTCACTTCTTCAAACACTGAGTTGCTAATAGGCTTTCTAGATGGGTCTAATTTGGATAAACATTGATCATATGACCCATCATATAAACCAGAAGCGACGAATTAATCTCTTATGTAAGCTTATATGCTTTGTTATCCAAAACAACCATCAATTCCACAAGTCCGTCTGATTCAATTGATTTAGTTGCCTTCGCAGCTTTTGGAAAACAAGCAACAGAAAAACTATTAGCAGTTTACATTCTCCAATTTAACTGCGATAGATCTATTGAATAGTACATAGTTATGTCAAAAAGGATAAACAAAACTTCATTTTATTGGTTGGTGTAGGCATTAGCTAGCAGCAGACGACCAATAGTATGATAGGGACAAATCCTCAAAAAGACTTACCAAACCATCCTATCTTAAGAGTCTTGAAACATAAAGCCAACAGGATATATTGGACCAAAGAGACATCCCATGAAAACAATTCAAATTCTACTTGGAATAAAGGGGGCAAACCCCAGTGCACAAGGCTCATCGCTTTGCGAAGATCGGAGAAGGGTCATTAAATGTCTGCAACCTTCCTTTTGCATTTTACAAAGAGACTGTTTTTGTAACTCAAACTCGTGACCTTCCGGTCACAAAGGAGTAACCTTACTAATTCCTCCATAGCTCGCCCTCAAATTCTACATGGAATCATTAAGCAAATTCATGCAAAATGTATACAATCGAAATATGCATAGAACTTCAAAATAAAAGCTCTGTATTGAAGCAAGAAAGATATGTCTCTAACCATTTAGATTACAACTGATCTCTATGAAAACCTGAGGCAAAGAATCATCTTCTTTAAGATCAGGAGTTGATGCTAGGCTGATGTCATCTGCTGGCCTCCAAAACTCTTTTTGAGGACTGCTGCACATTGATGTAGGACTTGGAGGTACCTCAGTTGAGTTCTCCTAAGATGTAAGACAAATAAACAGAGGAATTTACTAATGAAAATCTGTATGTTGATGATTAATACCATACTGGCCCTGTGCCCTAAGTTCATAGTAAGTATCGGTCCACTCATGATATCTTTCATGATATCCTGGTCAAAACCATGGGACTTTACTATTGATTCCATTTTCTTGCCGTATAGCCTACCCCTATAAAATTAAGATTGTATTTAAAATTTGAGACTTTATCTTTGATACTGAATTTTTCCTTCTTCAATTTTTCATATTAAGAGTCACATTGCTAAGGGACTCATGCTTCCTTCTGATGTGGGCACCAGTGAGAGCATGGCGATCCTCAAGAAGAAGCTTCCCAAATAATGCTCCTGCTTCCCAAATAATGTTCCTGACACAAGAGCTGACAAAGACCTTATCAAGTTTCTAGGGGACAAGTCTTTACGAAGCAATGAATCACCATCTTCATGCCTAAAAATCTAGTTTGAATTTCCTGTTCATCTTCCTTAACTTCCTAATAAGCCAGTTCATTTAGATTTTTCGAGACGTCTCCATCTTGTCTTACCCCATGCAACTTATTATCTTCAAGAGACAATTTGAAACTGTTACAGATGATCATTGAAGCATTAAGATGTGCTTCTCTCTTCAGAACATTAATTAATCTTTATGACAAGAATCTTTTTGTATCCCTGTTTATGAACTCTAGAGAATTGCATGCACTTCTACATGATCACGTTAATTCTAAGCAAAACAAATTCATTCCATATAGGTCTTTCTATAAAAGGAGTATATTAGAAATTTTAATATGGTTAAATTGTAGAGCCCATTAATAAGAATTGGGTTTAGTTCAACCATTGTCAAAATGAATAGAACTAGTCATTTGGACAATTGACCCTTATCATTTATAAACCCTTTAACATTTTCATGTTTAGTCAATACAGGATACTCTAACACTTCCCCTCAAGTGCAACTTGGATTATACATCTAGTTGTCACTTTAAATAAATGCAGCGGTAACTGGACTGAGCCGTTGGACTAGACATCCAGATGGACAGTTGAGAAATTAATAATTTGGACCAAACCTACTCTAATACCATATTATAATTTTTAATATGGGTAGAGTATAGAGCTCATTAATAAGAATTGGGTTTGGGTCAATTATTGCCAAAATAAGTAGAATTAGTCATTTGGTTAGTTGGCCCTTACCACTTATAAACCCTTTAACATTTTCATGTTTAGTCAATATGAGATACTCTAATATAATGTCAATTCCACCTCCTCCCTTATGTAAGGAAACTTCAAGCTCATATAGGTATTCTTCCTTTTTTACTGTAGAATCTTTCTATCTTAATCTCATCTCAAATCGATCTTTATCTCATCTTTCTATTTTGAAGCCTTATACTCTGAATATGATTTTTCGATTCACTTCTAAATTCTTTCCTTAGAGGACATGATCATGATGACCTTTGGTCCTTTGAGAAGGTCTAAAAACTACAAACAGAAAGGAAGGAAATATCATATATAAAAGGCAGAAAGCGCTTAGAAGAAAGGCTAGTCCAACTCTTAGATGGACAGATGTTGACACTTGAGCCAAATTCTTCAAATGATAGTATAAAAAAGAAAAAAAATGTCCCTATTGTTGTGATAAAAAATGAGATATGAAAATGTATTAGGAAGAAAGGGCCATTATAATCAATGATACTTGCTATTGGAATAACATGGGGTCTAAATAGTATAAATAAACAACTTGCTATAAGGGAGTTCTTTAGGAGTAGCTATGTAGATTTTTTAGTTTGTTAGAATCCAAATTAAAGTAGGATCAGCTAGGAAGATGTATGTAGTTTTCTGGAAAAAAAATATGGAAGGTGATTCATAATCATTTTTGTCATGCAAATGGGAGAGTTGTAATAAGTTATAACTTCTCAAAGGTAAAACTGATTAGCTAGAAATATAAAGATCAGGTGATACGCTATGAAATGAGGATTAAGGAGAATGATAGAAAGATGACTTTTCGATAGTATATGTTGGAAATCATATTTTCAAAAGAAAGCCAAAGTCAATTGGAATTTGATATGCTAGCCTAAGCTTTAAAGAGTTTTGGGAGTATGTTTAGCTAGATTAATCAACAGGATCACCTTAATTACTAATATGATATGATATAATAACACTTCACAAGATAAGGAAAGGACGAAACATAACCCATATTCCCACCTTCTAATAATAAAGAAGGCACTGATCTTAGCCCACGAAGAAAACATCAGGTTGACAATTGGGCATGAATTATTCATATAATGGAACGAGAAGGTAATGCTACTGGAAAGTTCTAGTAGCTGGCTCCTATTGGTAAGTAAAAAAAGAAGGTCATAGGGTACCAAAGCAAAGGCAGGAAGGGAAATGGCTAATAAAGATTAGGATTAGCTATAATAAAGGTTTCAAAATTCCTTACTTGTTACTTTATCCTTTCTGATGGATAGCCCTACTTGAGAGAACAAGCTATTGAAAAAGATCCTCGATGAAGGCTGAATGAAATCAACTAAGTTCATAGTAGCTTTAAGAAAAAGAAAGAGTGACTATTGTTGTCTGGTCAACTTGCTTTTGACTGTCCTGCTAACTATCTTAATAGATCTATCTTTATTATTATTAAACTAACTTGTTCTTTTCCAATACACTGGCCATTCTATAGATTTAGATGGCGGAGAACTACCAATTGATGAAAGGTACCTAAAAAGAAAGAGGAAGAAAACCTTCAACGTAAACAATTCTTATTACATAATGGATAGAAAGGCAGAAGGAGTGTTTGAAATTAAGCCTGATCTGATCCTCTTTCTTAATGTTCCCTTATAGACCCATTTTGTAACCTGATCTTATTACAACATATCTTTCTTGATTGAATACATCATTGAAAGAAGAATGTAAGATGTCACCTATGTGAATAACATGTGTAAGGAGTTAGGTAGAGAGAGGTGCACTATATGAGATTCTCATCCCCACTCCTTCGATTAATGGTCTTGATGTGAGATTCTCATCCCTACTCCTTTGATTAATGGTCTTGATGTAACATCTCATTACTTGTGGAAGGGTTAAAATAGTAAATGTGAGTGATCTATGAGAGGCTTAGAAATGCTGTTGGACCAATGGTGGTTGACAAATTAAATCCCTTTATGTTTTGATAATAATAAAATATCCAGAATTAGTTAAGA
>JANZLH020000374.1:55633-72162 GCA_026770325.2 Erythroxylum fimbriatum
TGATTGAAATGCAAAACTGCTTATGCTTGAGTGAAAATGTGTTAATCATGAAAAATGCAAATTTGTGAAATAATTGTGATATGAATTGATGTGTTGCATGATTTGAGTGAACCAATGATGATGGTTACCTCAT
Organism: Erythroxylum fimbriatum; assembly: GCA_026770325.2. NCBI lineage: Eukaryota > Viridiplantae > Streptophyta > Magnoliopsida > Malpighiales > Erythroxylaceae > Erythroxylum > Erythroxylum fimbriatum. The sequence continues at coordinate 55,767 of JANZLH020000374.1, forward strand.
TGAGTTCGCAAAACTCACCAAAATTGTAACGTTGTCTTTTCAAGACCGAGAGATGACTTTAGCTACTGAGAGGCTCTTCTACCGTGTAGATTGTGAGTTGGGCAAGAGAAGTCATGGCACAAAGGTCGGTCAGCTGGGATTTCTTTTAGATGGCTTAGATAGATTTGATATATTCTTTCCTCTTTCATGTAGTACTTATGTACTACGTTTTGTTGATGTTCTTGTAGTAAAGTTGGAAGACACAATGTAGACTTTGGTTTTGTGAAATGAAATGAGGAAGTAGTTTCAAAAAAAAAGATATTGTGGTTTTCTATTGATGTTGTATATGTGAATAATGAGATGATGCCATATGAAGTGAATGTAGAGATCGAACGTAGCATGCCCTTATCCTCGGGTATGTGCTGGAATGACCTCCGGACGTCATGGTGCGTATCCCTAGGGTAAGGGGGTGCTACACTTGATGTCAGCCCTCTTCCTATAGATTTAGGATGGAGGGAGATAAACCTTTTTGAATTGATTAGGCTACTTTAACCACGATAACTTATGAATAATGATTCCCTTTAACATAAACTTTGATTGAATCTAGGGTTAAGGTTAATATTAATTTTTCCATAAGTACTTGACGTAGCTGTAACTATTACAGGAAAGTACGGATCGATCCCACGAAGATGGTAATTACTAATAGATACCTTTTTTCTATTATCTATCCTAAGAATTCGAATTTTGGTTTTTAATTAAAACTAAAGTTAAAAAAATAAACTAAATTAAGATTAAACAATCCTAAACTCAGGACAAGTAGAATACAAAGAAAAATCAATATCAAATAGTAATGTTTACGTAATGAATCCCCTCAAAATCCTTGAATTATTAACCTTTTATCATGCAATCATATTATTGATTATTGGACCATGAAAATTCCTATCTTATATTAATAACTCTCTCTAGACTATTAACAACTAATCCATCAGTTGATTAACAAAACTCTTAATTAAAACCCTTTTGATTGCTTTATTAATTTATGAATTCCACTATTAGGTTTGACCCTAATTATGAGGATTTATGTTGGCCTATCCCTAGTTTTGTATGCAACTCATTCCAATTATTGTAAATATATTCATAGAAGAGGATTTGTCAATCTCAATCACATGAAATCAAATTATGCACTAACATTTCGAATATATTAGAATAAGAATAAAATGCATAATTGAATCGCAATAAATCAATTAATATAATTGCATTAAATAAAAGATTAAAGCATATTGCTATCCTAAACTGGGGTTCATCACACCTAGACACTATACACGCTTAGTTACTAATCATAGAAAACGAAATTGTAAATCTCATAAACTAAATTATAGAGATACTTAAACAAATATATAGGTGCTTATTAGAGAACATGTTCACTGAACTCCTTTAATATGAAAACTTCATTTAGAACATCAATTATATGTTTATAGAAATTCTTATTGTGATAATTGCATAAAAGATCCTTTGACTTGAGATCTCTAAAGTATCTTATATATGAATTGTTATATTTTGATACTACTTATGATATATTCTAGTCAAAGGTAGACAAAAAACTGGTTACACTTGAAAGGGAGGTGGTTGAGAAATGATTTTGGAATAAAGATATACCATAATAGCTGATAAAGCTTCATGGCATTGATTCATTTTTTCTTAAAAGGTATCTTGAAATTAATCAAAATGCATATGCAATGCCCTAAGATTCTTAGATAAAATAGTGAAAAGGGTATACTAAATGCCTTGATTTGGTTTGGAAGGTATTGTCAATGAAAGCACTAATATTGATAATAATGGCTACATTAATTTCCTTAATTTAAAGATAGGGAAACTATAGAAAAAGAGGTAGAATGGTAAGAAGTTTTACTAAATTCTCTATATCATTTCATTACTCATCAATCATATCTATGCACTAAAGTGGTTATATGAATTAAGGATCAAATTATTGGTTTATGTCCTACAACTAAACAACTGGTTCTAGTTTTAGTGATATAATTATTTATTCATATATATATATATTAAAATTATTATGAGACCATAATCGTAAGCTTCATATTGTATTTATATATTATCCCTAAAATTGTTTTTGATCATTTATATTAAGACTGGATATTAGTAGAGCGTAAAAAGATGTATTATGTTTTTGTTTTATAAAGAAAGTTGTCAATCTCACATATTAGAGTATAGAGATATTTAAAATATATATGGGTGCTTTTTAGAGAACCAGTTTAATAAAGTCCTCTGATACGAAGGTTTCATTTGGAATATTACTTATATGTAGATAGAAATTCTTATTGTGATAATTGTATAAGTAATCATTTAACAAGAGATCTCTAACGTATCTCATATATGGATTATTATGTTTTGATACTATTTATGACATAATCTAGTCAAGGGTAGCTTAATCAGTAGTCATTGGATATAGCATGAAGTACATGAAAGTAGTTTAATAATCAATACGCAATTCATCACCCTAAAGTAAATAGAAAGAATGTTTCATTGCTCCTTATTAGTATTGATTTAAGAAATCTTTACCAGTGAAATGACACTTCTTAGAATACTTTTCAAATGTTATTAATATAATCAATTACTAATGGTGGATAACTAACATGATTGAATTCAAATCGAGTAGCTATTAATTCTATACTTTATGTCCAATCGGAATATTGTATGATGAAATATTGAATTATACAAAAAAATCATGTTTAGAAAATTTAGTCAAAACTACTTTGATATTTCTAATATTTTAGTGGTCATGATGCATTGTTAGACGTCAATATTGATATATTAATATAAATTGTTTAATTAAAAAAGTAAAAATAAATCATATAATTTTAATTTATATAATTATAAATATAATTTAGTGTTATAATTTATATCTAATGCCAATATATGTATGAATTTAATAGGTCACACACAAAGAATGATTAAAGAAAGAAAAAAAGTATTTTAATCAAGTTAGCCTTGGTTGTAAAGTTTGAGAATTATGATTAAATATAAGATATTTAATAAATAAGGACCAATATGAAATATTGGATCCTATTTGAGCCTAATTGATATCTTATTAAAATTAATTATCATTCTAATTAAAGTTTAGTCAAAATAAAATTTAATTATTAAAAGTTTTGGACCTTATTATAAATAAGCTTAGGTTCTAAAGGAGTTAATACTCTTGTTTACTATTTCTATACTACTTATAGAATTCTCTCAATATATTTGTGTGGATGTCATTATAAGTCGAATATGTGTACAGCTACAATTATTACGATAAATTAATTTCAGAAGCAATTAGAGGGAAACAACAGGAAAATATTATGCTACGCAATAAGGTATAAATTTATGATTCATGTGTTAAGTGTATTCATACATTAATCATATTATAAAATTTTGAGTGATCTTAGTTTTCAAAAATCAAAAGAAAATATTTCATATTTATTTTGTTGCGTGGGATCAAATTCAACCTCGATTTTCTAGCAAAAATCACGTCTAGGATTTAGATATATTTATGTAACTATTTGGGCTACGTAACACTTGTCTTGAATTCGTTTGCATTACTAGGTTTGGGCATAACATTGACGTATCATTTGGTAACTAATAATAAATGAATCAACTGGGTGAAACTCAATACTAATGGCGCCAGTAACTGCTCCTCGAGTACAGCTTAAGCCGGCAGCCTTCTTCGGGACAGTGCGGGCGCTTGGCTTGGCGGGTTCACGCACAATCTTGGCTGGTGTCCCCCGTTAGCGGCGGAACTCTGGGGCCTTTATACTGGGCTCTCTATGACCTGGGCTCTCGGGTACCGCAGACTTATTCTGGAAGCCGACTCCACACCAGCTCTTCACTTGATAGCTTCCGCTACTGAGCGAGCTCAGGCGCTCAATCCTATTATACATAATATCCACGAGCTGCTCTCCCGCAACTGGACTGTTACCCATAGCCACATTTATCGAGAGGGCAACCGCTGTACCGACTGGCTGGCGCACCACGCCGCCCATTTTGCTATCGGAGTCACTTATTTCGACGAGCCCCCACTAGGGTGTCATATTATCCTCACCGAGGATCAGTCGGGAACTTGTTTTTTCCGACACCTTTTGTAACTAGTTCTTCTTTCCTTTTCATAAAAAAAAATAAATCAAAATTTTTTAAAAATAGAATGAGAATAAGAAGTAAGAATTGAAATAAGAATAAAATTATTAATTATTCAAGTTTGGTATTTATGGAAAAAAAATAAAAATAAAAAATTATTCATGTTTGGTATGTAATAACTAAGAATGAGATTAAATAGATTAAGAATTATGCAAGTATTAGCTATCAAATATTAGGAATGCTAATGAGAACATTTTTAGCCATATTTAGTTATTATACGATTAATTTTGTAAATAATTAATGAAAATATTTTTATTTTATAAATAAATAACCACAATTATCTTCCAATAATTTATAAAATTTTTAATTTTTAAATAATTATAAAGAATTCTTATACTAAAAATAAATTTAAAAACTATAAAAAAATTCTTTACTTAATATAATATTAATAGAATAAAATAAAATAATTAATAAAGAAATTAAATATAAGAGACTATAATATGTAGTTTTGATAATAATATGTTGAATTAATCAACGCTGAGAGTATTCTAATAATAACTTATTCATTATTTTCCTTCTATTCTTGATATTTAATTTCTGTTTATACCTGCACCCTTTTAATAATAAAAATTAAAAATTATTTAAATTTTTTTATTCCTTGTATTATTTATTTTTAATAATTAAATAAGCAAAAATTTAAAAATTAAGACTACAGTTTCATTTTTACCTTTTTTTTTTACTGAGTATTAAATAAGGCTTAAAATTATTCAATGCGCAAGAACATCACTTAGCCTTTTGGTATTTTCTGATTACTGTCCTTTTTCCTTGATCTTGGCCTTTTGGTGTTTTCTGATTACTGTCCTTTTTCCTTGATCTTGGCCTTTTGGTGTCCTTTTTCTTAATATTTGGATTTAAGCCCACCTAGTGGATGAATCTTATAATAAGGCCGAAGCCTACGAACCCTGGGAGCAACGTGGAGTAATCAAAGAGATGGCCTAGCTAGCCAGCTAGCTTCCCTGAAGAAGAATTAAGGAAGGACTAAAAACCTGCAACTTCACCTATGCTCAGGCCATCAAGCCATGTGGAGTTGAGGAATGGTGCCCCACCCTGTAGACCGTGGAGTGGAGGCCCCTGTAATGCTCTGTCTCCGATCTTTCTTTTTAGTGGCACAAGCATGTACTTGCTATCTTGTCGTATTTTATAGGGTTTGAAGCACATGTCAAGCGGCTCTCAACATCATTAGGATAGAAAGGATCACTTTACAACTACATATAAGCCCCCACACCCTTGAGTATGTCATGACCATTAGCCCCTTTTTCTTCTTCATCTTGTTCCACTTTTTTTAACGGGGAATCACATCACATTCTTTCAGGAACTTGGAAACTTTTACAAACACATACGCGTCTATAGTCTCCATCTGGGCAGGCTCCATGTCAATTATTCCATATCTACTTGCACACCCCCATAAGATTAGCACAAATTCCACGAATTCGTTGAGCTACGGTTGATTGATGGCTTTGTGTCACCATCCATGTGCATTTGAAAAATAGCAACTCGGTCTTTATATATAATATACCTGCGTAAATACTAAAGGATTTAGCTATCATTTCTGTTTTAAGTACGCTACAAAGATAGAAGGATAGCTTGTCCACAACCACTTTCTCCACCTTGTGTTACTTCAATTAGTTAACATGTTATAGTTGATGAATACTGTAATCCAAGTCAATTATGCAGGGTGTTTCTTGTAAGAATACGCAATAAGTGAATGGGGAGGAATTATCTTTTTTTGTTCCTTGGAAACAATTCTTTCTCTGACTCTGTTAATTATAATATCGTGAGTAGTGTTGGTCAAAGCTCACGTTAATCATGACTGACTCACACATTCTGCCCAGAAACAACGTGTCCAACCCAATTGTGCTGCATTGTAAAGAAACGAAACAGCACATTCCTTGCACAGTTATTCTCCGTGTATTGTGGCGCCAAATGGAGTGGTCGTGCCTATAAGCCGCTGTCCATGAGCTGTTGGTTATACCATCTCTTTCTTTGGTTTTAATATTCACAACTCAATCCCCCTGCAGCGACACGCTGAAGTTGTCTCGTTTCTTTCTCTGAATCTACTTAAGCCTGTGAATTTTCCTTGCCACTTTTTTGCTTTTGGAAAGTTGGATCCGTTAAGGGAAAACCCTTTTCTCAAGTTAACACATATATGTAATCTAGATGCTGAATTATTGGTTTTAAAACAATGAACTCCTGTAAATTTAGAAAGTCCTATAAGTTGGGAGATTAGGGCAACCTAGTCCAAGCCATCATCTTTCTAATGATTCCGCTGTAAAAGCTTGGTTCCCAGAAATGTAATAGTAGAAAAGAAACTTCAGTATAATTGCACAATAATAAAATAAAGTGAAAAGAAGAATGGTCGGATGGAAATAGAGGATTCGGTTTCTGGTGGCTCCTAACAAGCAGAGACTCTCTCAGTTCTCTACTAAAAGCGTATGGTGTTTCCCTGTATCATCATTGTAAAGATCAAATTTTTATTACATCATTATCATCTTTTCGGCTCTAAGTTGTACAAATACCAAGCTTTTTAGTTTCTGCTTTTTCTTCCAATTCTCTCTCAACAGTTCCTCTGCTTCTCTTTCTCACTGTATATCTCTCTCTGCTTCTTTCATTTCTACTTTCAGTTGAAAAACTTGTGGCTAAGCTTAGCTTAGTTCAATTTTTTTTTCTTTTCGTTCAGAGATTCTCAGGCCTCGCAGACAAGCAGTGTGTTCATTTTGACTACTACAAGTGATTTCTCACCTACGGTACGTTTTGAAATTAAGCTCTCGTTTTGATCATTGTGCATTTTCTTGTCACATTCTTGAAGATTTTCGTGGGAAAAAGAGAAGGAAGTGAAAGTTTCAGATTTTATGCCCTTATTTCGATTGCCTTTTGAGGCGTCGAATTATTATCGAAAACCGTTTGTATCCAGAGCCATTAAGTTGCCTCATGCTCAGTTAGCCTCCAAGTTCCATCCTTTTTCAAACTTCCAAGAAGGGAATTTCTGATAATCTCTTCTTTTTCCTACTCAAGTCGTCAAAGCTGTGATAAACACAATTGTTTGCCATATTCGTATGTGAGTCCTTAACGTAATTTGATAAAGTTAATATCTTTTCAAGTAGTGGATGCTAAGTATCACCTGTTTCCTCTTCTTCTTCTCTGTTGATTTCATTTTTTTTATATTTAAATTTTTTAGGTACTTCTTCAAATTAAATGCTAAATGAATGTTGTCTGACTTTAGTAGATCATGCATCTATGTAAATGTTTGATCAGGATTTAGCCCAATTCATGATATCTTCTTAAATTTTATTGTTCTGATGCTCGAAAAGATTTTTCTTCTCTCTTAGTTTTGGTTCAGCCTGCCTGAAATACAAATACCAGCATGGAAAACGTAGAGAGGCTTTTTTTAATTGTTTATTTTGTTGAATTTGGGTTCTCTCATACATGTTAAAAAACCGTGGCTCGTTTCCATTTTTCTTTCTTGCTGATGCAGCTATGAACTAGATGAAAATTTATTAGCTTCTTAATGGGGTAAGGCAGATGCATACAAGCAAATGACAGAACTCTGGTAGATAACTTGCTGCATGGGAGGATTATTTCAGCTTTTTAACCTTAACCAAAGCACCATGGCCAGAAAGATTCTTCCACATCAGCGACATGTTGATGGTAATCACAATCTGGTTTTTCAAACTGTATTCAACTGAAACATGTACTTCCCTTCACTGTCTAACTTTTTGGTCTTAATTGCACGCAATGGCTGATACTTTCACATTATAATGACTAACAATAGTTCTTTAAGAGTTGGATAATCGCATAGATAAATAAACCTGAAAGATTAATTAATGCCATTAGTTGTCTTGGATATGGCCGTCAATCTACTCCTTGAGTTGATCAGAGAATCTCATATGGTGTTTCTTTATACCTTGTGAATATAACAAACAACTTTTCTTGTAATCAAGTATGAATATCACACTCGATGGCTCTCAATAATTTGCAAGAAATTTTTTTTTTCATTATATGTTCTTCTGAAAATTGTTCAATGGTCTTTGAGGGCCATTCTCCCTTTGGATTGTCATGTTTTAAAGGTTAAGCAATATGGTCCAATATGAGGTGAATATTTACACTCTCCAAAATTATGAAATTATGGCATTATTAGTGATAACTACATATGATACAATAGTTTGCTAGTTCCTTTCCTTGTTTGACTGAAGATTGATGCAGTTGATTATATGCTCTGCAGGATTGGAAGCTCCAAGAAATAGCATGGAACTACAAGTTGAAACTTCTCAGTATTGTTTAGATGCAGGAAATTCTCTGGTAATACTTGTAGTCTCTATCAAACGTTGCTTTTAGTCCTTTTAGACTATGTTCTAGGTTTGTGAGGTTGACATAGTTTCATGCCTAATATTTAAGAATCCTGGCAACAGAGTTTGTTTCTTAATAGGCAATCTTGAGGTTTAAATCATCTGAGTTTTCTAAAATGGCTGAATTCTTTGATCCTGAGGCAACTATCAGGCATCTTTCTACTTCTTAATGTCACAAATGTTGGATTCTAACAAAGTTTCTTAAATTTTACAGCATCATACTATAATTATATAGTACTTGATATTCTTGTAGTAATTTTCTCTTTATCTTTCTATTATATGCACTTATATATGTCTTGATGCAAAATTTTCAGTATTCCTCTCAGGTTGAAGAAGAATGCTCTGAAAGGGACTGCTATCCAATTGAACTCTCAATGAAGAAGTTGATCAATGAGGAAATTTCCAAACAACGTAACACCAGAAAAAATGCACCAAGTATTGTGGCTCGATTGATGGGTGTGGACATGCTGCCACTGGACACAAGATCAGTAGTAAAGCCACCTGATAAAAAGAGTGAGAGGACAAAATCCAATATCTCAAAAAAGGATAAGAATGAAGTGGTGTTATCCAAAAATTTCCCTTCCAAGTCCAAGTCTTCCAGGAAGATGAACTTTGACCTATACACTGGTGAAACCAGAGGTGCTGATAGATGGAACGATGGCCAGATGATTGGAAAGCCAAGGCCTCGGGAACATCCACAAGAAGAGGAACTCAAAAAGTTTAAGAAAGAGTTTGAAGCATGGCAAGCTTCCAGGTTTAAGGAATGCTCCAAGTTTGTTGAAATTGGGAGCATTTCTGACCATTTTCCCGTTCAACGGAATATCAACAAGCTGAAAGTTGTAAATTGTTCGTATTCTGGCCAAACAGTTAAGCAGAAGTCCTTAGAACACAAAGGTTTTGAGACAAAAGCAAACTCACTCGAAAAGTTTGGCTTACAACATCATAAGCATAAAAGGAAACTATTCCCATCTGAACAGAAGGAACTTTCTTCTTCAAGGATGCACTCCTTGAATTACGATCAGAGATTGGACTCCTCTTCAGCTCCCACAAGAATAGTGATCTTGAAACCTGGTCCTTACAGAATTTATGACTATGAAGAGTCCTGGACTAATTCCTCTGGAGATTTGGAGGATAGAGTTAGTATGGAAGAGTTCCTTGAGGAGGTGAAAGAACAGCTGAGATTGGAATTACAGGGAAAAACTCTTAAAAGAGGTTCTGTAGTCAGAGGAAGCGGAATTGAGACTCCTTTTAGAGAAAGACCATCAGATTCAAAACAAATTGCTCAACACATAGCAAAACAAGTCAGAGAAAGTGCTAGCCATGAGCATGGAATGAATTTGCTTCGCTCAGAATCAACACGATCATGTAGAAGTGAAATTCAGTTCAATGCATGCAATTCTCCAGAGTTCATAAACAGGGATACAAGAAGATTCTTGTCAGAAAGATTAAGGAATGTTCTGAAGAGAGAAGCACATCTTGATGCTCCAGTGATCAGCAGTAGCAGTTCCAGATTGTTTCCTGTAGATAATGAGTTGCATAGGCTAAAACAAGTTGGAGACATCTCGAAAAATCGAAATGAACAGGCTTACTGGGAAATTAAGGAAGATGAACAGGAAATTCAAACCAGATCTTTTAGGCATGAAGATGGTGATTCATTGCTTCATAGAGACTTGTCCCCTAGAAACTTGATAAGGTCTTTGTCGGCCCCTGTGTCAGGAACATCATTTGGGAAGCTTCTTCTCGAGGATCGCCACGTTCTAACTGGTGCCCACATCAGGAGGAAGCATGAGTCCCTTGACAATGTGACTTTTGATATGAAAAACTTGAAGAAGGAAAAATTCAATATCAAAGAAAAAGTCTCAAATTTCAAATACAACCTCAGTCTTAGGAGTAGGCTATTTGGCAAGAAAATGGAATCAATAGTAGAGTCCCATGATTTTGAGCAGGATATCGTGAAAGATATAATGAGTGGACCGACAGTTACTAGGAACTTGGGGCACAGGGCCATAATGGTACTACTAAATTCTTTTTTAAAATATTAATCATCAACATACAGATTTTCATTAGCAAATCCCTCTGTTTATTTGTCTTGCATCTTAGGAGAACTCAACTGAGGTACCTCCAAGTCCTGCATCAGTGTGCAACAGTCCTCAAGAAGAGTTTTGGAGGCCAGCAGATGATATCAGCCCAGCATCAACTCCTGATCTTAGAGAAGATGGTTCTTTGCCTCAGGTTTTCAGGGAGATCAGTTGTAATCTAAATGGTTAGAAACATATCTTTCTTGCTTCAGTACAGAGTTTCTGTTTCCAAGTTCTATGCATTACGCTTGAATTTGCTTAATGATTCCATGTACAATTTAAATTGCTTCCATTGGATGTCTCTTTGGTCCAATATCTCCTAGTGGCTTTATGTTTCAAGACTCTTAAGAGAGGATGGTTTAGTAAGCTCTTTTTGAGGATTTGTCCCTACCATACTGGTGGTCGTCTGCTGCTAGCTAATGCCTACACCAACTGATAAAATGAAGTTTTTCTGATCCTGCAGACGTAACTGTGTACAACTCAGTATATCTATCACAAACTGCTAATAGTTTTTCTGTTTATTGTTTTTGAAGAGCTGCGGAGGCAACTAAATCAACTTGAATCAGATGGACTCGAGGACGCAACAACAGCACATGAGCCTGTGGAATTGATGGTTGATTTGGATAACAAAGCAGAAGCTTACATAAGAGATTTATTCGTCACTTCTGGTTTATATGATGGGTCATACGATCAATGTTTATCCAAATGGGACCCATCTGGAAAGCCTATTAGCAACTCAGTGTTTGAAGAAGTGAAAGAATCATATAGGAAACAGGCCAAGGACAGGGAATTTACGTTGGACAAAAGTGAAAAAGTAGACCACAAAATGCTATTCGATTTGTTGAATGAAACACTGCCAACTGTACTCGGACCTCCTATAACGATGTCTAGATTTAGAAGGAAGATTTTAGGTATGTCCATGCTGCCACCTTTACGTGGAAAGAAGTTGCTTGATCGTACATGGGAGATCATATGTGAGTATATATACCCTTCAAACGACAAGTCTTACTACTCACTTGACAGTTTGGAGGCTCGGAATTTAGAATCCTCTCCATGGTCCACTTTGATGGACGATGAGGCTAATGCTTATGGGAAAGAGATCGAATGCCTGATCATGGGAGATATTATCAAGGAAACCGTAAAGGAAATGCTCCAATGATATTGTCTGGATAAATATCAGGAGAGAGTGAAGACTGTGATACAACATGGTACAGACAGAGGTAACTTATATACAAGTCATTTGCATGGGCAATCATGTTTGCGAGGTTTAGGTAAGTGTGGAGTAAGTAAATATGTCTTGTTTGTGGTTGATTGATATAGAAGAACATTCTTATCCCGTCATCTGTAGATGAGTTGATCGTCTGTATTAATGGGTAAATTTTTGAGGAACTTGTCTTATCTTCATTGAGAAAATTTGTGAAACTTTTAGTTCACAGAAAGGGTCGAAATACCAAAGATCAATGTTACAATACGTTCTGAATCATTTACTGCAATTTTGTGGCTCTATGACGAGATCCGGTTGCCATGTATAGCAGATGACCTACAGGTCTGTTTCTCCGATTGCTGTCCAAAATCTGCACGCTCTTTTATATGACCTGGAGAGATTGTACTCTTGAACAAAATTTTCAAGCATTCATGGTTCCATGTGGGCTTTTTGTGGTTGGTCTTTGGGTTGTTCTATCAAAACATCATTTTCGAGCCACACTTTTTTTGGTCTGTGGAGTCTTTGTTTCGTTCGAGTGTGTTGTTATGTTGGAAAATCATGGTACGGGGTTGGTGCTTTATGATGGCTTGACAGCTTCTTCTCACATGGAATTCATGTACTTGTCTTGGAGCTTAGACTCGCTACTTTGACCATTTCATTTGTTTCAATGGAAAAATATCACCACAAATCTCGACGGAATTAGTTGCTAATTAGCTTCCATCTTTCACTTCCAAAAGGAAAATAGAGCGAAAAAGAGAAATGGGATCACCCCAACAGTGTAAGAGTAGATGTTTTAATCATTGTGTGGATGAAATGAAGAGTATAACAATGCTTATTTTCAGACAATTCGGTTGAGCTAAAAGTGGTGGAACAAAATATGTAAAGGACCGTCAATACGAGATTTCCCACTAAGGTTTTACAATGTTTTGAAAAGAACAAAAGGTCAAATTCATTTCTTAACTATAAAATCAACATCTAAAAGTATACTTGGGGTTTGCTTGTTAGACATTTTTCATAAATTTCGAAGACAATTAATTGCATTTTATTAATTTTCAATAACTTATCGATTAAGTTACGAAATTTGATCTAAATAAAGATAATAAAGTGGGTCAATAAATGATCTACGTCAATGGATCGAAGTCCAGGAGAAAAAGAAATCTCGATTAGTATGGATCAAATCCATATCGAGCTTGTGATGGGAAAGGCCGTATGGAAACTATATAAATAGGTTAAGATCTTCTACAGTTGCTCATATCATTCGCAAGCTTCCAAATTCTCTAACCCGTTAAGAGAGCTTACGTTTTGAGAAAATTATAGAAAGACATTAACAACGTGTCGGGGAGAAGTTCTCGTAAAGGTCCTAGTGAAGTCGAGCTCGTTACGGCTTTGGAAAGACCCTCTAAACTTTTGATGAAACTGAAATCAGGTATTCTGTATTTTGTATTAACTTCGTTTATTTCCCTTTCACGAACAATTCGGGACACGTAATAAGGTTTATGCTACGTGTTACATGTGGTATCAGAGTGGTTACGTGATTGGGTAGCTAAAAACGAAGTTTTTTTTTGTTTTTAAGGGATTTTGAAGGTCTTTTGATCCATTTTCGATTTTTCACATGTATGGATGTGTGAAAGTGAGCTACATGTTTGTAGTATTGAGAAACGAGTCAAAAACGAGCTATAGAGAGCAAAAAACATGCTTGAAACACCCCAGAAATCGCTTTCACCGTTACAGTGACGGTGAACGTCGAGCGCGTGTGGTCCATGCACCTAACTCATGAACAATACCTCCATTGAGACGGTTTGGTTGGTGAGTACGTTGCGCATTCCTGTCAGATGGGCGATGCGCGGCGAGGCACATGAAGGAAAAATGTGATACACACGCCACAACGGACATGTTTTTCAACCGATGGTGATGGGACTAGCATGTGCAATGCACGGGCCATCCAGCTGTCCCTACATATAGTAAGTACATATGGCATGTGCAATGTCATATAGGATCAGCGCATCTACGCATGTGGGCACATGAAACACACAACCAACGATGTCTCAGCACATCGGTGTGCGAGGGGCGAGTACAACACACTCACTTGACACATCTGGAGGCGTGTTGGGTGTGCGCATAGGCAGTGCACGCGCCACAGGCTCACACACAACCCTTAAGTCAGTACACAGTAACATGTTGACGTCAGCGTTACAGTGACTGCTGACATCAACACTAGAAGAGAAAAAGAAAATTTTCAAAATTTTCATATGGTTGCCCTGGGTCTTTTTGGGTCAATTTTCAAGTCGGAGAAATTTTTAAAGTGATTTTTAATTTTTCTGGATTAATTACATTGGTAGTTTCACTCTAGAAAAGAAGTTTAGACATTTTAAAGCTGTTTTAGAGTGAATTTTCATGCAACAAACTTGTCATGAGTGAGATACATGAGGTTCTTGTGTTTTAGGTGGTTAGCTCATTGTTCGTTGACGAACGATAATTGCTCTGATGAGAATTTTTGCTACCAAAGTCTCAAATAAAGTTTTTAAAGAATGTCTTCAACACAATTATATGATAATTTGACTGTGCATTCGATTGTTTGCATTTATTGATGTTACATTTTCACATATTGTATGCCCATATAGAGTATGAGGATAACATAAAGGTGTATTCCTTGTGTTTGTGGACCTTTCGGGTTCTAATGAGAATGTAGTCATCAAAGTGACCTTTCGAGTCAGTATTTTGAATTATTTTGCATGCATGTTAGGGGATGTCTCTGGTCTTATGTTAGTTAGTCTGTAAGGTGTTGGCCTTACATAGGATTTTGAGATGTGCATAAAAGCATTAGATGAAGGAAAGTCGTTACTTAAATGATATATTTGCCTAAAAGTAGTAGTATCATGAGAGTTGATGGTTTGTACTTTGATCACTTTTATATGGAGGTCTAATTGGATATATTATGCATTCAGCCCAAAGATGTTTTATAATATGTGTGATCAGATTCTCGGTATAGATACTATTTTAATGCTTTGAGTATCGCTGTTATCCTACATTTATTGATTTTTTTCATTGTCTTTTGTAGTCACATTTTCTGTCAATAACAATACTGTCACCATTGAAACCTTGACCGGTTTCAATTTCAAGAAGTGAAAAAAGGATGTCGAGTTTACCTTGGAGATGACAAACATCAACATGGCTATGCTAACAGAGAGACCCTCTCCACCTACATACATCAACTTAGAAGCTAATAAGGTGACCTTTGCAATCTGGGCGCGGTCAAACAGGATGTTCTATTTGACCATTAAGAGGTTATTCCCAGATCATCTACTGAGTGGACTGTTGGACACCACTATAGTGAAGGAATTTATAGACAATGTTTCTCAAAGAAACAAGGTCTTATCTAATGCTGAGTTAAGCATTGTGATTAAGGATCTGTTCTCCATAAGGTATACTGGAGAAGGAGGTGTAAAGGAATACATTATAAGGATAGTCTACCTTCAGAGTAAGCTGAAGGCACTGGATATTCTCATTCCTAATACATTGATAGTGCACCAGACACTTAATACTCTCTCACAAGAGTTTGAAATACTGGTCACTTCATATATTTCCTAGGACGAGGCTTAGAATATCAATGCCTTGATTTTTCAATGTGTTGTAGCAGATGAGAAGCTAAAGAGCACTCCTTATACAACCTTATATACAACCAAAGGCAAGAGGAAGGCTAAGCCCTAAAAGTTTAAGGGTAAGAAATCCAAACCCTCTCCATATATTAAGACTAGTTAATCTAGCATTGCAAAGGGTCCACAAGACTTAAAGAATATGAGGTGCTTCTTCTGTTAGAAGAAGGGACATAGGAAATCTGACTACTAGAAGTACAAAGTCTCGAAAGTCAAATAGGAGCTGTCAAGAAACTCTTCGACCTATATGATTCATGAATCCAATTTAGCTATAGCTACATGAAGTTCTTGGTGGCCAGATAATGGAGCATCTAATCATGGTGCTTCCACAATGCAGGGGTTCAAATGCACAAGATGGTCGACTATAGGAAAGGAGAAGCTAATGCTCGATAATAATGAAGAAGTATATGTTTTGTATGTGAAGGATGTGGGTTTGAACCTCAATATAAGACTTGTACTTGTTTTACGGGACACATTTTATATATTGTCTTTAGACGAAATCTGATTTTTGTTAGTTTTGGACAAAGAGGGTTGTTGTTTTGTAATTGATACTTCAGTTGTAAATATATCTATCAATGCAAAGCATATCGAAGCTACCTTCTTGTCTTACGGATTATATAAAATGTGTCTTACCCGTAATGAAATGTATGCTTCTTCTTATATTGATGAACCTGTGACTCGTAAGAGACCTTTGCTAAAGGAAACGTCATACATGTTGTGGCATAGACGCTTGGGCCACATTTCCAGAGAAAGGGTTGAGAAATTGATAAAGGAAAACATTCTCCGAACTCTAGATTTTGGTGATCTGGAAACCTGTATTGACTATTGCAGAGGTAAGTTGACCAAGATAAAGAAAAAAAGGTAAACTCATGCTTCTGGCATGTTAGGCCTCGTACATACGTATAAGTGGACCTTATAAATTTATGTTATGCAATTCTAGATATTTTTTGA
>JANZLH020000374.1:94078-104629 GCA_026770325.2 Erythroxylum fimbriatum
TTGTATCAAGGACTTCATTAAATCAATTTAAGATCAACATCAAATCCATAAATGTATGAACATCGAAATAATGAAAAATGTCTTTATTAATCATAAAATGATATGTACAATAAATGCTAAAGGTGATTGCCTTTAGAGCACTTCTCTAACACTTTCTTTATCTTGAACACCCACTTATTCTTCAGTGGCTTTTTGCATTTTGGAAGCTTCACAAGCTCATATGTATCATTCTTCTTTAACGAATTTATATCTTCCTTCATAGATGTGAGCTAGAGATATTTTTCTTCACAAGATGCAAGCTCTTGCACATTCTCAGCCCTCCGCCCCTTTAGTGGTAAACAATAGGTATTCTGAACTTGGATACCTTGTAGAATGCTTTTTCTCCCTTATTGACCTTTGAAGTTGTGTATCATTACTTGTTGAATCCAATTACTCCTTTGCTCATTATCCTCAACAACTTTATTTTCAGCATTATCTAAATGTGGTTAATATAGCTCATTATTACAAGATTGTATTTGATCATCATCAATATATGTTTGGTCATACAATTCATCTCCTTTACCTGTAGACTACTCAATAGTGGATGAAATTAGCGAAGAATTAACAACGCCATATGATGAGCTATTGTGTGTTAACTTATCTCCTCTCAGAAGATTAACAACTCTCATGAACTCCCAAAATACCACATCCCTGCTTCTAACCACCTTTTGCTTCTCTAGATCAAAGATTCTGAAGTCAAACTGATCACTACCATATCTAACAAAGATACAGGGTATTGATCATGGATTTTTGATGTGTGTAAGTTTTAATTAATTAATCTCGATAATCTGTAAGCGCACGGGTCATTCATGTAGTACCTAAGATGTTGATCCCATGAGGAAGGATAATCTAATCCTAAAATCTAAGGCCAACACAATTCACAGAAATTCAAAAGATAGAAAAACTAAAACAAGAATTCAATTCAATCACGCAAATCAATCCAAGAATCAATTATGACAATATTAACAATTTAGCATTTACAACATACTCAAGAATTAACCTAAAGGAACTATCAATTGAGAAAAAGGGAAATTTTACCTATCTTTAATGTTAACCGAATCGATTATGACTTACCTGATTATTGGTTCTAGATGATCCTAAGGTTGAGTACTTTCTCTTGAGTTATAACCATTAACCCTAATCAGATTACGAAAAATTGCAATTCTCAATTAATAACCTATCCAAAACCTTAATTAGATCTGAAGTTGTCTAATAACTATCGGGAACCTATGCGAAATCTCTCTTCACACAATTACCGATTTGATTAATTTCTCGTTCTCATTAAATCACCTAACTCTCGTTAGCCCAATTTAATAATTTTTCATTTGATTCAACCGTTTAGTTTATTTCTGAATTATGCAATCACATAAATCAATCATAATAAATCCAATAATCACAAAAATAACCAGATTTCATTAAATCAAAGATAAAAACTCGAAGGTGAGTTTAGAACATCTCAACATTCTCAAATCCTATCATCCAACTGCTATTCCCAATTCTATACAAGAATGAACTTTATTACAATAAGCTTGTTGATTATACCCTAGATGATACCAAAACTCCAAGAAAACAAGATTCTTGAAACCCCCTAATCCTATTGAATAAAAACTCCATTCTTTCTATTATAATAACATGCTAGTTCAAACCTCAATTATACGAAATTGAGACCCAAACCCAAAGAAAACAGAAGAATTAAACACGCCACAAGCGATTACCTTAATAAGTGATGCAATCCTTGAAATAATAATAAGAAGACCCTTTAATCAACTAATCTGATGTTTACAAGGATAAAATAAGGTATTTATACCCTTGCCCACGTTCTAACCCTAAAAGGAATAGGTTACAAGACCCTTTAATGCTAAAATAAGCCTAATCCTAACTAGTTTAGGAGTTTATAGCCCAATAATGCAATCTGATCCTAATCCACTTAGGATTGGGCTAAACTAACTTAAATAAGACTAAAATAACTTAAATAAACCTAAAGGGGGCGAATGGGCCTAATGGAGCACTTTACTTTGGCCCACATGCTTTGTTGTCCAAAACTAGCTTAAAATAAACTAAGGCAAGTGACTTTTAATGAGTGCGCATGCTTAAAAATAAATATCCAGCCCATAACAAGTCTTTTGGTCCTAATAAATAAAGGATAAATAACAAACCCAACGTATTAAATTAAGCCGATAAGAATAATTGAACTTGTCTTGAAATTTGGCTAAGTATTAGCCCCTCCACACGTCCTCTCTAAAAGAATCACAAGCTTGACTACTCCATTTGAATTCTCCATGGATGGTTCAACCTTGTCATCTAGGTGAGATGTAATGTGATTTTGAACAAACCCTTGAAGTGCTTGTTTAAGCCTTGCTGCACATTGTCTTATAATAGGTCCATTTGGCAAAGTAAGCTTATCTTGGCATGTGGCACCTTGATCTCCATTACTACCATGGCTTCTTGTATCATTTCCTCCATCCTCAAGAGGATTCGTCCTCGAATCAGCCCCTACATTAGCAAATGGAGAGAGATTGACATCATTAAATGTAGCAGATACATCAAAAGGTTTCTGCGTATATATGACCTTCCTCAACTCTTTTTCTTTTGCAAAGAAAGTACTCTTTTTTCCCACTCTTCTTTTCACTCTTCTCTCCTTTTTCAATTGCACTACTCTCTTTCTTTTGCTCACTAGTGCAATTACTCTCAGTTGGGCCTTTGTTCTTATTTTCTTAAATGGCCTTTTTTTTCTTTTTTTCTTTTTAAACTCACGACCTCTCTAAGTTTCTGCTATTTCATGGCCTTTGCAAGCCTCAACTTATCCTCGTGAGCTTCTCTTAGTGAAAGGGGCACCAATGTGAAGTGTTTCTCCCCCATCTTGAATGAATACCTATTTTTGAATCCATCATGCACAACACGCTTATCATATTGCCATGGTCTCCCTAATAGTAAATGACCAGCATGCATAGGAACTAAATCACTCAACACTTCATCATAGTATCTCCTAATTGAGAATGCCACTAGCACTTGCTTGTTCACCCTAACCTCTCCACATTCATTAAGCTATTGTAACTTATACGGAATAGAGTGCTTAATGAGAGGCAGCTCCAATTTCTCAACCAAAACTGTGCTTGCAACATTAGTGCAACTACCTCCATCAATTATTAAACTGCACATCTTACCCTTAATTAAGCAACGTGTATGGAAGATGTTTTCCCTCTACTCATCTACTTCTACCTTCTCCTTCATATTAAGAGCACGCCTAACCACAAAGGCTTTGGCTTGGACAGGTTCCTCTACCTCCATATCACTGTAATCCTCAAGCTTGGGCATTTCTTCTCCATCACTCTCATGGGACTCAATTCCTCCATCATCTCTCAAAAGCATAACCTTTGTATTTGGGCATTGTGAAGCAATATGACCAGATCTCAAACACTTAAAACATTTAATGTTAGAATGCTTACTAGAAGAAACTTGAGTGTTAGGTGTACCTTTAGGATCAAACCCTACATTCGACCTTTTGGGTGTCTCTTTGAAATTCAGTCCCTTGTCTTTCGACTTCTTCTCTCTCTTGGGCCATTTTGAACTCCATGATTGGCTAGAATTTTCCCCAATCCTTGCTGCCACTCTAGCTTCAATTTGCTTTTCCACCTTCATGGCCATGTTCACCATGTCCTCAATCTCCATATAGTGTTGCAATTCTACAACATTAGCTATCTCCTTGTTCAAACTACTCAAGAATCGTGCCATAGTTGCCTCCAGGTCCTCCTCTATATTGGCTCAGATTGTAGCTATCTCCATCTTCTTGTGGTAGTCCTCCACTGATGTAGACCCCTGAGTGAGTCTCTGAAGTTTTTGATGCATCTCCCTATAATAGTAAGAAGGCACAAACCGCTTCCTCTTGCATGCCTTCATATCATCCTAAGTAGTAATTGGCATCTCCCTATTTCTCCTCCTGGATGTCATTAATTGATCCCACCATATTAGTGCATAATCTGTAAATTCAACAGCGGCTAGCTTTACCTTTTTATCTTCAGAAAAATTATGGCACTCAAAAACTAAGTCCACCTTCCTTTCCCACTCCAGGTAAGCCTCTGCATCATTCCTTCCTTTGAAGGCTGGGATCTGCATCTTGATGGATTTAAGATCTCCATCTCTCCTATTAAATAGCTCAACTTTCTGAGCACTCCTAGGTTGACGTACCTCAAACTCTTCCTCCTCCTCAAAGCCTTCCTCCTCTGGTTCATACCGAGGTGGTGGTCTACGAGGTAGTGGCTGCTACTGGCATACACCTGCACGCCTCTCCTAAGGTTCCTCACATCTCCCTTGTCTGAGCTCATCCATCTGTCCCCTAATCTCAGTTAAGGCTAGATTGAACCTCTCAAATTGTTGTTGCATGGCTCTCAAAGTGAAAGCGATATTTGCATCTCCCCCTTGGTTGCCATCATACTAACTCCCTGTGACATTGAAGATAAAATGATATACTTGCAAAACAAGATTAGTAATAAACAAACTCACACACTCCCTCACGTGTTTCCCTCAAAATGATATCACTCCCCTTGTGTTTAAGTCACGGCAATGACTCTCTCAAATAAGCTCACACACTCTTGCCTTTTACCCCTCAAGTGTTGTCTTTAAAGTAACTTTTCAGAAATCAATATTCAGCAAAGCTAATCAAACAGTAAGCAACACAAATTAATTGGAAAGAACAATTAAATCCTAACAAGAAAAGAAATAAGAATAATTCTAGAAGCAAAGTAATGCACGGACAGAAATAAAATAGTATGCTAATACATGGATGAAAAAGATGTGTATGCAATGATTTTTGTTTATAATTGAACAATATGAAAGCAAGATTGTCCAATTCAACGTAATGGAAGCAAAAAAAGGCACAAACAAGAAAGTAAACTAAGAACCAAAGAAAGACACTCAACATATTGTAAAACTCAACAAAACCCAAGAGCTCAAAAATTAAATTTCAAATATACCCAAGGTTTAAAATAGGCAACTCAACGTGTTTTTCAATGGTATTTTTTGTGCTTTTGTTCACTCTTTTTTTGGTATCGTTCAGTTTTTTCCGCTTCTGTTCACTCTTTTTTTAGTACTGCTCTCTTTTTTTGGTATTATTCTTTTTTTCCCGGTAGTATTCACTTTTTTTCTGAATTACTGTTTACGGGTACTGTTCACGGTATTTTTTTTCTTCTAAAGAAACAAATATGAAAAACACAATAAAGATACATATGAGTTCAATAGAATTATGTTAAAGCTCTGATACTAAAATGATACGGAAACACCAAGAAAACAAGGTTTTTGAAACCCCCTAATCCTATTGAATCAAAACCCTAATCTTTCTATTCTAAGAACATGCTAGATCAAACCTCAAATCATAAGTTTGAGACCCAATCTCAAAGAAATCAAAAATCAATTTACGTTACAAGTACTTATTTGCTAATGCAAATCAATTTCTTGAAGTAACCATGAAGATATTCACGCCTCTGTTGAAGAACTCACTTCTAAAATTTTATTAATCATGCAAATCTAGGGTTACAAGGTTATAATAAGGTATAAATACCCTTGACCAAGGCCTAACCCTAAAAGGAATGGGTTTGCAAGCCCATTGAATGAAAACTAGGCTAATCCTAACAAATCTAGGAGTATCTTAACCCATTGAACCTAATCTGATCCATGTCCTTTTAGGAATGGGCTAAACACATTAAAACAAATAAATAAGTCCATAAATAAGTACTTGGGCCTAAAATAAGAAAAAAATAAATAACAAGCCCAAATTATCAAAAATGAGCCTAGATGGCTAAGTGCTAGCCTTTTCCAACGCCTCCTTTAATAAAGTCACAAGTTTGGGCATGCCTTGGTGTCCCTCTATGGATGTTTCGGCCTCCTCATATATTTGACTTGTGATTTGGGCTTGAACAAAAGCTTGCATTGCTTGTTTAAGCCTTGAAGCTTGTTGCGTTGTAATTGGACCACTTGGCAAAGTAAGCTTGTCATAGCAGGTGGCACCTTGATCTCTATTGTCATAGCTTCTTGTATCACAGAGTGAGAAAGATCACTGTAAGAAGAGCATCTAGAGTCCAAATCGTTTACTTTTTTTCCTTTAAATTACCTTCCCACTCATTTTCTTTACACCTTTCTTGTGCTCAAATAATCTAGAGAAGAAATAGAGGTTGAACGCCTACTAATAGCAAGATCACTATAGAAGAGCGTTAATTCAACAGTCGAGATGGCTCCAAGCACGATCCACAAAGCAATCGGGATTGTGAAGGACCAAACGAGCATCAGAATAGCTAAAATAGGGGGCAACATGGCGCCGAAGCTCGAGGTAAAGAAGATGTTGTTTTGTTGGGAGAAGACACGAATAGACATTACTGGTGTGGGAGTTAGGAGAAGACAAAACTGGTTCTTACGGTTTAGAGAAAACCAGATGATTTATTATTTAACCGGACATTTTTCATCCATAAACGTCAAAAGTAAAATTGAACAAGAAATGAGTCCGGTTCCTACTTAACTTGGTTGAATTGGCCCGTTCGATTCATTTTTTAGATCATTGATCTTAATAAAATAAAATAAAACAAAAAATCCTAACCTTCCCTTCTCCCCTCTTTTGCCATCCACCTAAAACCATAAGTTAATTGATTTTGATGGTGATTAATGTCTTCCTTCTTCTTCATTCACTTATTCCAACCACAGACCTTATTTTCTTTTGCTTGAAAATTTTCCATTTTATTTTCTCTTACTAACTTACTTTCTCTCTCTAAAAAGTTCTCAAACACAAAATAAGAAACTTAAAATTTTATCATAAAAGAGAAGAATGAAAGACAAAAAAACACAGGCTATTATTTTGCCTTGATTTGTAAGGTTTATATACATTTTTGTATAAAGATTAGTTTTCGATTTAAATGATTTATTTTTCTTATCCATTTACTCCCTTCCTTGTATGCCTAATCCCCTCAAAGTGAATTAATAATAATTAATTTAATTTAATTATAATTTGATATGGAAATTAACTTACACCTAGCATCCCAAATGTGACTTATTACATCAGAAATAGCTTTTCACATCAGCTTCATTAACGGAGGCATTTAAATTAGATTATATTTGAAAAAAATTGAAAGTTTAAGTATTTAATTACCATTTTTAAAGTTCAAACTATAATTATAAAATTGAATAAAGTTTGATTTTTTTATAATTAACCTACTTTTGTTACGTTCATGATTATACTTGCTTTAATAATCACGCACTTTATATAGATATATACATATACGAGGAATGGTTTGATTTCCCCAATAGAACTGAATCTCTTCTTCTCCTGCCACCTCTCGTCCTCTCTTTGTTAATAAAGAGCTCAATAGTGAAAAGTGAAAACACAACAGTAAGGAACAAGATGATAACAAAAGGTGGCACGAAAGGAGAGGCGTGGCAGTGGCAGCGAAGGGAGCGATGCAGTCGCAGTCACAACTCAAACCCAAATGTCTTCGGTATCTAAAACATCGATCATCTTACAGGCTAAGGCCTTATTTGGTTAAGGGGTTAGTGATGGAACGTAACACACTTCCATCGTTTGATTGAGGGTTTCATAATGGAATTGGATGGAAGTGAAGAGTTTCATGTTACGTTCCATTCCATCCTAAACAGTAAAAATAAGAAACCTCCGATTCGGGGGTTTTAAGATGGAACGTAAACTAATAAACATATACTACCTAATATACCATCAATAATTTTTCTGACCAATTATTTCTTCTAACCCTACCTAAACTCATTTATTACTTTCCACAAGCTTATCACAAACACAGATATCTAGTACAGTCCAGAAACTTATCATTTCCAGACTTCTCTTTTTGTTCTTTGTGTTCTACCACTTTTTCTTTTTCTCGTGTTGTTTATTGGCAGGGAAGCAGAAGAGGAACTGGAAGACTTGGTCACCAGTGAGACGCTCAGGATTGTAGGGTATGTATTGGCACAGATTCGCTGACACGTTAGTTACCGTCACAACCACTCTGTTGCTTATTACCATCTCTCCCTTTATATATCTCTTCTTATTATTTTTCTTCCCGTGCTATTTGTATAGTGTTTGCTCAGTTTTGTTCGCTTTTGTATAAATGGGAAATTACAGAGGTTTCAACTAGAATTTTGTCAGATTCGGCAATTTAGGGACTGCTGGCTTTTCTAATATGGTATGTCTATTGTGTTCTCTGTTCTATTTCAGGCCCATGGTAAAAGAGTAGTATGTTTCATTATGTTGAGTTTTGTGTTGGGCATTGGCAGTCATTGTAGCATAGGAAGAGCAAGTCACCGACCACTGTGGAGGAGCGTCTTTGCCGGTCAAATCACAGGTAATAAAAATTCCTTTTTTGGCATATCCTCTCTCTAATGGCAGCCAATCTATTATTATGTCACTCGTATTTCTTATAACTCCTCGAGAACTACTTCAGATCAATCCCAGAATGTATCTGCATCATTACCCAAGTACAATAGTCGATCTTTATCCAACCAACTCAAGCCTCTGTCTACCTTCACCTTATCCTTTATCCATGATCAAAACGTCGAACCCTTGTCCAACACAAAGTCTATGTGGGTATGTACTTTCACTAGAGGCAAAAAAGATCCCAATTTTCATACTTTCTACATTACCAGTGGAAGGCCCTGAATCTCATAATTTTTAGTCCCTTCTTCAAAACTTAATTCCTTCTGATGTGACAACCAAAAGAGCAAAAAACAAGAAAAAAAAGTAATGAATTTCAAATTCGTTATATTTCTTGTGATGTACATATCCATTTTATTTGATCATACAGGAAACCATTATTAGTCGCTCTAAATATCAGGTTCCCCATGCAGTTTAATCAAATTTAAGCTTTATCGACAGTAGATATTAGAGGAACAATTCACTGTGTCAGCATTAATCACATATCCAAGTTCTTGAGCTATGTCACACGTTTAATATTAAAGTGGTTTTTATGTCAGTTCTTGAGCTAATCACATATCCAAGTTGAATGGTAGTGATTATGGTGAAAAGGGTTTTTATGGCAGTTCTTGAGCTAATCACATATCCAGTGTATCATTGAAAATGCTCTCTTGATACTCAATAACCTGAAACTATCAGAAGACTTGTCTTTTTTTCAAGTGGATCAAGAACTAGAATTTGTTTCTTTTAGAAACCATATTCTACAGTATCACAATGACTTCGTTGAAGTTTGGGAAGCAATCCTTTTTTCCTTTGTTTTGCAAGTCATTTTAACCCTTTTCACCAGAAACACCTTTAACGTTATCTCTTCCTGTTTGTCGAAACCTTCTTTTTATCCTATTTATGTTCATTCTCAATTTTTTTGAACAATATATGTCTGTTGCTTTTATTATTAGATGCATTTTGTTTTGGGTGAGGAGATTGTACTCTTATCTGTTTTGGTTCACTTTACATATGGGTTTACCCATTGTTCACTTTACACCGAAGTTAACATTATCTGTTTTGGTTCACTTTACATATGGGTTGAGCTGCTAAAAATATCGATTATTTAATTTGAAAGGCACATACATATAGGTCAATACTGTTGTATACTCTTGCAGGTGCATTCAACATAATGTAATACAATGATCCACTCATTTTATCGTATCTCACTCATTTTATATGTTGTGTTGTCTAATTTGGGGTGTTTTTCAATCGTCGCTGTCTTCTTTGTTTTTGTTTTCCTATTACTTTTCTTGGCATTTCTGTGGGGGAATGATTCAGATGAAGCTTCCCTTACGTTACGTCTTGTTGCTTTTATAACACCATATATAAATGGACATATCTATGTCATATTTGTTATATTTTGATTTTCACAATCTAAAAACTACTCCTAATTTTATTTTTTATACATGAACAGTGAAGGTGATCGAATGAATAATCAAAAACAAAATTTGATTTGTATACATCAATTAACGCTTGTTTATGTTACTTATCTTATGATCTATTGGTGGTGTTACGTAAGAGGAGTGCGAACTATAAACTTCAAATGCTTACACCATTAGAGAGATTGCAATCAAGGGAGAGTATCATGCAACGAATTTTATTTCATTCCAATGGGAGAAATATAATTAGAATGCAGCCTAAACCATTTGTAGAATTATGTGATTTATTAGCTGGACAAGGCGTGCTTCGACCCACTATAAATGCAATTGTTAAAGAACAAGTAGCGAAGTTTCTATACATATTAGGACATAATGTTACCAATCGGGAGATTGTGTTCTTTTGGAGTCGATCTGGGGAAACTATAAGCCGTCAATTTCACAGCATTTTGAAAGCAGATATACAACTAAAAGATATGTTTCTAAAACAACTTGACGTATTAGAAACCCCATCGGAAATATTGAACAGTAGTAGATTCTACCTATTTTTTAAGGTGATTTTCTTTTCTTAATTATATTAAACACACATAATATTTAAGAATAATATACTTCAATATCAGGATTGTGTTGGTGCAATTGATTGTACACATATCCGTGTGAAAGTACCTGCTCGAGATGCTCCTAGATTTCGTG
>JANZLH020000374.1:104729-115317 GCA_026770325.2 Erythroxylum fimbriatum
AATAAATTTTTATTATTTTAAAATAAATATATATATAAATTATTTATCATAAATTTCACAATCAAAACCTTTTAATTGGACATCATTTTTATTTTAAAATTATAACATTAAACTTTATACAACAACTATTTTAATATAAGAGATGTAATAATTATTTATTATAGGTTAAATTCAATTCCATCTACTTTCTAAATAATATAATATTATATTATATTATAAACTCTTAAATTTCTTCTAAACAATTTTTCATTATATTTTATTTCATTTTATCTTTGTATTCCATTCCATTCTGTTAGGTTAATTAACATCCGCCTAAGAATTTTCTGGGTATCTGTTATTTTCAGATCCAAAGCTCTCTGCTTTCTACTCTCATTGTTTGTGACACTGTGTAGAGTATACGTATAACTATAACGAGACCGTCTCTTCTAATTCTAAAGAAGCTGTTCCTTTTCTCCTCTTTTCTCGTGTCAATCCATTCACAATTTACCATACCAATACACCGTTTGGAGACTTGAAGTTGGTTAGAAAGGACACCGTTTTGGTAAACGGAGGCGCTTTATTTGGTAGATTGAGAATATTGTGTTTCTTCTACATTTAAGAGAAAGATGTCGATGACTCGCTACAATTCTGCACTCTGGGAACAGATTGAGCTTTCAGAGAGGTAAATATTTTGTTTTGACATCCAAACTCTAGTAATAGGTCTTTCTTCATCATCTAATCGCTTAAAGATTTTTTAAAAAAAAAGCACTCATATGCGGGGTTTCGTGTAGACTTTCCTTTAAAGAAGAATTATTAACCAAATTGGCCAATATATTCATTTGTTTCTTCGTTTTTCCCGAATTGTTCATACCCTAAGGTTGTGCTTTCTTTATTTAGCTACCTTGTTTCCTCAATGCTCGAGGAAGCTACATCTTTAGCTTCATTGGTTATAAAGCAAATTTGCGGCAGAGATTTTGGTGGTGAAACATTGGAGGATTTAGAAGAGTTCTATGGTATGATGGAATCAGCTGGTATGGTTTTGGTTCAGTCATTAAGTCAGCTTGGCAGGTAAAACACTTTAATCCCTAGTTTATACGACTTGAGTGCTCCAAAGTTCAAGCATGTAAAAGCTGAATGAACTATAACTTCTTCACTTAGAAATTATGTGGTTCTTTTTGTAAGTATTTACATTTGGTGACCATAAGCATGCACATTTGATTAACTCGTGAAATGAATGGAAAAGAAAATGTAAATGAAGTAATGCTCAACTTGCATTGGTCAGAGGAAATGAATTGCATGAGAAGATTTGTATTGCTCAATCACTTCACCTAAACTTTTTGGGGCTAATCTTTTTTCAACTGATCAAATCAGTTAGTTACACTCCATACGATTTATCTATTATTTTCCAAATCTTATAGTACTTCCAAAACTTAGTGTTTAACGTTAATGGGAGATGCTCATACCAT
Organism: Erythroxylum fimbriatum; assembly: GCA_026770325.2. NCBI lineage: Eukaryota > Viridiplantae > Streptophyta > Magnoliopsida > Malpighiales > Erythroxylaceae > Erythroxylum > Erythroxylum fimbriatum. Next base: position 106,175 of record JANZLH020000374.1, read on the forward strand.
ATCCTAAACACACTGAAATTGTTATTGCTAAATACGATCTATGAAAGACCATATGAGAATGTACTTAAAAGCCATTTAGGCATCTAAGAAAGAAATATAATTTGTTTGTTTGATTGGTCTATAATTGTTTATGCATGAGTTGTCTGCTCTGAAATTCTTGATATGGTTGAAGAGCTACTAATCACTACAAAAGCATATAAGTACATTTGTAAATTATTTAGACTTAAAGCTACCTTATCGTTATGCAGGGGACCACAGATTTTGAATCAGCTTAAAGAAAACTTTGTTTCTGCAGAAATCCCTGTTGAAGTTTTCCATACAGCGTATGCATTGCTCCTTTTATATCTAATCATTTGAAATTTCTACTTTATGATTATTTAAAGCACCTAAGTATATATTGACGCTAAGATTGTTCGCTTAATATTTTATGTACTTACAAATGAACTAAACAGAACCATATTACATGTTTGTGTTCCTTGTAAATACTTATGTTCTCTTCTCCAGCAAGTGGCACGTCCCACTTGTAGATTAATGCCAACTGTTGTATGTGTTCATAGATTCATAATGCCTTTGTAGTCTGGAATAGTTTTATAGCAAGTCTATCGGTTTTAGTTTAGTATCTAAGGCCCTTTGGTGACGTCTTCTCTGTATCAAACACTTCTGTTTATAAGTTGTGTCTCATCCTTTTTAGAGTTTCTCTTTTCATCTGCAACCTATGCTTTGCAGAGTAATACAAAGATGAATTAGAAAAATATAGGATATTTTAACTTGATTACTTCTAGGGTATATTCCTTCATACTCCATCTGTTGTTTCAATACTCAATTGTCAGTGCCCAATTTTGGTGGAGGCAGGTATGATACAATTTGTTTTCTTTTCATATGCCACCAATGCTTTGAGATCCACAGTTGAAATCACGAATCTTTTCAACTGAATCCTCTTCGAGATTACTTTCCTCCATACTTCAGTTGTCTGAATACTCAGTTGTCATTTTACGATTCCAATGGAAGCAGTTATTGCCCAGCATACCACTACCCACCATCAATATATAGATAATTTTCTTATCAGCTTCTCTACCAACTTTATGTATTGATTAGTCACCTATCCTTTATGGTCTTGGGTTATTATCAAGAATATTATTCTTCTTTATGATTGGGTTAAATCAGATCACATGATCTTGGTTTACTAAACAAAGATGACATTATACTTGAAAAGAAATAAAATGTTAGCCACCTCTTTCTTTACTTAATGGTAACTTAGCATCTCAGATTATGGAAAGGGTTGATTAAAATCCTCTAAAACCACCAGGGCTACTAGCAGTAAATTGAAACCAAGGGGTCAATAATAAACCCAGACTAGAGGAGATTTCAATTATATCTGAACGTTTTATTTCTTATACAAATGTTCAAGGTTTCAAAGCTTCGATTAACTTGTGTTGGTGGTCTTATGTTTACGATACAATATGTGACAGATCATGCATTTTTTTTTAGGGTATGTATTCAAATATCAGAAGGTTCATTGATAGTTGCACAAGAGTTTATTGAGGAGTTCCTCAACAAGTGTAGATATGTGGATGGAAAGTACTATGTTGGTGCAGAACCTGAATTAAATGTCCAGAAAGAAAGCAATAAGAGGTATATTTTGGAAATTGATCAGTATATGGCAATTGTTGAAACCTATGCTTTGGCACTTCTTGCTACTGCTTTGAAAAAGGTTGACTTAGCAACCTCTTGGATTGAGAAAGCTGCAATACCTGCGGAGAACAGACAGGTAAAAAGTAGTTGCTTTTGTTTGATATTGGAGTTTGCTGGTGTATGGTTTGTCATAACTCATAAGAAGTTATATCTACAGACACACAAGCACATATACTTTGTACAATGTTATCTGATATTACAGGTCTGTGTGGGTGGGTTCACATGCTTACTATGTGGCTGCATACTCTTTAAGCATAACTGCTCAAACAAGATAAAAATTGATTGACTACAATGAGTACAATTTCTACATATCCATTTGATATCCATAGTATGTTAAACTATGTTTCCAGATTCTTTAGTTGTACATTAACTCAATATAGCAGCATTTTTTTTTCCTTTCTTGCATATTTGAATGCTTAGTCATAGGGCCTTTATGTCCATTCAGTCCACATAAGGTTAACTTGTATGGTCTACCTGAAATTGCGTCTCTCTCCTAACAAGTGTGGTATAACAAGTGTGGATGATATATGAAGAGCTTTAAATTTTGTTTTAGTAGTTTTTTTTTTTTTTTTGGTTATATCAATTCTTGATGTAGGAAAAATAGGAGTAGTATTGACTAGTAGCTAAAATTCACAAACTTAGTAATAGACTATTGGAATATCAAGTTTTAGGTTTGAATTTCAGCTTGTAATGCTAAAGTTTTAGATTCGGGATAACTGGATTTTTTTAGGGTTTGTTTGCTGGAAGTTTTAGACTAAGATTTTAGGGTTTATTATGGTTGGAATTTTAGGTTAGGTTTGCTAGAATTTAGTGTTTTGGTTGCTGGAATTTAGTGAAGAACACAAACAAGGGTGGGTGGTAAACTAACAATCACTCATACAGTCTAAGAATCACTATTAGAAGAAAGCATCACAACTTCTAGTTGAAAACTTAATTTTGTAGAAAAATTCAGGATATCGTCTTATTGAAGGGTTGAGTACGCATATTTATAAAGATCTTAGAACCCATATTCTAGTGGGAAATGGTTCCTAATAAATTTAAATTCTATTACAATAAAAATTTTATTAGTCTTAAACAATTAGGATAACATATCTAAAAACTAGAATAATATATTTATTTCACTACTACATCCTATCTAATAAATAATCTTAATATAATCTAACTTTCAGCTTTTATTTTTGATGTCAATTCAATTCCCAACCTTGATCCCAACAAATTAAAGTTTGTGATTAACTAATTTTTCATCTTTTAGTTCTTCTATAGATTTTAAACTCTTTTGTATCAATTCTCCCAAGCTTGTCTGAAGTCGTCATCGACGTAGAATGTGATAAATACTGATCATATAAGTCTGGATTCAGCTTTTGAATTCAAATTCTAAAATCCAAGTATTGTAAAAAATTTGTCTTCCTTGCCACTTGACAAGAAATTGTCGATATCTTCCATCTCTTTGGATTATAATTTGTTCATCAAGAATATCGTCTGTCTCCTCTTTAAGATGGGGATGGTTGGAATTCTCACAGCTTCTCCTTTATGCATATGTTTCGTTAATTTCGCATCTTCATTCAAATTTAGTTCTTCATCGCCCTTTGTATCATAATCTTCATCAACGACAGTAAGGATATCATCAAGTTTTGAACCAATAAGCTCAAGTAGTTGCTGGTTAATCTTTTTAGCTCCCTGTTTTGTTATTTTAGCTTCTTGTTCTATTCTTTTAATCTATTGCACTGTTGTTTCAGCTTACTGTTAAGTGTTTGAACTTTTTGTTAAATTGTTTCAACTTTAGGGTTTTCTAAAGATTCCATTTCGTTCTATTTTTCTTTATCTTTAACGCCTTGGTCATCTCCTATTGTTAAACTCTCTATGTCATGATCGTCTTCCATTGCCAAACTCTCCATATCATCAAGTATTTGAGCACCTTCTACATGTAGACTTGAAGATTCTAATTGATTTGTCAAAGCAGAGATGTCAATAGTCTTACCACCTAAAACAAACACTTCCTCTGAGATAGTGCCTATTAAATTTAAGGAATCAAAATTAGTACATGAGTTTACAATAAAGATTTTCCTTTGTGCTATGTGTTGTTGATCAATATCATTCCTTCATCTTTGCTAACAACTTTAAATTCTCTGTCCTTAAGTATATTAAGAGGAATTTTCTTAGTACTTATGGTTGTGTTGTTACTTCCTCTTTGTTTTTCTACTTTGTCTACCTTCATAGGCTTCAAAATTTTCTTCTTTCCATGTAATATAAACTGATAGGAGTTTTTTTTCCAAAGAGCTGCACATCTCGATCATAAAGCTATGGTCGACTAATTAAAATGTGAGATACTCTCACAGGAATTAGCATCACACCAAATAGAGTTTTCATATATTCATAATTTGAAAGACACCAAACACCTTTAGACAATCGATATAGTACTATCATCCACCCAAGCAACTTTGTAGGGATGGGGATGTTTCTCTATAAGTAAATTCAATTGCCACCATGTTCTCAGAGACCACATTTATACTACATCAATGATAAGCCTGCATACTTTATCTATGCATCAAACTTGAGTAAAGAAAATAGTAGTACAAAGCCATTATTCTTGTTCTTCCGCCTAAGGGTCGTAAGTCACTACATTAAGATTTGTAAGACTAGCTAGTTTATTAGGAGTCTCTTTCCAACTCCTCTCTAGCTTCATATTCACACACATATTTGTTAGATTCTTCCCCATCTTCTTCTTCCATCATGTGCAAACCTCTATTTGTATATTCATAAGCAAAGTGGCCCCTCCCATTGTATCGGAAGCAGTTCTTGTCACTGCAGCCTCCTTTCATCCCAGTCTCATCTATGACTTTGCCTTTAGGTTCAGCTCCTTGAGAAGTTTTGTAGTTGTTATGTGGCGCAAATTTTGATGTATTAGGTGTTGACCTAAAATTTTGCACCTTTGTAGTTCTCTTCATGTCGAATTTCCCGGCTTGACTTTGAAACTTTTTAGTTACTTCTTGTCATATGTATTGTTCCGCTCTTAAAGCCAAGTTATATGTATCTTTAAGGCTATAAATCCTTTGCATTATCAGCTCTTTGCAAATTTCTGCACTTAAGTCATTTTCGTAATGAGATATAACTTGTTATTTTGACTTCCTTCCTTCACATCAGATAGATAGCTCATTTACAAATATAATCCCTTGTCTAAAGGTTGTGAATTGATCTTGGAGGTTTTCCTGATAGTGAAATGGTTTGTATTTTTTTTAAAATTTTAGCTTCATCTCTTCCCAATTAACAATTGGTAGTTGGCATATTTTTCAAAATCTATCCTCTATCGATCTCCACCAGATTTTAGTGTGTCCAACTAGTTTCATCTTTGCAAATTGAACTTTTCGATCTTTTGACTTGTGGTATCAGTCAAAGAAATCTTCTATTGTTGCTATCCAGTCTAAGAACATGTGTGGATCCATTTTTGCTGCAAAATGAGGGCATCAACACGAACTTTCAAGTCTTGCATGCGCTCTCCATATCCTGCTGGTTGGTTTCTTTGTATTGGTTCTCTTGGTAGGTGTTGATTTCCTAATCCTACTCGCTGTTGATGAGTTTCAGCCTCTTCATCTTGGATTTCACTTTCTCCACCCTTAACATCCAGTAGTTTGCTGTCCGATGTTTTCTGGATTAGTTCTTGAAGTATAAGGATCATTATGTCCAATCTTTCCATAATTCTCAAAAATATTTTGACTCTTTATCACGAAATATTATTCTATACGCGCTTTCACAACGTGTCGCCATTGTGAGCCAAAGCTTTGATATCAAATTGATGTAGGACAATAGAAGAAGTACTAACTAGTAGCTAAAACTCACAAAAATTAGTAATAGGCTTCTGAAATATCAAGTTTTATGTTTGAATTTTAGCTTGGAATGCTAAAATTTCAGATCTAGTATGACTGGATTTTTTTGGGATTTCTTTGTTGGAAATTTTAGGCTAGGATTTTAAGATTTAATATTGCTGAAATTTTAGATTAGGTTTGCTGGAATTTAATGAAGAGCACAAACAAGGGAGGGTAGGAAACTAGGAGTCGCTCCTGGGGTCTAAGATCCATTCTTAGAAGAAAGTATCACACTTTTTAATTGAAAACTCAAGTTTGTAGAAAAATATCAGGATATCTTCTTATTGAAGTTACACATATTTATAGAAAAGTCCTTGGAATTCTTATTTTAGTAGGAAAGGGTTCCTAATAAATTTAAATATTATTTACTACTACTTCCTATCTAATAAAAAGTTCTAACAGCATCTAAATTTTAGCCCTTGTTTTTGGTGTCAACTCAATTGCCAGCCTTCATCCTACCAAATTAAAATTTTTCTTCCTTCCTTTCTTTTATAGACTTTAAGCTCTTTTGCACCAAATTTGTTATCCAATGGAGGGAAGTGTTTGAGTGGGTTTTATGAAAAAAAATATAATGATGATTGCATTAATTGTTTCAAGATTAGATAATCAGGATGTAAATTGTACTGAAAACATTTTAATCTTGGATTTTGTTTTTTGTATTGTTGATTCTCTCATGAGCACTAAAATTATCTCACCGAGTATTTAATCAGCATGCTTCCTTCAAATTTTTCATGCCCAAATTAGGAACTCATTTCCAGATAACAGAGCTCTAAAACACTGAAAAAGTGTCGCGGATGCTTAGTTTGGAATCACATGAATTGAGTATTTAAGGGAATATCTCAAGTTAAGTTGGTATGTGTGTTAAAGTTTAGAAAGATCAATATCTTGAATTTACATTGATATATCTAATCTAGGCGATTCAACTTGAATGTTTCCTAGTATAAATTATTTTAGCAGAACAGATTTTTGAAAAGCTCTTTGTAAAAGAAATGATATCGGTACTTTTTACTCTGTCTGCTATTAGTTTGGAGGTTTAATCTCTTACTATGTGGATATGTATGCAATGATGCTTGTTAAATTACACTAACTTTTTGCAATGGTAACACTTTTTGCTTTGGCTGCTCTAATGCTACCATTGTGTGCTGTCTTTATTGTTTTGTCATTTATACCAGGAACTTTTAAGAAAATTATACTCTTTGCATTCTCTGCAAGCAAGCAGTCTGTCACAGGACTCCTCAATTTCATCAGAAAATGACCCTGAACTGAAACATTCCATGACTAAGGAACCAAATGTTTCTGAGGGATCTCAAAAAGTGTTACATAACAACTTCCTGTGGAATGGATATGATGATAGAGAAGAGTCGATTTTAAAATTCTCCCGGTGCACCAGATCATGTTTTTGGTGGTTTCACTCTTTTAATCTGAAGTTTGGTACTATTCAGTTGGTGATTACTAATAGAAAGATTCTTCTTGGATGCTTGGTTGCGTTTATCATTTATATTCTCCGGAAGAAACGAGCTTCTCTGAATCGGTGAGATATTGATCACTTATTTTCTTATCACCTATGTCAAAAATGCTAATTTTCATGGGTTCACCATGTTACTTGATGACTCAAACTCATTAAATGTTGATATAAAACAAGAGAGGTGAACTGTGTGTCCAACAAGTTTTAGTGGACAAGTTTGCGTAACTATGAAATCTCCAGGATTTGGTATTTGGAAATGTTAATCTGATTTGAATAGGCAAATACTCATTACTAATGTTATGTATGCATATCCCTCTGCAATAATGATATGCCTGTGTAGCTATAAACCCATAAATAGTTTATTCGCTATAGCTTGTAATGTTGTCACTTTCAACCATGCAAGAAAGTAGTTATTAGGACTGTCCTAGTTTACAGCTACTTTAGCATTTAATTTGTTTTTATAAGCGGGTAAGAAGGTATCTTTCTTTTCCAGAAGTTGGGTAAAAATTTTCTTAATTTCACGCTAGAGAAGTGTCACCTAATTAGCAAACAAGCCTTTTGGTTGCCATGTTTTGTTGTGAATTGAATTTACATACACGTTTTCAGGATTGTTAAGAGGCAACTTTTGTTCGGGAAGAAGGCGTTGATAGACTTATGGCAGCTTGCATTTTCTTATCAAGTAAACCCCCTAGCTGTTGTTCAACCTCTGCCTCCTGCAGGCCGTTGATTACAACGTTATCTTATATATGTCTCGTTTCACCTTGGATTACTGGTACACATGTACATCCTTGTCAACATCTAAATTTTCATTGCTGTGACTGAAAAATAAGACAACGGCAGCATCTCTGAATAAAATTGTGATAAATCTACATTTTTGCCTGTTTAAGTCCTTGAAGAATAGCACAAACGCTAATGATGGATGAGGAGTGGTGGAAAGAAAAAAAGAAAAAAGAGATTGCAATTGCCACAACTGTTTTGTCTTTTCCAATTTTATATAATTTCACCTGTGTGTAGAGAATTGATGCGATTCAGGATTATTGATGAGACTGTTAACATGCACTCAAATGATTGAGAAAACATTTCACCATTGTGCTAACCGATATGCATAAGTTGTGTCTTCCATGTTAAATGTTGTTTCGTAATATACCAAATGATCAATGAATAGATCATGAAGATGGTAGTAAACTGCACATCCACCATAAAGATTACCTGAGAGAACCAAGCAATATACATCAATTTGAATTTCAGTACAATTTTAGTTGTCCATTGTAGATTAGAGTATCTCAGATTCTCTTAATTTTGGTTGGCATCATGAGCTTCCATATGGTTTTCCATTTGAAGTAAGAGTTGATTTTAAATTTGACTAGAAAAATGGAAATTAAATGCCATTGTTAGAGATTGTACATGTCAGTTTTCATTGATAAATTCTTGTTGTGATCGTATTGGCTGTTGGCTTCTGATAAGGTGCGTTCCACCAACCTAAATCTTTACTATTGAGCTCTGCAACTACATCATCTTTTTGAAGAAATTAATCATAAACAATAGAGAATAAGGCCTCTAGTTATGTTTCTATATTTAATTTAATAGCCTACGGATACGCCATCCACGCCTTCAATAACCCAGATATCAACTTTAAGGGCAGTCCAAAGCAATGGAATTTACCTATCTTTTGAAATATATTATCAGCAGAATAGTACTTTGGCATGAGCATTCGGAATGCTTAATTAGTCTCCTCCATACTTGCTTGGCTGGCAAAGCAATGATGGAAGTTTGAAGCCCTACCCCTTTCAGATTTAGTCAAGCTAATTCATTCCATCGAATATGGTGTTTTGTTTCCACCAGTAATTGCACATGCCATTTAGATCTTTACAGAACAGTTTAAAAGCAGATATAATACTCAACTAGTTCTGCACGGGTTGTTACAAAGCAAATAATGAATTTTAACTACAAAATTGAAAGGCAAATACAAGTACAAAATTAACATATTGCATGTCATAAAATAAGATTATGATAAAATAGGAATCTGACAAACAAAATGAGTCCAAAAACATGAGAGCCATATTTATACAAGTACAAAAGATAGATAGTTTACTATTCAAGTACAAAATACTTGCAGGCTCCAAAAT
>JANZLH020000374.1:115417-125949 GCA_026770325.2 Erythroxylum fimbriatum
AGAATTAATTTGTTAGGGAGCCTGATTAATATTGGCGCTACGACCGATATTGGAAAGTATCTTGGATTCCCTTTGGGTAATGGAAAAATGAACAGTTGGATGTATAATGAGCTGCTCGAGAGGGTGAATACAAGCTATCTTCTTGGAAAATGAATCACTTAAATCTTGCTGGGCGTATTACCATGTCTTGCTCTGTTTTGAATGCTTTTCCGGTTTATATTAAACAACTTGGCTTCCGAACTTTGTTTGTGACAAACTTGATCAAATAGTGCGTGGGTTCATTTGGAACACTAGAGCCGGTCACAAAGGGCTTCATTTGGTGAATTGGAAAGATATTGCCAAACCAAGGAAAATGGGTGGTCTGGGCATGCGGGATTCTAGAAGAATCAATATATCTATGCTAGGAAAACTTGTTTGGGCTTGATATCCCACCCTGAAAACCTTGGGCCCAAGTCTTTTTAAATCATTATGCGAATGAAATTTACGTGGATAAATGGTTGGATGGAAAGAAGGGCTCTTCTCTGTGGCAGGGGATACTGAAAACGTTAAAGGAGATTTAGGGGGGTTTAGACGGCGAATCTCAGATGGTGCCTCCACCTCGTTCTGGTTCGATTCTTGGTGCAATTTAGGTCCGCTGGCAGAGTTGGTGGAGGAGAATGCGGGAGAAGATTTGGCGCTCAGGATCTGTGATGTTATTAAACATAATGGGGACTGGGACTTTGATAAGCTTCGGACTCCCATTAACGAGGACATTAAAAACTCTTTGCCTCGGATTCATCGCTCGCTTTGGGCAGGGGTTCCAAACCGATGGATTTAGGGTCAGTCTCCTAATGGTAGATATATTGTTAACAGTGCTTATAATTGGGTTCTGAACAATAATGAGAATTTGGATATTGTTCCTTTTAATACTAATTTTGATTGGGTGTGGAAGCTGAGGGGTCCCGAGAAAATTCGTGTTATGGCTTGGTTGTTGTGTCTCGGAAGAGTTCATACTCAAGAGTTAAGATGCATAAGAAACTTAGATAGTAATGGTCTTTGTAGGCATTGTTTGTGTGGTGTAGAGACTCCGATGCATCTTTTTAGAGACTGTAGAGAGGTTTCGTATCTTTGGTTTAAAGATTTCAATAATGTCGTTCCTACTAATTTCTTTGCTCTAGTGGATACTGAAGTTGTGGGCTGGTTTAGGAAATGGAGTTCACGAGCTTGTGATTCTGGTATTTCTCATAATAGTGATATAATATTCTTAGCTACCATATGGATTATTTGGCGAGGGCGTAATCAAGCTATCTTTGATGCGAGTCCTTTGATAAAACTTCACCAAGAATCACTTCTTTTTGTGACTATACAGGATTGGTGTCATTGCTTTGGTAGTCTTTAAAGCGATCCTGTCCTGGTTCAACGATGGGTGTCATAGTTGGCCCCAGATCTTAATTACATCTGTTTGAATGTTGATAGTAGTGCTTTAAATAATCCTGGAGACGCTGGAATTGGAGGTGTTTTTAGAGAACATTATGGGCGCTGGCTGCGTGGGTTTGCTGGCTATATTAGAGTTGCAACGAATATGACAACCGAACTATTGGCCATAAGGACAGGGCTGCAAATAGCTTGGCGCACTGGGTTTCGAAAAATTATGGTGGTGTCGGACTCCTTAGAGGCCCTTCGGTTGATATCTAGTGATGATTGGTTGTTTCACCCTTTGGCTAATATTGTCGCTGATATCATTGTTTGTAAGGATTGGGATTGGGATATTCAATGGCGTCATTCTCTAAGGGAAGGAAATCGCATAGCAGATTCCCTTGCTAAACGAGGACGCAGAAATCGATAGGAATTTCAAGAATGGGTTTCACAACCTCCAGATCTCTTGCTAGACCTAGCTGCTGATGCTTCAGGAGTGTGCTTTTTGAGATAATGATTTTTTTTGTTTCTTTATTTTAATGTTTGCCTTTTAACTTTCTGATGTACCAAAAAAAAATATAATAGCAATTTTTTTCCTTTTTTGCATATTTGAATGCTTGATCGTAAGGCCTCTATGTCAAATAAGTCCACATTAGGTTAACTTGTGTGGTCTACCTGAAGTTGCATCTCTCTCCTAGTCTATTAACAATAAAAAGGATCACTATGAGAATTTTCCTTTATGGTGTTACTATGGACATTACAAATCCTACGCATGTGGTTCATAGGTAATCTCATGATTTTTTTATTCATTTTGAAATTGTCAACTCATTTTGTAGAGCATTGATATTGACAAACCAAGACAATTTCAAAATAGAATTTCAGATGTGTTCTCAATTTTAGTTCTTATACTGATAGCATTATGTTAGATTAAAGTTACAACTGTTTTTGTAACTGTAAATGGTATAACAGGTGTGGTTGACATATGAAAGAGCTTCAGATTTTGTTTTTAGTTGTTATTTTTTTTTTTATATCAATATTAATGTAAGACAAATAGAAGTACTGACCGGTAGCTAAAACTCACAAAATTAGTAATAGGCTACTGGAATAACGAGTTTTAGGTTTGATTTCAGCTTGTAATGCTAAAATTTTAGATTTGGAATGGCTGGATTTTGTTTAAGGTTCATTTGTTGGAAGTTTTAGACTAAGATTTTAACGTTTATTATGGTTGGAATTCTAGGTTAGGTTTGCTAGAATTTAATGTTTTGGTTGATGAAATTTAGTGAAGAACACAAGCAAGAGAAAGTAGGACACTAAGAATCACTCATACGGTATAATAACTATTAGAAGAAAGTATCATACCTTCTAGTTGAAAACTTAAGTTTGTAAAAATTTTCAGGATATTTTCTTGTTAAAGGGCTGAGCATTCGTAGTTATAGAGAATTTCTTAGAACCCTTATTCTAGTAGGAAAGGGTTCCTAATACATTTAAATTCTATTATAATAAAAATCTATTAGTCCTAAACAATTAGGATAACTTATCTAAAACTAGAATAATATATTTGTTTTTCTATTACATCCTATCTAATAAATAATCATAACATAATCTAAATTTCAGCCTTATTTTTGGGGTCAACTCAATTCCCGTCACACGTTCTAGTTGAAAACTTAAGTTTGTAAAAATATTTCAAGATATCTTTTTATTGATGAGCTGAGCATGTATATTTATACAGAAGTTCTTAGAATTCTTATTCTAGTAGGAAAGGGTTTCTAATAAATTTAAATTCTATTATAATAAAAATTATATTATTCTAAACAATTAGGATAACATATCTAAAACTAGAATAATATATTTATTTTGCTACTACATCCTAACTAATAAATAATCATAACACAATTTAAATTTCAGCCTTTATTTTTTGTGTCAACTCAATTCCCAACCTTGATCCCACCAAATTAAAATTTGTGATTGACTAATTTTTCATCTTTTATTTCTTCTATAGATTTATTGCAGAACCATTTGGTGTCAGAAAAAAGAATGAAGTTCAAGAAAGAATTTGTGGCTCATATGGTACAACAGGAATGGCAAGAAGCATATACGGATTACAGCTACCTCAAAACAATATGCAAGATCATTTACGTTTCAAATAGAGAAAATCATCACCAACAGTGACAATAAGAACCTCGGGAGGTCTTTTGAAGAGAAGAGTTTCACTTTACAAAGCATTCAACAGTCCAATAAGACCATGCAGATGCAAAGGCTCCCCAAGCAACAGTGAGGATGAAGTAATACTTATACGTACAATGCAAGAGGAGGGGATAAAAAGACACTATCAAACCATGTCTCTTAATAGTTCAAATGAGGGAATACATCTAGTTCATAACACTCAAAACACCATAACATAGTTGATCTTAGAATTTCCTTCAAATTTCTTCACCCAACATAGTTTCTCTTAAAATTTACTAGGCAACTGCCTTGTTATAAACCTATTTATAACCACTTTACTCAGCTTCTATTTTAAGTCCATTACATTTTGGTCGGGTCAGTCGTGCTAAGCCCAAGCCCAGACTGGAACGGCCTGTGAGCAGGTCGGCCCATTCTTGAATAATGACCTAAACCTAGAAGCTATTCCTTATATAAGGTACTACTTTGCCATGATACAGGTGCGACATTAGAACCCTGATTTTCTCTGTTCTTAGCTACCAAAACCTCTACCAAAAGACTAACTTGAGCGTCGGAGCGGCCTGCCGGCGATTAACCCCCGGTGTGCCTTGTGCTGTTTTGCAAGTATTCTCTTGCTAAAGTCAGTCAGAATCATGGATCCATGCAGCGGCGTCCGGCCCCATCAAGATCAGACAGAACCAAATTCCAACTTCAATATTTTGGATATGCTAAACATAATTATACGCAAACATATAACATTTTATTAATTGTGAGAGTAGTCCAATCTTTCTCTCGCTCTTCTATTTCTCTAAATATTGCAGTAAATTATAAAAAATAGAAATTATATTTGAGCCAGATTTTTGAAAAACAAAAGAACATGGAAAGAAGTTTCTAATTTCTATACCCCTCAATATAAGGGGACGTTTGGTTTGAGGGTTTGAGAACGAAGGAATGAAATAATTGTAAAAAACAGTGTTTGCTTTGGAGTTTTCAATTCTAGGGGAATAGATTTATCACATTAAATTTGGGAATCTACTAAACCCAACAAGGGGGTGGGTATCGAATTTTCATTCCCATCTAAGTTTTTATCACGCTTATTTTTTACTCTTTTATTCCTAGCCTTTGCCCTACCATCCTCTTTACTTCCTTATCGCCTCTCAATTCATTATGATCTCTCATCCTGTCTTATCGCGTCTCATCAACGAAGGAATTTTTTGTTCTGCGTCTCCAGGTATATTTTTTGAAATCCCTCGTTTTAATTTGATGTTAAATGAACTGGATAAAACCTGGTTTCATCTCATTGTAAATGGGGCTTCTGCTCCTTTTTTTCTCTTATATATTCTCGTTTTATGCTATATGGTTTGATGATGCGAAAGTGCATATAGTTATAGATTGAACGAGAATCATAAAACCAATCTGCTCTTTTTTTCCCTTACAATTTTTTTGTGATTTAATTTGATTCTTCGAATATAGTTTTAAATCTTAAAAATAAGAAAAACACATAGCGAATCGTCTTCTACGTTGGTGTTTGTTTATTTGGTTTGTAAAACTCATTTAATGCTCGAAAATTACGATAAAATTCCTTGAAAAAACTGATTAATTTTTTTTTACAAACATATAGAGATAGCCCCAATAAACATATGAAGGACAAATTATTTTCATTTTTATTGAGGATAAAAATGGCATTGTATTATCTTTAATTCTTATTAATGCAACAAACCAAATAACATTATTAGTATTAATACAAAAACCCAAGTTACAAACCAAACATCATTTTTTTTTATTTTTCATACCTATCTCCATCCCCTTCTACTGTTATACTCATATCCATAACCAATCTGGTGCTCAAATCAAATGCCTAGTAATTATACTATAAGAACATATCTTCTATTTAGATTACGACATTTTTATTATATTTTATTATATTTTATTTATATATTTATACAAAATTTTTATAAATATGTTGAAAATTTTTAATAAAATAGGATTGAAATACTGTAACTGTAACCTAACGAAGGATTTCATGTGTTACTCTTGAATACTTGACATAGAAATGATCTTAAAAAGAGGGAGGCAGAGAGTGAGAAAGATGAATTTGCTAAAAATATTAAAAAAAATATAATTCCATAAAGAAGCCCAATGGCCTAATCAATTAACAACTTTATTTTTTTTAACTTTTAATTGGATATTAGACATTACACGTTGCACAATCCCTGAATTGCCTGCCTGCAGTTTACATTTTCACATCTCTTACTGTACCTCTTCAATGGCGGCCGTGTCGTACCTGTGCTCCACTTCTCTTCTCCAGCGAGTGGGACTCCATTCTTCTTCTTCTTCTTCTAAGTCTACAGTTAGTAGCATAGCGTTCTCAAAAGCCTTAAGCACGTCGTTAACGCTCTCAAAACCCAATAAAAGCCATGAATATAATTGCAAGAAGCTCGTTGTATCTGCAACAAGCGATGGCACTAACAGTAACGTCACTGAATTCTCGCCCTCCGCCAACGTCTCTCCCCCTGCCACTAACAGAACAAAGTAAATGCAATATTTTTATCTTTGTATGATCTATATTTTAACTCTTCATCTGGGTTCTTGCCGATTTTGAAACCAATTGTTATTTTCTGTTGAACTATGTAAGCTTATATCTTGTCCTCGTATGTTTTTTGGCTTTGTTTCTATTATTATTGAAAACCCAATGACGAGTCTGGAAGAGGTATTAACTTTCTTTTCTTTTCTTTTTTGTTTTTGGTAACTTTCATTTTACTTCGAATGTAGGGTTCGGAGGCATACGATCTCAGTGTTTGTTGGAGATGAGAGTGGTATGATTAATAGGATTGCAGGGGTTTTTGCTAGGAGGGGTTACAATATTGAGTCCCTTGCTGTTGGGCTCAATAAGGACAAGGCACTCTTCACCATAGTGGTATATGGGACCGAAAAGGTGCTGCAACAAGTTGTTGAGCAACTTCAAAAACTTGTCAATGTTTTGAAGGTGATAACACTGTCTTGGTCCTTTTCTTTCTAAATATTTCATCTTTTCATTCAACTAGAATTCTTTGTTTATCATATCTCTTTTTTAGTTTATCCTATGAACTTCTCTTATTTGGATGCACTAATTATTCTGGAATGGTTTAGTGATACTGGATTCAGCGTGGCTCTGGAAGTTTATTTGATCTTGTTGCATTCAAAATAACTTATATATTTGCGTTTCTTCATTTTATGGCTTGATGATAATTCATTTCTTAGGCGTCTAATTCCTAACTCTTGTATCTAATCTAATATCCAGGTTGATGATATATCAAATGAGCCACAAGTGGAACGGGAACTAATGCTTATTAAAGTGGATGCTGATCCCATGTACCGTGCAGAGGTCGTACATCTGATTCCTTGAATGTTGAATATGTGCCCTATATGGGGGTATTGTCTTCTTCATGTTTCATTTGTTTACTTCTCTTTGTTCAGATAAAGTGGTTGGTGGACATCTTCAGAGCGAAAATTGTGGATGTCTCTGAGCACTCACTAACAATTGAGGTATGCTGCTGAAATTGGAATTGTTTCATCTATTTTGGTGATTAAGGTTTAACTAATAGAACTGTTTGAGAAACTTGCTGGTCCTTTATTTGTGTCTAACTTCTAATTACCTGAATTGTATCTTTTCCAGTTTTTTTTTTGTTTTTATTGTATAGAGTGGTTGCAGTTTTACTTCAGCTTGGTTATAAACCGCCGTACGGTTTGGAAAAGAGTAGTTATTTTTTTCACTGACTTAGGTAACTGGAGATCCAGGGAAGATGGTTGCAGTTCAAAGAAACTTAAGCAAGTTTGGTATCAGAGAAATTGCCAGAACTGGAAAGGTCATACATCAATTATTCTTTTCATTAAAATTGCTTAGGTTCAATTTTGTTTTACTTATTCCGTGGTTCTGCTTCTGGATCTTATGCTTCTAGTAGATTGCACTGAGAAGGGAAATGCTTGGTGCATCTGCTCCATTTTGGCGATTTTCAGCTTCTTCATATCCTGACCTTGAAGACCAAGGTCCTGCTGATGCTCCATCAAGGAATAAAAGTAGATCAGTCATCCTAGAAACTAATACATCAGGGGTGAGCATTTCTGACAACCTTTATGCTTTATTTTATGTTGATCAAATCTACATTTTTTCTTTGGAAACAGTGATTTCCAGTGCAGTTTTTAAGCTTATGCTTAGGTTTAAATAATGTTAAAGTTGTAAATTTGTATTGGGTGGGCCATGTAGGATATGGACTTAAGAAATTGAATTTGCAAAAATGTACAGTTTATAGAACATTGACCTTTAACCCTACACATTCCTTCTCTGACAACAATTAGTTTGGCTGTTGACGCTAATAAGTAAATGATTCTTCTATTGATGTATGGATGTTCCTTAACCCCTTGCTTTATGGACTTTTGCATGATTTTGATCTATACAATTGTATATTGTGTTTATGGACTGTGAAACTGATATAGTTTTACTTTTAATCAAGGGAGATGTTTACCCAACAGAGCAATTTGATGAATCTATTTTCAGTCAAGTTCTTGATGCTCACTGGGGTGTTCTGAATGATGATGATGTAAGGATGCTTTTCTTTTGTTGCTATCTCTTGTAGTCGTCTTGTTCTTTCAATTCCTCCTCCTTTATCATGTCAACTTTTATTATCACCACTGAATAGTATATATGAGCTGAACTTTTGGAATGTTTTCTCTCTACCATTGAATTTAATCCTTTGCATTGGACGAGTTAAAGTTAGAGGAATGGTACTTGTTAGTTGTTCATTTTTTTTTTTGGGGGTTTACATAGTAATTACTTGTGTTTTTCCCTCCAGACTAGTGGTCTTCGATCTCACACTTTATCCATGCTTGTAAATGATGCTCCTGGGGTTCTTAATATTGTAACAGGGGTCTTTTCTCGTAGGGGATACAATATCCAGGTACATTTGGTATTGGTATTTTTCCTTGCCTCCCTGTCTTTCTCTCAGGATTTGCTCATCATAGCAATTATCATTTCTTGTCAGAGTTTGGCTGTTGGACATGCAGAAACTGAGGGCCTCTCTCGCATCACGACTGTCGTTCCTGGTACAGATGAATCAATTAGCAAGTTGGTCCAGCAACTTTACAAGCTTGTACAGATTCACGAGGTGAGCCTGTATTAAGAGTGCTTTGTGAATGTGTAAATGTAGGTTGTGCTTGGTAATACATTGCACTGTGTAGGATTCCATTGTTTCTTTTGCCCATTCTTATGAAATATTTCCTTGTTTTCAAATACTAATGCTACTTGTACTAATTAATACCCTGGAAGAAATTTCTTGTTTGACTAATCTCATGTGATTTTTTAATTTTTACTTGATGAGAGAATAACAAAAGGAAATTGGTTGGAATGCCTCTTGTTTATGTATTTCAATTATCCTTGTCTTTTTAATGACACCTAGTTATTTTATTAATTCTGCAACAATCTCCTTGATGAGCTCAGGAAAGTTCTATTAACTTGTACATGAGCTTTCTGATTTTTCAGTAATTGCTGTTTACCGCTTCAGGTTCAGGATCTTACTCACCTGCCATTTGCTGAAAGAGAACTCATGCTTATAAAGATTGCTGTAAATACTACTGCTAGACGTGATGTCCTCGACATTGCCAGCATTTTTAGAGCCAAAGCTGTTGATGTATCTGATCACACAATAACACTGGAGGTCATTAACCTTCCCATGATATTGCAGTTAGTGATAGCGATTCAGTTGGCCCATGCTTAGTAGTTGTATTTTGTTCGAGGGGTTTCTTGCTTCTGCTGTCACAAGCAACTTAACATTGTTCTGTTGCAGGCTATCCTGCTTCTGTTTAAGTTCTTATTTCATTACTATATTTTTGTTTTGTCTATACGCCCGACTTAAAACTGATCTACCTGCTTGTGATTCTTCATTTAGTTGACGGGAGATCTGGACAAGATGGTTGCCCTACAGAGATTATTGGAACCCTATGGAATTTGTGAGGTTAGTCTAGTCTGCTTTGTTAATTCTGCCATGAATTGGCAACAACTGATTTTGGTACATGAATTTATCTACCTAATTATTAGTAGTTTAATTTATTTTTCTGTGTTTTTTCCCTTTTTCCAATTTAGGTGGCACGAACTGGACGAATAGCCTTGGTACGTGAATCAGGTGTAGACTCCAAGTATCTTCGAGGTTATTCTTTTCCGGTAATCTCAGGACTTGAGAGCAAGCAAGACTTTTCTTGAGAATGCTCAAAGATTGGGAGCATCTTTGGTCCTTCCGTATAAGAAGATATTGTATATGTTTGTTCTTTGGTCAAGCAAGAGTGGCAACAGACTAGTGAGCAGTTTTTTGTAGGAAGTTGGTAGGCTTTTCATTTAGGTTTAGAACATTAGAACTTCAACGTTGTCCAAATGCTTTTGGAATTAACTTACAGGAGATTGCTTTGTTCTAGCTTTTGATTGTTTAGCAAGTGAATTTGAGGAAGTACACTTTTGATACTAAACGTTTAAGATTTAGGAGTGATTAAAAATAACTTCCTAACATTTTGTAATTTTTAACTTAAGAGGTGGTGAGTCCCCAGATAAGTTAGGATTGTAAGTGGAACTGTCCTCAAGGGGTGTGGCTAGATGGTTGAGAGCGGGGTTTGGCTTCGGTTAAGTCCCAGGTTCGATTACTTGCTAGCCCCTCTTGTAAGAGCCTAGAGCAGTTGAGGTTTTACCTATGAGTGGAGAACTAGTGAGGCCCTCTGTGATGGGGTGTAGCCGCTTGGCCCTTTGATGGAGTATAGCCATTTGGCTCTCTGAGAGGTGAGCCCGCTTGGCCGGCCTGTGGGGTTTCCTCGAATCTTAAAAAAAAAATTGTAAGTAGAACTAATTAACGACAATTTCAGGCTTTTCTTTTAACATATTATGGTGCGTTTACTTTCTGAAAATTCTCTAGTTTTCTAGAAAATTTTTCCATAAAATAGAAAATAATTAGAAAACATGT
>JANZLH020000374.1:159811-179172 GCA_026770325.2 Erythroxylum fimbriatum
CATTATAATTTCTAATTGCATAACAATTATTCCAGGGATTTTATCTTTATGATTAATAATTAAATAATTAAAATGCAAAAAGATAAAGAATGCCTTTTATTGAATAAAACAATTTTTATGCAATTAAAAGTACAACCAAAATTGGTTGCAAGGGCATAAACCAACATCAATTAGTTTAGAAATTTTGAGACTTATTACAGCTATCCTAATATGTTTCAGACTAACTACTTGAATCGTGAAATATTGTCTTTAAACCAATGATCAATATTACAATTAGAAGAGATCTTCCCTTGAATCGAAAATTGGTAATCTTGGCTTTCTCATATTTAAATTCAATTGAATTAATATGTTTCATCTTATTTGTATTTAATAAGTTATTTAATAAAAAACTCCCCATTTAATTTTATTGCTTGAAATTAAGAAACTAGTGTTCAATTATAGTATTCGTCTTGGTTCTACTATTACTACAAAAATTTGAAGAATCGGTATTATTTTAGAGTTTCGACAACCCGATCAATATAATAATCACGTGTATGTATAATAGTCACCTGTCGCACTAGGAAGAATATAGTAAGAGCATGCCTATGTACTTATTGAGTGATCAATATAGATTCCTCAATTTGGTGGAAATTATCCTAGTTGCCTTTTTGTTCTAACATCTTTGTAATGTTTTCTTAATGAGTTGTTTCAATGATATTTTTTGCTAATCTTTCAATAAAAAAGAATATTTAAGAATTTTGTTTTGTCTTTCTACATATTAAATTACTCATTTTTAAGTTTTACATAATCTTTTTATTATGTTATTTATTTATTTTTTAAACGCACATCTTATATTATATTTTTAAAACTACAGCTGTCTTCAAAATTAAGCAATTTACATAATTTTTTGACCGGATACCGTTATGTATGTGCGTATCGATCACAATTCTAAGCAAAAAGGCATAAAAAGGTTATCCAACCAAGACTCTGCATGGCTTCAAAGTAAACCACTATGTCCTGCCAGAAAGTAACACTGCGTAGAGCTAAATTGGCCACGATTTTGTTCTGATGGAGCTACGGAGTCTATAAAGATGCCAAATTTTACTTCGACTGTCTGATACGATACACACAAGATTGTGGCGTGACATCCTCTGATTCTGTTAGCCTGATTCAACTCTGTTTTTGTCCTCATAAGATGTCCTTTTATGTACATTTAAGCGTAAATCGACGTGACAAAAATACAATCGTCTGAACCCCAAGATTCTTGGATTATACTTTGCTGGTTTCGCAGTCTTTGCGAGACCAGAGGTATGTGATTTAGATAGGAGAAGAATCTGAGACCACACAGGAATGGATTCCGAGTGCCAAAGTCATGGAAACCGAATGACACGTTCCTCTCGTATTTGTTGTGCCTAAAACGGCGATGACGACAGTATCATTTTCCATGACATCTTTTGTTACTGTTGGTACTCACCATACGGCCTCTACGACTAGGAGTCAATTGTCTCATTGGTGGAATCAGCGTGCCAGGCATCCAACTTCCTTGTTTGCCACTCATCTTATATGTAAGACTTGGAAATTAGTACACTTTGACTAGATATAAATGGAGACACTTTAGTTCAACAAATCAGGCGAATATGTTTGTTTACAAAGGCCCATAGGATGGTTGAGTTAGGAGAAATATTCTGTATTTCTCCTACTTATATTCTTTTTATCGAATCTATTATACAGAGTTTGCTTAGTGCGAAATACTCAATTGATATGATTTGCTGACTATTACATTAATTCAAAGACTTATCTACAGTGCATCTAAAAGATAGCGGCTGTGGTTCCTCCGTTGAAAAAAAAAGGTGTTTGTTTTCGTAATTTTTTAATCTCAATAGACAATTGGGGTCAGATTATAACCTTAATGTTTTAAGGAGATTTATTAAAAGTGTTTCATTTGGTTCAAATTCTAACTAAGAGGAAGTTTCAATATATTTTTTTATTTTTTTGTAAATTAAAAAAAAACATTTAAAAGATGATGCTTGTTATGCGACTTGAACATTCCAATTAAATGATTGTTCATGGATACATTACGAAGAATAAGGGCTGGTGAGGGTTAACTAACACCGATTTGACTCTAAAATGTGGATGATTGGCCACTGACACGGCAGTTGACAACAACAGTTCACACTTTCAGTCATTACAGGCTGTTTAACAGAAAATAGATAGATCGGCTACAACGTGTGTGGATCAGATCGTCTATATCAATTCTTATTTTATTATATTAAATTTGATTCGTATATACCAAATTAAACGCAGAAGTTTGTAAACACCCCCGAAAAATCTACGGACAAAACAACACACGACAAAACATGGAAAGTTGCCTTGGAAAAGCAACCATAAAATAAAACAAAAAAAGAGTAAAGCCTTCATCATTCAAAAGCTTTCAAAGCGCAACTTTTTTTTAAACTATTTTCCTTCGCTCTCCTTGTTCCCTCATTTCTTGGCTCTTTCTCAGCTTTTGCCTTGAAGCCTTCTGCCTAAGCCTAACTGATATAAAAGACACTGGTTTGCTTAAGGTTTCTTCTAGACTATCCCCATATAGCATCCAAAGCAAGGTCAACATGGGCAATTGCCTAATATCTAGTTCTGATGCTAGCCCTATTAGCAACACCAACCCCTCTAGCACTCCAGGTATTTATTTGGTTGCTTTTACTCTTTCCAGGTCTAATTGCAAGTTTGTTTCTTTTTTATTTCCCTCTGTTTTTTTGCTAGTTTTTGTTGGTTGGATCTGATGCTCCTTGCATGGTTTTGGGTTCAAAAGGGACATCCATCCAAAATTCAGGCAACAGTACGTTTCCTAATTCGGCCACCAGCAGCAGTGGATACAAAAGTCAGTTCTCAGAGGCTGTGAGCGAGGGAATTGAGGAGCATCTTCGTAATGGGCAAATACTGGAGTTCCCAAACTTAAAGGAGTTCACTTTTGCAGATTTGAAGAGTGCAACCAAGAATTTTAAGTCAGACACTTTGTTGGGTGAGGGAGGTTTTGGCAAGGTCTATAAAGGATCGATAGATGAGAGAACTTTTAACCCTTCCAAATCTGGGGCTATGATGGTGGTTGCTATCAAGAAATTAAATTCGGAAAGTTTGCAAGGATTTAACGAGTGGAAGGTAAAACAAGATTCGGAATTACTAACTTTATGATTTTGGATTCCCATTTTCGTATTCAGGTAGAAGAGAATGACCAGGGAAAAGTGTTTATTTCCTTTAATTATTTTCTAAAGTAGGGCGGGGGGGTCCCATTCATACGACTTTTTATCGTGCTCTTGACGGGAAGTCGACAGCGTGAAGTCCAGTTTCCTTTACGTTCCAGCTTTTATTTCTTCGTTTTTATTTGTCTTTTCAATGGTGAACAAGTAATGTAGCCATTCTTGGTTGGGTCTTTCAGATGCTAATTATCTGTTGATGTTACAGTCGGAAGTGGACTTTCTAGGAAGGCTGTCACACCCAAACCTCGTTAAGCTGCTAGGATTTTGTCTAGAGGACAAAGAGCTACTCCTTGTGTATGAATTCATGCAGAAAGGAAGCCTGGAAAATCATCTTTTCAGAAGTAAGAAATATTTCTGGAATTTTGAAACTACTGCCGGTCCATTTCTGAGTTGTATTTGTGTTTCAGGAGCTATTGAACCCTTATCTTGGAAACTACGTCTCAAAATAGCCATTGGAGCTGCTCGAGGTCTGGCTTTTCTTCATACTTCAGACAAGCAGGTCATTTATAGAGATTTCAAGGCCTCAAATATACTGCTTGACGGGGTTAGTTCCACCTCAAACCTTTCCTGAATCTTTTATCATTCACTATTTGCAATGTGCCATTTTTCGCAAGGCGAAAGACAATAACTGTACTGAATAGAGTAATTTATGATACGAATGAAGCTAAATTTTGATGCACATAAGTGCAATGAGAAGAAACATTTTATGAAACAGGAATGCGAACTTTTAGTCTACCAAAAATGTGTCATTATGAATATCCTTTGTGCAAGAAGAAACCATTTATCTTGATTTAGTGTATAATTTTCTAACATTGCATTTTCTTTTCCCTTTCTGTTTCTCTTTTTGTTTTTTCGATTCAGAACTACAACGCAAAGATATCAGATTTCGGGTTAGCAAAATTGGGACCTTCAGGTGGAGACTCGCATGTAACCACCAGGGTGATGGGTACATATGGTTACGCAGCACCAGAATACATAGCTACAGGTAATTCTGTATACTTGGAAAACTTTAGCATTGTAATTTAGAAGTTATCCTGCCTGGCAATTAAGGTAAAGCAGTCAGAAACTGGTAAGCTGACTATACTTGGTTCAGGAATAAGATACTGTGGGAGGCATGAAAACTGTAAATATTAAATGCTGCTCAAACACTGAAAACTTGATGTCGACATTTTAGACTGCTGATATCATCAAATTCTTACCAAAATTTGAACAACAACAGGTCACTTGTACGTGAAGAGTGATGTATACGGCTTTGGAGTGGTGTTGCTTGAAATGATGACAGGTTTAAGGGCACTTGATACAAAACGGCCACAAGGGCAGCAAAATTTGGTTGAATGGCTGAAACCGACTCTCCAGCAAAAGAGAAAGTTGAAGAACATTATGGATGCAAGAATAGATGGCCAGTATTCATCCAAGGCAATGCATCTGGCAGCACAGATGACTTTGAGATGCTTGGAACCTGATCCTAAAGACCGCCCACACATGAAAGAAGTGGTTGAAGTACTGGAACAGGTAGAGGCAATGAAAGGAAGTAGAAGTCGCCAAGGCCAACAGCCTACCCATCATATTTAATTTCAAAAATTATGAGCTAAAAAGCCATAGTTTAAAACCCATTGGCTCTTTTTGTTTTCCTGAGTTTCTGATGAATGATTTCTAATTTCTCTGCTTTCTTTTGAGTGCAATACTAATGGTGCTTGTGAATTAAGCACAATGAAATGTCGTTGTGAATAGGGGAAGCAAATACAAAAGTTAGTCTTTTTCTCTGACGTTTCTTCAATGATCTGCAACAATTGGTTTAATCTGTTACATCACTTGGTCATTGTCTGTTAGAGGAATGAAATGTTATCAGTGGACTTCAAGTTCACCAGTTACATTCCTTTTTTCAGTCAGTTGACTAGAACGTGTTCTAAGCAATCAAAGTCATGGGCATGACAAAACCATGTTCTGCTGGCCCAAGAAAGGCATATAAAGCATCATTTTCTTCATCATCTAGTCTTGCTTTTAACACTTTTCACTAGCCTTTCCACACTTCTTTCAATCATCAAGCAGATCTCTTAGATATTGTCATATTTCATAACGTTGCTACTTTTACCATAAGCATTATGGCCAATAACAACCATATTGTTCTTTCCTTTTTTTACCAATCTCATACTCCACTTAATTTTTTCTTCTTTCCATTAGACATCTTTCACTGCATAAAGGCTTACCCAATGAAAGTTGCATCAAAATTGAATATTGAAAGACTTACAAAGATGGGACTAATTGATAGACAACAGATGCTAGTGAAGCCCAGTACTCCACAGTATGTTCAAAAATAAGTATTACCAAACTAGCTAAACAAAGACACTACCATCTTTATGTTTGATTTTGGGTAAAGGATGAAAACTTGTCTTATGGGATCACTCCTAAAAAACATACTGCTGTTATTAAATTACCTTATAATATTAAGAACTTAAAAAATAGGATAATATTATTAATATACTTTAACAAAAATCTGTTAATATAGTTGATTTGGTAAATTATTCAAACCTCACTTCTAATAGTCAGTATATAATAGTATATATTATTAACATATTAATAGCTTGACAGAATTTTAACATATTTTATAAACGAATTAAAATAATAAAAATATTTTTAAAGATAAGGGAGATCATAAGTGAGACTTATGTTTTTAACATTTAATTATGACAAAGTCATAAATAAATTGTATTCTAAATCAAAATTTTCAATATTATTAAAAATACCAAAATAATCAACCAAATATCAAAATCTTTCATACTGATACAATCGTCCTGGTGCGCTAATTTATTAAATTAAACTAAAATATTGGTAATAATATACAAAATTAAATTAATTTAGTTAATTTAATATTTAATTTAGACAGTACTTCTTAAATTGGGTAAAACTTTCTTATTTGAAGTCCGATTAAGATTATTCAAGATTCTATGGACTCTTTTGATTTTATGAGAAATTTTGAAGATGATCGTTTCATATTGTATATAAAGTGATGGTATTTGCTTTACATATATGGTTATTGTATTTTTATATAGTGTTGTGGTTTTTTTGCATAATGGTAGTATTTTCTTTTTGTATATAGTGGTAGTATTTTTTTTTTAAACAATCATCGTTTTTATACTTGTTGATTAGTGGTATTTGGTGTGTGTAAATCATTTTCCCAAAAAATACAAAATAGGTTATGTTGCTTTAAGTACTTTCATTTTCATAGTTAAAATCTCTAAACATCTTTTTATTTTGATAATTCTAAAGGTTTATAAATAAATAAAAAATTTATGTACATCAAGAAATTGCCAAAGGTGACAATTTCTAACCCCAACCAAAGATACCTACAGCAACATGAGAAGCTCTAATCCCGTGCCCCTCACCATACAAACACAAAACAAGACTAAAATATGTCCAGCATCCACAAAAATCCAATTAAAGATTATAATACCAGCAACACAACCAATTCAAAATAAAAGACTCAAACACCAGCAATAATTCAATCATTTCCGGTGCTCCCACTTAGTCAGTTAGAAATGGCTCTCCTGTAGAGAAAGTGCCAAAAGGCTGGAGCTTGTTGGTTTGGATACCCATTACAGTTGCAAGGCCTATGGAATTGCAGCTGCTGTCTCTCTTGCTGCCCAGATAGAGTTACCCCTCATTTTGCTAAAGCTGCAGTGGTTATCCATACCTTGCATTGATGCTCCCATCAAAAAGAGTGGATGAGGGATACATAATTCACTTTCCAAAACCGATAGGCATACCTGCACAACAAATAACAGAAGAAACAAGAAAACGAAAAACAAGCCAGCAACCTCCATTTACCTTCTCTCTGCGGTGTTGAAGTTGAGTTGTTCCATTACTTGGAAGATCACTTTGTAATAATGTTCCCCTCTTCTATAGCTACATTTTTGAAGGTTATAGGGTTTCTTTCTGACCATAAGTTGTAAACAATAACAGCTAGTAGAATGAGGAAAATGTTGATTTAGCATATTTTTTATGGTTGGGTTCTTTTGATTTGCTAGGAATGATAATTTAGTAGAAATATTATATTGATAATAATGATTCAATTCCTTTGGCAAGAAAAAACCCTCTTTCTCTTTAGGGTATCAAGCAACTACTAAGATCGGGGGCTGCCATGGAAGAACTTGTAAAGGGTAAAACTGCCTCTATTCTTTTTGATAAGTGGAGTTTGGTTATATCTTTGTTGAATTCTATCCCTCGTTAAGCAAAAGGTGAAAATAGGGATTTGTGATAATCTATAGCAAGGAGTTCCAGCTCCTATCACTCAATTTTTGGCTCCTTACAGCCCCAGTTCATTATGGATCGATGAGGATTAGACCAAGAGATGGACAGTATACTAATCAATCATGCATATAGGATGGCTCTTTGTAGTAGAATGGGAGTTTAATCTTGGCATAAATTAGTGTGGGATAAATGCTTACTTTAAAAAACCTCCTTCCACATGTGGCTGGTTGTCAAAGGGAAGTTAAATATTATAGACATATTGCAAAATAAGAAAATAAGACAAACATAAACATCCTTTAAAAAGCTATTTTGGATCAATTAATACTATAAAATTAATTAAAATTTTAATTCATCCTAAAGTCAAATAGGTTCCAAAACAAAGGGTCGGTTTGCTTAGGTAAGGTGTTGGGCTTGAACTGGACCACTCATGAGGTCATGGAAGTCCGCTGATACTTTCCCGCCTCCACAGCCACCACAAAAACGACAACATTAAACTTATTTAAGTTCTCCGTTTCTCTCTTATCTCATCGTCACATGTTTGTAAACCAAAACACACAAACACACACACTATATATATATATATATAATACGTATTTGTATTTTTCTGAAAACAATATTCAAAAAATTCTTAGTTCTGTAATGTTTACAAGTGTCTCTCCGCCTTTCTCTCAGAATCACTGTTTTCTATATATGACTTCCTACTATTCTATTCTACAGCTCAGTTGTTTTCCACATTCTTCTTGCTTTTAGGGTTGAACTTGGGTTACGATTTGCATTGATAGAGATTAAGGCCATAAGGTAAGACTTTCAGTCCTTTATGTCTTGTTTTTTCAATCGGAACTTTTCTATTTCTTCCTTTTTCAACGGAACCAGCTTGAATTGATTCAAGTTTCTGTCTTTCTTGTATTTTTTTTGTTTTTGATTCTCTACGCTTGAAAGTTTCCACTTCAGACATGGGTTTTCGTTTGCTTTTGCCAAGACTAAATGCTTTCACATGAAACCATGTTCGTTTTAACTGCCCTCGAATGTTTTTGCGAGTATGTGTTAGATAACTGTGTTGGTTTAGAGTTCATTATTAGGTGTTGGTTTCTGCACCTTGCGAATGTTCTGTTTCGTTTTTGGACATGCTTTGATGATTATCATCATATGATTTCGTTATCTTGATTGATGTGCAAAGCATAAGCTTATTGCTCAATCATCCTTGTTTACAGTAAGCTACTTAAACGAGTTGGTGATCAATTTACTTTAGGAATTAAATTAATAGTTCACTGTTAGATCTACGGGCACCTTCTATTACTGAGTTTGAGATAAAAGGCGAACTATGTAGTTATGATCCCTCGTGGTTCAGAGCTGATAGAGATTTTTCAATTGCGTGAATCCACATATGGGTTTGAGGTCTGTCTTGTTGAGTATTTAGGTGATTTCTTTCTCTATTTGGAACTATGTTACTTTGGGGATGTTCATTTCCAGCTTCTGTCTCGGTATCATTTTGCTATTGTTTTCTACTATCTTTCGAGGAATCCACTTAACTGATGTGAACTAACTTGCTTCTTCCTCGTGAGCAGGTGGGTTTATACTTGCAGTATTTATGTCGAACAAAATGAAAACACACACTGCCTGGAGCTTGAGTGAATTATTTAGCAATTTGGGTGATTTTTTAAGAAGGTGTATGTTTCGCATTCTATTTATGGGTCCTATACCCACTCATTTTGCCATCATAATGGATGGAAACCGGAGATTTGCAAAGAAGAAAAACCTGGAAGAAGGGGCAGGTCATAGGGCTGGATTTTTGGCCCTCATGAACATGCTGAAGTACTGCTATGAATTAGGGGTGAAATATGTGACTATTTATGCCTTTAGCATTGAAAATTTTAAAAGGCAGCCAGATGAGGTTGAGAACCTAATGAATCTGATGCTGGAAAAGATTGAGGAATTACTTAAAGAAGAAAGTATTGTGAACCAATATGGTGTCAGAGTCTATTTTATAGGCAATTTGAAACTGTTGAGTGAACCTGTTAGAGTTGCAGCAGAAAAGGCTATGAGGGCTACTGCTAAAAACACCAAATATTCGCTTTTAGTATGCGTAGCCTATACTTCACTTGATGAGATTTTACATGCTGTTCAAGAATCCTGTAAAGAAATAATTGAGGTAACTCAGCCATGTAATTCTCATAAAATGGGGTTTGGAGACAGAGATTCTAAGAAGAGTGATAATGCCGTTAAGCATGTTGTTCAAGAATCTTGCAAACATGATGCCTATGAGTCTCGAGTGTTGAAAGCTGGTGTTTCTTGCAACGGTGATGCAGAAGCTGCAAATGGTGTGACCAAAGGAGTCGAAGAGACTAGGAATGGTGTGGTTGAGCATACTTTCCTAGGATCCTGTGAAGATAAACGGGATGAAGCTCAAGAATTGAGGCCAAGTAGAATAGAAAATAATGTGTTCCCGGTCGAAGCTGGAGACAAGATGCAGGGGGAGTGCTTTAGCATAAAGCTGGTAGACATTGAGAAGCATTTGTACATGGCGGTAGCTCCTGATCCTGACATCCTTGTTCGAAGTTCAGGAGAGACTCGTCTTAGCAACTTTTTGCTTTGGCAGACTAGTACATGCCCATTGTACTCTCCTAAAGAATTATGGCCTGAAATTGGTCTGTGGCACTTGGTGTGGGCAGTGTTGAACTTTCAACGCCACCATTCGTATTTGGAGAAGAAAAAGAAGCAGTTTTAACGACTTCGAGACAGTCTACTGTTAGTTTGGAGAATTGGAATTGTTATATATATATACTGGAGTGGTGCGTTAATATTTAGGCCATTCATTTGCATCAGAATGACTGCAATAAATTTGATTCTCATAGAGTTTGTTTATGGTGAATTAAGTTTACTGATTATACTGGCTCCAGTTAGAATAAGAACATGGCAAAATTGTGAATTGAGTACGAAGAATTTTGCTGTTTAAGAGAGCATCTTCTAGACTAGTGTGCAACTTCAAGGCTGGTGAAAGTGTGATATCCAATGTTGTAGATGGTAGAGTGTGGGTCAAACTTGTCTGCTTTCTGCGCATTTTGAGAAGAAGAGTCTGGCGGCATGCTATTCAACAGACGAGGTTTACTGGTCAAAGTTCTGGAATGGCACTTCCAAGTCAGGCCACATTTACAAGTGCATCTAGAGGACTCATTTTTTATGTACCAATTCTGTCCTATTTGATCTTAACTATTTTATTTACGTAAGATCCACTAAAATAGATGGTTGAGATCCAATAGGATAAAATTGGTACATGAAAAATGAAACAGAGGATCATATTTCCGTACAAGTGTGACGGAATTATGATTTGAAATGCAAGTCTTACCTACTAAATATTCAATCAGGTTTTGATAGTTACATTCCCCAAGAACCTAACCTTTGTTTTTGTTGACTTATTCAACTTCTCCACATGGTAAAAGAAATTTTGTACTCTCCGCTGTCATTAAAAAGAGTCCTTCTAAGGCTCGATTAATCAAGAGAAACACCCTTAAAGTTCGTCTTCAAGCTTACAAACGGCAACCATGATCAAGCCTGTCTACTGTTTGCTTTGTTCTGCCCTTTTATTGGCTCTTGTATTGGATGCAACTTCCACCTCTCACCACCACCACCACCACCACCACCAAGGACTAAAATCCCTGCACTTTTCACTCTACCAACATGAAACCATTAACAAAACCGGTTATATAATAGTGAAGGGTGTGGCAGGAGCAGGCATCAGTGAAGCTACAACCCCTTTTGGCACTTTTTATGTTTTTGAAGATCTTTTGACAGTTACAGCCAACCGATCCTCGAGACGTGTTGGCGTTGCAGAAGGAACTACCACAACATCTAGTCTTGATGGTCTAAGGAGCATTTCTGTTGCTAAGATAACTCTAAAATTGAAGCATCACAAAGGTTCAATCTCCATAGCTGGTGGCACAAATAACATCAAGCCTTAGCCTGCCGATCATCCTGTGGTAGGTGGTACTGGTGATTTCCTGTTCGTGCAGGGCTACATCACATCGTCTCCAGTGGATACCAAAGGTCTTAGAGTCATTTACAAGATTGAATTCCACCTGTATTGGCCACCATATGCATATGCTGGTCAAGCTTCTTCTCCTTGAAGATAATCCAAAATCACGATGTGTAGATTATGGATATATTTTAGTTCCATTGCAATAAATGTGGAGTCCGCAGTCTTCACAATTAATCCGCTGACTACCTACTCATATCTTGTAATTTGCACCACTAAAAATTTAGTACTTGCTTGATCAGCTATTTCAAAAGTCCAAATTGGCACCGATGATCACCCGCAGTTGCAGGTTACAACACAAACTTACAATGAACAATTACATTAGTGATATGCTACAAACTTTTGCACATGGTAGGCTCTTAAATACAAAAGGCGTAATTTGTATAGATATTCCTTTAAGACGTCATTCAAAAGTTTCCAGTTGGAACAGAGCACAAGGAAAACCCAATGCACAGGGAAGAATAAAGAACTGGGCATTTGAAGTTGACAAATGCTCAATTTGCAATCAATTGCTGATCCTTTTTGCACAGGCAGCATTCCAATAATTGAACTATATGCACTAGAAGAAAATAAAACTCGTGTGAAGCAGTACAATATGCAGCAAGCTGGGAGCTTCACATCATTTTTGTACTTCCTCGAGCAGAGTGAAATTCGAATCAACGTCGAGGCTTATGCAGACGAGGCCGATTACAGAAAATTCTCCCATTGGCTCTAACAAATGCCGCACTGGCAACACTAAGGCCTGCCCACAAAACTGAGAAGAACAAGTGCCGAAGGTCATAACGAACTGCATAGGAGATGGGGAGAAGAAAAGGTCAGATAATGCTGATACAGATGGTCAGTGGTAGGCAACAATTTTGCAAAGTCTTGAAAGCTTTATGAACCAATCAGTGATTTGCTGACATTTTCAATCAAACTCACCTTGTCTAAGCGACATCATGGCAAAAAGGAATCCAATCAAGACCACCGATAAAGCCAGAGGAAAAGACTGTTAGAAACAATTTGGCGTTAGTCTGAGGTAGTTAATGTAGAGCCACATGCAATCAAATTACAATTTCCAGATACTTCACACACGTTAGTGATCAACCTGAAGTTCACAAAAATCAAGAATGGAAGCTCCAGTACCATGGTGATCAAAATGCAGTTTATTGCTTTTGTCATAATGTTGAAGGAATAGAACAAGGAAAGGTTACTCGTCATCATGGGCTTAATGAATATTGTTGTCATGTGGAATAACTCCACAAAAAAGCAGAGAATCTCAGCGAAGTTGGTATACTTATTGCAAAATACAATTGCAAGGAAAAGTTTGTTTGATTCGTACTCACAGCTACACTCTCAAGGCCGCCTGTTTGAGATGGAGGGCTCATATCTCGACTTACAGAAACAATGTAATGTCCTTGCAAGAGATCAATTGCATCCTTCACAAGTGTCAAAAAAAAAGAAAGCGAAAAATGAGAAGTTTAAATCAGGATCCATATATATGTTACATAATAACAAAGAAATCTAACCTTATGATGTATAAAATATTGTTTCAGAAACATGAAAGTCATTGAATACCCATACAAAGCTTGGAAGTATATAGTGTCTTAAGGATCTCTATCTTTAAGATAACTGATTAAGTTCTACAAAGTGAAAGTTATTCCTAAGATAACAGACCAAAAAAGAGATTAATTTTACTAACAATCATAAAACCGCTATGAATTATACTAACACTTTCCAAACTCAAATTTGAATAAAGAATGAAAATATTAACCTGCTTTGTTCCATCAGAGAAGTTATTCAAGTAATAGCGGACAAGGGCATTTACACCATCTTTAAGGATCCCCTGCATGGTCCGCTGGCCATATCTGCAATTCAACAGTAGGCAATGAGCTTGAAGTGCAAGAAACGTGTTTTCATACAGTTCATATAAGAATGACCATCACATATTTAGCAACCTGGATATACATGGAAAAAGGTTGTAATCAAAAGCATTAAAAGAAAACAAGGGTTGACAGCATCGAGAAAAGGATGACTACAGCAAGGAAAGAAAATAGCAAATATTGATACATCACACAGAAAGATTGAAGCAAATTGACACAAGCACCTAGGATTATGTAAATTCCTTCTCTACACTGGGAACCTTTAAACTATGTCTATGATATCTATGAGCTTTTCCCATTTCCTTCCTTGCTTCTAGGAGACCAGAATAGCCTTTAAACCAACATAGCTGATTTCCTCCGTGACAACCAGGATGTTAGGTGGGGAGAGTCACCAACCAAGCTCCCTGGTTACTTTATGACCCATATGGACAAACCTGATCATGAGTGTTGAGATGAGTCATCAAGTTTCTGAGAGACCATTCAGCTCAAAAGGTTAAGCTGTGTGAGGCCTAGTTATGATCATATATTAACTCTCAACAAACTTCGCCTCATGAAGTCATTTTTCTGGAAGCATGAACTTGATGTCATATAAGACATGAAGCATAATTTCAATTTGGGACATCCCAATAATAATGATTCTAATACCAAATGAAGTGACGATTCAATGAAAAACTTTACTCAGTGATTAAGGTCTGGATGATTTATTGACTCCAAAAAGTTCAACTTCTTCTCAAAATATGAATAAGTTGGAAAAGTGCACTACAACAGAGAATAAGGTTCTACCCCAAAATTGCTCCAGAGAAAATTCACAAATGTAATCACTATTAGAGTTTAGTGCATTGGTTTAATACTAAAGCCAGAGCATGTAGAACTTGAACATAAATGCATGAAAACATACCTTACAAAATCCCCTTTCAGAGCAGGAGTGCCAGAATATTGAATACTTATGTCATCTCCATGATTAGCCCACACTAAAAGTCAAACAGACCATTAACAATACATTAAATGAAGCAATATAGTATTGAAGGAAAAGTACCAACCTCTGTTGAATTACTCTTAGAAGAAATAGAAATGCTGACATACTCACATATTTTGAAGCTTTCATCAAAATTTGGATGTGAGCTAATAGTTTCTTCAGCACTGAAAACACCAATCCTTCTCAGTTGGAGTTCCAACAATTTTCTCCCTATCATGCTCTGCAAACATAACTTGCGATTGTTACGTGAAGCAAATGAATACAAAGAAAGCAAAGAAAAATGCAGTAAGCTAGGATTATACACATATATGATATATGATAGAAGTCAACTACCTGGGTAACATTTGTGCGGTCTAAACAATCAATGCAGTTGGTTCTTACAACCCCAGTTTGCTCTTTCAATATTTCACTTTTCTCATTCAACAGAAGGAACCTGCCAATGACAAAAGGATGGTAGAAACCAAGATATACATTTGCATTAAATAGCTGTCGTCAAACCATCATAGTTCATGAAATATTGGAGGAACATGTATAAACATACCCATTCTTCTCAAGAAAATCAGCAATTTTGTCATAAAGGATAGAAAGCCGTTCAAAGTGGACATGCCCACAGATTTCGTGAAAGTCAAAGTGCAGATATCTACAACATTAAGAGGATATTTCCCATTAAAAAGTAACATATTAGCAGCACGAAAAAAGGATGATAGATGAAAGGAAGTTCTACCTTACATCATCACTAGTCACAGTTTGCATTGACTCTGCAAATTTGTCATTTAAACGTCCCTCACCTCCATGCTGATAAGAAGTGAAGGGGCATAAGAAATAAGAAATTGTCCTAGAGTGCTCAGAAACAAAAATGCACTTTGACTCCTTGATATTTTCATGTACCGAGAAGCATAGTTTAAAAATATAATAACAGAAGTACATAGAAGCACGCATACCACTAAGAAAATGTTTCTGATAATACATGTTGAAATATGAAGTGGGAGTTTGTCCCACATCGGATAAAGAGAGGAATGAAGATTAATATATAAGCCTAAGGAGCTACTCCACCTATCACCAATTGGTTTTAGGATGGAACCTCACTTGAGCTTATATGTGGTCTAGCATTCCTTCTCGTATGGGCCCGTAGGCCCATTATGAATTCTAACAATACATAAGGAAAAAAAGGAAAACCAATAAATCAAACATCTTAGTCATCCAAATTTATTGACCAAGGAAGAGAGTGTGCACCTTATTAACGAGATCAACTGCGAATACACTCCCATACTTTTTTCTCAAATCAAGAATATGCCGCTCCGCTACTCGAGGCTGGTCAACAAGTGATACACTAGGAATCAATAGGTGCCATAGGTGTAAAACAAAACATCCAATGAACAAGCAACACTTACAGCGTCCTCTGGTCTAATGATCTCAAATTTAGGCTTATATGTCAAATCAACAATCTGCTCCCAAAGAAATGGCATAGATCCCCGAACCTTTGGAAAAGCGATAAAGCAAAGAAAATGAGCTGAGACTAAATTTGACAAAACTTCAAAGAAACTGATAAGCCGTAAAGATATAACAACAGAAAGCCAGTCCTAATTACTTACTATACATCAATACCAGCATTGCAGCACTCTCTTACACTTGACTCGGTATTATACTTCTTAAAATTTTGAGAAAGTACATGATAAGAAGGTTCATACTATTATTTCGTTTTGGAATTTAGAACCATGTACAATTTCCAGCAACATTTTAAACAAAAGAGGGGCCTCAAAGTTATGTAGTAACTACACAAACTATATCGAATTTTTACCTGAACAAATGATGCTGTAAACCCATTCATCTGTACAATCTGCTCACTTTCCACAAAATTAGCAACATAACCGTCAGAATCAGCTCCTCTTCTCCACATGCGAGTACCTTAAGAAATATTTTCATAAGCTAAATCAAATTACAAAATAAGGCTAATGATTTTCTTATATCTCCAAGGCTGGATATAATTTGGCATTTTAGCTTGCAGCTAAGCAGAATAATGTGCTTAGATGCTCCAACAACAATAGTAGAGAGTTTATTATGTTATTACAGTGAGAAAAGTGGGCTAACATATTAGGAACAGACTAGAACTTATAACATGGAAAAGATACCATTTCTCCGAGTACATCTCCTAGCAATTAGAGTCACGTCAACAATTTCCTTTCCGATGGCTGCTTGAAAGTTCTGAAAGCCTAGTCAGCTATTAAGGAGAAGAATGTAACTAAAACGAACATTAAGTATTGTTAGGAATAGTTTTTATGTCAAATGGTGAAAATTTTCAAAAGGATACTTCCTTGAACAACCGGAAGAAGGAATGGGTCCAGCTGCAGGAAACAGATCAATGAATGTATCAGCAGTTTATTAACCTAAAACTTTTAAAACATAATAAGAATTGTGAATGTAAATAAGATTGGAACTAACGGAATACAACCTTGTTTTCTATGAGAATTTCCAACATAAAATTGTTCCAGAGAAATCTTGGTTCTGCCTGTAACAAATATACCCTATAACCATAATTATGTCGTATGGAAATCAAACATAACAGGAAATGTGGACAGGGGAGCAAACTACAAAATCAAAGGCTTGTACTTATAGAGGCTATGGCTGCCACTAAAGAATCCAGCAATGTTCAATGGAAAACAAATTTTATGAGAATGGTCTCCCGTTAATTTAACGACTTCAAGTCCTGTGACTCACCTGTCTCCAAAGAGGAAGCAATTTTGATTCATCACCCAGATCATGCAATCTTTGTGCACTGTTACATAAGAGATCATCCTTTTAATTTAACCACGAAACTTATAAGCATGCATAGAACCTTGCTGATCAAATACTTCATCATTTAGTTGTACCATCTGATGGGACAACCTATGTTTCTTAATTTAGCTTCTTATTACAAACACTGCTAACTCCCTAATACTTAACACTGTATCTTCAGTAACCATCTTGGGGTACAACTGAGAGTTGAATAATACTCCATTTTTCAGACTTCAAACGAATTTACTTCTGTATTTTCCTTGTGAAACATGAAACTTCGAAGCTTACAGCCCTTATGGCATTGCAAGATCTGAAGCTTTTAGCATGCATTCCATGTTTTTAATCATTAAAGGATGATAAGGAAATTCAAGTTCACATCAACTGCCAGATCTAAGGTTTCGACAACAATTTAACATGAGTGGTTTGCACATCATTCCCTAAAGATAATACGACGCCAGTGAAATTAAGCAAACACTCACCTTAGTGTTAAGTTGGTATCATACGAGAAATACAGACCAGAAGTGCGCTCAGCAACATTAAGCAGTGCAGTGAATTCATTCTCAACCTTTTTCTGCAAAAGGTAAGGCAGAAGTGAGAAGATTATGCAGTCACGTGAACAGAAAGGACGATAGACAAGAGTAGACTCACCTGCTCTGCAGAGGAACTTCTTAATGAGTGATCACAAGGAAAAGTTTTCAGTGATGTAACTTTGAAGATTGGATGTCCCAGATATGATCCAACACATTCCCGTTCTGTTATAACTATTAAGTATGATCCTAATGGCATAGAGAGAACCATTGTTATGTTATAAAATTGAAAACTTGCAATTACGGAGTTGAAAAAGAACAAAACACACATCAACTTACTAGAAGTAAACATCTGATCATCAGATATAACTAATGAATTGATATCTATGAGCCGTGGAAAAGTAAAGAATTGAGCCAACAAAGACATTGAAGCAAATGAAAGTTAATAAAATTTCGCTTCTTAGTTTAAGATGATTTTTGCAATTATTGCATTACCTGCCACAAGCTTTAGCATTCCAACAACCCCAAAAATGGTCTGAATTTTAGGAACTCGAAGAGCGCCGCATTCTGGAACTCCATCTGGAGATCCAAAACATCACCTCATTACCTTAAAGAACAAATAGAATCCCACAGAAACAAACTAGGAAATTATGTGAAAACAAATAGCATACCTATCACATTCATGGAGCCATCAGCCCGGGTGATCGCCAAAGGGGAACCTGAGGACCCGTCAGTGGGTTCAATCACATACTGATCTGGAAATTCCCAGAGTCGCATACGTGTATACAACTTCTGCCCTGACTCTGCTCTCTCCATCATTATTGGATTTCCAATTCACTACAACCCAACATGACAAGAAATAAAAGCAGACCCCAAAAGAACACAAATATACTAGTTTATGTCCATAAAGAAAAGGTTCGGTATTTTTTTTTCTCAGTAGAAACAACTATTAACGGAATTCAACCCGAGTTGTCAACTTCTATAAACGTAACTTCGAAGTTTTGAACGAAACTTCCATACGTTAAAAGGGTCCAAGCAGAAGAAGGAAGACAAGGTATTACCTTAGTACTCAGCAAGAGCACCAACGAAAGCTACGTGAAAAGTACGAGATCCAATCGAATGTGAGAGGTCCAAACCTGCAAAAATGTATTTGCTCTGACGAAGTAATATTACAACACCAAAAGCATCACCCTTCACTCCTGTGTTTTTGGGTTATCTCAAAACACATCTTGTTCGTGTCTTCGTCCTCAGAATTTGGCTTTCGCTTCAGTTTCTTCACTTCAGTCATTCGAATTCTTTTCCGTCTATACTATGAAAATTCGTGGGGTAATCTTGTTCGGGCGGAACTTTCGACGGGTTTGGGCTAAAAGAGAGCCGAGCGACTATGCCAGCATTTCGGGCCTTTGACACTGACTTATGTTATTCCCACGTCTTACGGTGGACATTGTCAAAGAGTTGCACGACAATTACTGTGACGGGTTCGAACGTTTTGATTTATTTATTTTTTCTCACGAGGTGTCTTAGGAGGTCCCAATTATAGAAAAATACCTTTAAGTCATCCACATTTAGACTAATTCTCGCTTGAAGCGGGTAGGTTTCTTGCGAGAGTGAAAGCTCGGGTTCCAAGTTTTAAACGCTTCTTGATCCAAACGGCTTCCTTTGCAGCATCCGATGCGGCAATGTACTCTGCCTCGGTCGTTGAATCAGCAGTCG
>JANZLH020000374.1:243693-257075 GCA_026770325.2 Erythroxylum fimbriatum
GTGATTGAATGAGTTTATGCAAATGTGAGTGATGCATTCCATCTCATGAATGCATGAAATATAATGGTAGTTGTGACCAGAGTAGCCAACGAACAGAGCTTAAAGCTCAACTAGTGAAAATGAGCTTCGAGCTCAAAAGTGAATCAGAGCCTCAGGCTCAACGTTTAATGAGCCCTGTATCCCTTAAGCGGATAAGGGACAGTTATTAATGAGCCCTATATGGGACAGTTTAGGCACTCGGTCACAACAAAATAACAAATGAAAAGTGGGTCTCATATGCACTGCATATGCATAAAATGAGTGATTAAATTGTAGTGAATGTGAAGCGTGCAATGTGCAATGTGTAATGACGTGAATTATGTGTTATGTGATTGGGTGAGCCATCGATGATGGTCACTCGCTGAGTTCGCAAAACTCACCCAAAATTTGCAATTATTTTTCAGGCTCAGAAGAATACCCTGTTAGGCAAACGGGAGTATAATTACTACATGCAAGGAAAAGATTGAGGTCGGGATCAGTTCGCGTCTGCATTGTGTCTCTGTATTTTTGTACTAAATTGTTTTCCGCAAATTATTGTATTTTGTATATTTGAGTATATCTGTTGTGTATAACTTTCCGATTGGAAAAGGTTTTGCAAAAGAAATTAATCAAAGTGTAATATGTTTTGTTTATGGAATGGGCTAATCGAAGTTCTGATATTTGAAAAATGTTGGCAATTCTTGTAAGTGAAGATGTTTCTGAATAAAAGTGGGCCCAAATTTTCGAATATTTATTTTCGTGTACGTTTGAAAAAAAATTTATACGAAATTTTTCACTAAGTGATCTAGCACGCCACCCTCGTCTGGCACGGACTCGGATATCACCCATCGATGTCAGGTCCAGGTCTTGCGGGAGTGGGGTGTTACATGTATTTTTAATTGCTTTAATTATGGAAGGTATGGACACAAAGTTGCTGATTATAGGTCCAGATCTCAGAACAACTATCAAGCTAATGTTGCAGAAAATCAATACCAACATTTTGGTGAGAATTTTAATAATGTAGAAAGTTTATTTCTAACAAGCAACTCTTTTATGGAAGATGGAAAATATATGGTATTTGGATTCTGGTTGTAGTAATTATATGTGTGGGAAGAAGGGATTATTTTCCTCTTTAGATGAAAATGTTTAGTCAACAGTTAAATTTGGGAATAATTCAGATTTTCCTATTTTGGACAAGGTTGAGTATCCATTAGGCTGAAGGATGGTTCCAAAAGTTTTATCTCTAATATTTTTTATGTTCCTAGTCTTCATCATAATTTACTGAGCATAGGTCAATTATCGGAGAAAGGTTATAAATTGCAGATTCATCATGATTTTTACACTTCATAGATAGGAGTGGAAGATTTATTGCAAAGGTAAAGATGTCTTCTAACCATCTTTTCCCACTAAAAATTCTTCATGAAAACTTTGCTTACTTGATCTGTGATACATGATGTAAATTGGCTATGGCACGTGTGTTTTGGACATTTTTTTTGGATTAAATTATCTATCAAGAAAAGAGCCTTTGTCTGGCTTACCTGTTGTGAATATTCCTAACCATTTATGTGAGACATATGTGTTGCGAAAAAAGCATAGGGATGTTTTTCTAGTTGGAAAGTAGTATAGAGCAAAGAAGTTATTGAAAATTATTCATTTAGATCTGTGTACTATTAAAGTTCCATCCAATGGAGGTAATAAATATTTTTTTACTTTTATCGATGATTTTAGGATAAAGGCCTCAGTGTATTTTCTAAAACATAAATCAGAAGCTTGTGATGCGTTTAAATCATTTAAAGTGTTTGTGGAAAAGCAAAGTGGCTACAGAATTAAAGCATTAAGAATAGATAGGAGTCTAGAGTATCTTACTTGCACAGAGGTCTTTGAATAATATGGAATTCAACATCAGTTGACTACCAGATACACACCTCAACATATTGGAGTAGCAGAAAGGAAGAACAAAACTATTATGGACATGGTAAGATACATGTTAAGATATAAACAATTGCCTAAAGAATTTTGGACAAAAGCTGTTGCTTGTGCAGTTTATATTTTAAATAGGTGTCTAACAATAAGCCTTAATGACAAAACATCTAAGGAAGTTTGGAATGAAAGGAAACCTTCCATTCGACATATCAAAGTTTTTGGGTATAATGCTTATGCCCATGTACCAGATTAGTTGAGGAAGAAGCTGGATGAAGAAGATGAGAAATGTATTTTTATAGGCTATAATACAAATAAAAATTCAAAGGCCTATAAATTATACAATCCAAATATGAAAAAGACGATTATTAGCCATGATGTAACATTTAATGAGGATGGAATATAAGATTTGTCTTCAACTTCTCAAAAAAGCCCAGTGGTGATTTCAGAAAACTATGAAGAAGAAAACACTCAGGTAGATTTAGTATCCCAGTTAGAGACATCTAGTAAACCCCAAAGACGTCGTTAGTTATCAATCATATTAGAAGATTATATGTTAGGTACTAATAATGATCGATCTGATGAAGAGATTCTCAATTTTTCTTTATTTACATATTGTGAACTAGTTAATTATAAGGAGACAACAAATGACTTGAAATGGAGAAAAGCCATGGATGAAGAAATATATGCAATTGAAAAGAATGACATATGAGAATTAACATATTTTCTTACTGATAAAGAGCCTATAGGAGTAAAATGGATGTAGAGGATGAAGTACAAGCTAATGGTGAAATTGATCGATTAAAGCTAGATTGGTTGTCAAAGGATATAAGAAAAAACCAGGTATTGATTACTTTGAAGTATTTGCTTCTGTTGTGAGATTGGATACTATTCACATTATTATATCTCTCTCAACTCAAAATAATAAGAAAATTTATCAAATTGATGTAAAATTTGCTTTTTAAAATGGAACTTTGGAAGAGGAAGTATATGTTAAGCAACCTGCAGGGTATGAAATTATTGGAAGAGAAGTTAAAGTTTACAAGTTGAAGAAAGCACTGTATGGATTAAAGCAGGAACTAAGAGCATGGTATAAAAGAATTGATTCACACTTCATGAAGCATGATTTTGAAAGATGTCCTTTTGAGCATACTTTATACGTTAAATTTTTTTAGCCTAGTGATATCCTAATCGTGTGTTTTTATTTTGATGATCTAATTTTTACTGGAAAAACTCAAAGATGATTGAAGAATTTAGGGAGGCTATGGTAAAATCATTTGACATGACAAACTTAGGTCTAATGTCTTATTTTCGTATAATAGAGATAATTTAACAGGATGATAGCATTTTTATTTCCCAAAGGAAGTATGTGAATGATATTTTGAAGAAATTTAAGATGGAGAATTCAAAACCAGCTCCCACCCCAGTTAAAGAAAAATTGAAACAAATAAAAGAAGATAAAGGGAGACTTATAAGTTCAACTTACTATAAGAGTTTAATTGGAAGTCTGAGGTATTTAACTGTAACCAGACCATATATAGTTTTTGAAGTTAGATTATTTAACAAATTTATGGAAGAACCTCGTACTTGTCATTTACAAGGAGAAAAAATAATTTTTCATTATATCAAAGGTACTTTGAATGAAGGAAATTTTTATGCAAATATCTATTATATAAATCTTGTAGGTTACACAGATAGTGATTAGGTTGGAGATATAGAAATAAGAAAAAACACATCAGGGTATGTTTTTCATCTTGATACTAGCATAATATGATGGTCTTCAAAGAAACAACCTGTGGTTACGTTATCTACGACTGAAGTAGAATATATTGTAGTAACTAGTTGTGCTACACAGGTAGTATGACTAAGAAGAATGCCTATAGTATTACATAAAAAACAAGATGCTCCAATAGAATTATTCTGTGATAATAAGTCCATAATAGTACTGTGTAAAAATCCAGTTTTCAAGGGCGATCCAAGAACATAGACATTCGGTTTCACAAAATTCGCGAGCTAGTAACTGAAAAGGAAGTAGTGATTAATTATTGTCACACTGAAGAACAAGTTGTAGATTTTTTTACTAAACCACTAAAGTCTGAATTGTTTCAAAAAATAAAGAAATTATTAGGAATGATAAATTTCTACCAACTTGATTTAAAGGAAACAATGTTAAGAAATAAATCAAGCTAAGATTTGCATGGGAGGAGACAACAACATTAAATGGTAGCCGAAATCATCATGAAATAAAGTGGAGAGAGGCAATAAATGGTAACCAAAATTTTTGATAAAGCAAGTGGAGAAAGAGGAGCTTACTTCTTTAAGTATATATACTAAGGACGAGTTGGGATGGACAACCACGCAATCCATCTCACTCGTTCATTTAATCTGACAGTTTATATCTGTTCATTGAATGTTGTGTCTTCTGATTCATCTCGCTCGTCCATTTAATCTGACGGCTTATATCTGTTCATTGAATGCTGTGTCTTTATTATTACTATATGTTGATTGAATGTTGTGTCTTTCGATCCATCCTGCTCGTCCATTTAATCTGACTGCTTGTATCTGTTCATTGAATGTTGTGTCTTTATTATTACTCTCCCTCTTCTTCCATTCATTCATTCCCTTTACCTAGAGTTCCGCAAAGCTTTCTCTCTCTTCCTTTAGCTCTCTGCCCTTGCCTTCCTCTGCTCCTCTCTCGTTCTTTGTCAGCTCTCCGCCCTCGACGTCCTCTGCTTCTATTTCAGTTTTTTGTGTGTGTCTATAGATGGCCTGCGGTTTATTTCCAACTGTGGTAAGTTTTTCTTTTTTGTTTCTTTGCAATTGTGTTTTTGTTTCCCTTTTTTCTTCTTTCGTGCGATAATGATTGGTAATTTCTTGTTTTTGTTTTTATTTCTCTACAGCTGTGGTAACCACTTAATGCCATGATGCCATCCTAATTCACCCCACGGAAATAAAAGTGGATATT
The DNA here is from genome assembly GCA_026770325.2 of Erythroxylum fimbriatum. Taxonomy (NCBI): domain Eukaryota; kingdom Viridiplantae; phylum Streptophyta; class Magnoliopsida; order Malpighiales; family Erythroxylaceae; genus Erythroxylum; species Erythroxylum fimbriatum. The sequence continues at coordinate 248,597 of JANZLH020000374.1, forward strand.
GAAGCGGGTCATAGCATGCATAATAAAATTGAATTGTAATAACTCTGACCTGAGTGAGATTTATCATGTTGTTCTTCATCAGTTTTTGTCCATATCGCAACTACTTGTGATGCAATAAGAAGATTGTAAACGCGTTGATCAAGAGCAGGATAACATCAGAGAATAATTTCCTGATTTTCAAGCGATAGAATATCTTTAAGACTTCGAAAGAACCTAGCATAAGGGTTATCTTGAAGAATTATCATAATGAGCTTCAATGTATTTTCACGAAGTTTATCAGAACTGGTGAACCTAGTATAAGGGTTATCTTGAAGAATTGTCATAATGAGCTTCAATGTATTTTCACGAAGTTTATCAGAACTGTTGATCCTTTTTTGTAGTTCTTCATCGGTGTCAAAGAAATAAAGTTGGATTCCAGATACCTTAAAAGATGTGCATAATATGCTACATAATAAAAGATTAATATTATATAGCATAATATGGTTTTTATTGATATAATAATTATCTTAATAGAAGAAACGCTTTTCTACACTCAACCGCTTCGTCTTAGTTTCCACTTCGTCTTAGTTTTCGCTTCATCTTACTTTTCTCTGTGCACTTCGTCTTATTTTTGTCTCTGCGCTTTGTCTTATTTTTACTTCTCTGCTTCGTCTCACTTTTTCTAAAGTCAACCGCTTCGTCTTAGTTTCCACTTCGTCTTAGTTTCCACATCCTCTGACTTTTGTCTCCGCGCTTCGTCTTATTTTTCTCTTCTCGGTTCGTCTTATTTTTGCTTCACTTGTGCTTTCGTCTCACTTTGGGACTTTTGTCTGTGCACTTCGTCTTACTTTTGTCTCCGCGCTTCGTCTTGTTTTTGCTTCTTCGCTTCGTCTTACTTTTGTATCTTATTATATGGAACGCTTTTCTTAAGTCAACCACTTCGTCTTAGTCTCCCCTTCGTCTTAGTTTCCACTTCCTCTTACTTTTGTCTCTACGCTTCGTCTTATTTTTGTCTCCGCAGTTCGTCTTATTTTTGCTTCACATGAACTTTTGTATCTTAATATAAGAAATACTTTTCTAAAGTCAACCGCTTCGTCTTGGTTTCTCCTTCGTCTTAGTTTCGACTTTCTCTTGCTTTTGTCTCCACGCTTCATCTTATTTTTCTCTCTGGGGTTCGTCTTATTTTTGCTTCACTTGTGCTTCCATCTCAGTTTGGCTTTCCCTGCTTCGTCTCATTTTGGCTTCCGCAGCTTCGTCTTAGTTTTGTTCGGCCTTACTGAAATGGTACATCGCTTTCTAATATTATTATTGTTTGATTTCCATCAAAATCATTAATCATCTTATTTTTGCTTCACAATCTTCTCCTTTTTTATGATAACAAATAATCAAAGTTTTTAGAAAAAAGTTTTATTAATACGATATACAATATAAGACTGTATACAATTTGAAAAAAAATCTTGCCAAATGAAATTAAAACAAGAATATACTTTGATTACCTCAATACATTTCTCTTCTTCTTCTCCCGTTCTTCTCTTCTCTTCTTATCTCTTACCTTTCTATCATTTCTCCGCCTATATTTCTTATTTTGGCCTTTTTCTCCCTATTTGTTATTGATTTAAAAGATCGTGACCGAAGATGTTTCATAACCTCAGAAAACATTTCTTTGATTTCGATGCGGAGTGACTTCATGTCTTCTCATATATGCTGCACTTCCTTATACAAGTCACTCACTGAAGGATAGGGATCATCAAGCTTATCATCGTCCTTCTGTTACGCTGCTTCAGTACCAATAGTCGTAGTATATGTGTCTGAAGATATGATATCTGGTCCAGTGATTACAAATGTGAGAGGTTTGAAAGATAAGTTTAGTTCCGGAGGATCAAGGTCATCAAATCTGGGTAGTCTTAGAACTTGTATTTAATCGAAAGAGGGTTGACAGATAAAAGAAGAAAAGCACCAGAAAAATGAGAGGAACTTAAAAAATGGATGCATAATTTCAAGGTAAGCGAATTAAGTCTGTAACTGTAAGGTATCCTTTCAAAACATTCTAGAAAAGAGGAACATGGCATAGCTGGTCGTGGTTTCCCTTTACTCCTCATTTTTAACCGGAGCAATTAAGACTAATTGAAATTTATTAAAATTAATTTAAAGAAGTAAAATTTATGATAAAATTTTAAAAAAATAACGTCAATATTTAGCCAGTGGACTTTTAATCTTGTTAACAGTTACATCAATTTAGAGTTAAATTATTAATATGAAAATTCTTTTTTAATACTTTTATTTAAAGTCTTTTTTTCATTCTTTTAATCTTTGATTTTTCTTTTTACTAAAATCCCCCGGACTGCACAGATATCGGTCTTCAAAACACAACTGACCACTCACCGAGTCGTTACTCACCACTCAAATTCCATGGCCGTAGCAACCACTTTTACTTCACTGTTTCATGCAATCCTCAACTCCCCTTCCATAGAAAGCTTTTCCGTAACTTCTTCACTGCCCTACCCGAGAGTACATTTCCATGGCGGGGACTTTTCAGTCTCCAAACGAGTTCTTCTGCGTACGAAATGCAGCGGCAATAGCCCACAAGAGAGAGGAAGGGATGAGAGTTTAAAGGACGCACTTTCGGGTATAGTTGGCGAGCAAGTGGATGAACTATTGAGCAGAGATGAGAATAGGGTACTGCTTGATGGGTTGGAGAAGGCTTCCCATAGAGTAGAGATGGCAAAAAGAGACCTCGCAGAGATTGAAAGACAGGAACTTGAGGCGAAGGAATTGAAGAATTATATTGACCAGCTTGAAAGTAGAGCTTCCGAGGTCTGTCCCTCACGTAATTAGACTTTTCTGGTTTTCTTGATTGATCCAAGCCTTTCTTTTGGTTTTATTTATTTTTGTTCGCATACTGAGTTTGATCAATTGTGTTTTCATTGCTTCTTGTATTGGTATTTCTTAGGGATTGCCAATCATAATAAATCAGTTAATTGTGCACCTAAATATCGATTTCTGATATTAGATTGTCTTGTCACAACTAGGTGCAAATTTACCTTAAGAATAAGATGTGTTACGGAAAAGATTAATAGCATAAGATGTGTGTTACGTGATTTAGATAGAAGAATTGGTCTGGGGAAGGTGAATTTTTTATTAAAACGGCCCTTCTAATAAAATTCTTAGATTATTAAGATTTCAGAATGCCAGAGGGAGATCTCGGAAGCAAGAGCCAGGGTTGAAGAAGCAGAACGCTGTCTTAATGAAGATGGAGATGGAGATGCTACAGAAAATGAGGAAGAGAGACTAGAGTCCATAAAGGCAGCTCTCATATCAGCGATTGTTGGCACCATCGCAGCTCTTCCCATTTCTTCTACTCAGGTGTCCAACAGTACTCAGCTTATACTTCCTTCAGTAACCACTTTTATTAGCTGTGCATTGTTTGGTGTAACCTTTCGCTATGCTGTAAGAAGAGATTTAGACAACTTTCAGCTAAAAACAGGGACATCTGCAGCATTTGGGTTTGTAAAAGGTACATACATAGTCTAAAAGATAACTTAAAGTATATCAATATGTGTATGAATGCAAATGTTTGATTGTGCTTTTGCTAAGCCACATATCAGAATAATATGTATGAAATTGATGTAGGCCTTGGTGCCTTGGCCCGAGGACCGCCGTTGGAGCTAAACGCTGGAAGCTTCTTGTTCCACGCTTTTGATGGTGCGGTTTATGTAGCTCAGAACTTTTTGATCTTTGTTTTCGCTGCCATTAGTCTAGATTTTTGCTTTAAGATGAGGCTATTGAGTCCTTTTCCTTTACAGAGGTCAAAGTCAAGTGTAGAATAGAATGAACTTCCTTTTGATATATAATATTTCAATGTATCTGTTATACGACCAAAGTTATACAAGAAGTATTAATGTTTCACTCATGGCAAATTCAAGGGTCAACACAGTGGGGCATCCATATAGGCGATGACTTGGCATTTTAATTAATTAATTTCCAGTTATGTATTTGCTTTTCCAGGAGTTGTTTGTTTCAGTTTCCTGTTTTTAGGTAAGTAGTGGAGTAGTGGTATCTAACTCCACTTATGTAGGAAGTCAGTTTTTATTTTCCAGGAGATGTTGCCAATTTGTACAAATGATGGATTCATGGAGTAAAAACAATTTCTTGAGTTCATTCTCAAACAACACAGGTTCTAAGTTCCCTTTGAGCCAGAAAATTAGCTTGTTACAAGAAAACAAACGTAATTCTGATTAATACACCCAAACCCAGTCTCGATCTTAACATATTGATATCAGAGCCAAGGGTTATGGGACAATCAGTTACACAGCAGCTTGACTTGATCCTTAAATTGTTGCACGGGAAGAAATAGGAGAACAAGGCCAAGGATGCCAAAATTGAAGAATTATTCAAGGAGTTAGTAGCATCCAAAATAGAATTTTCGACAATAGGAGGTCGTAGTAATCGAGGAAAGGATAAGGAAGGAGTAGAAAGTGTTGGGTCTACTAAGTAAAGTGAAGGTCACACCGTAGCGAAGGTCACAAAGTTGAACTTCCCGAAGTATGATGAACAGGATGACCCTTTGGGATGGGTCAATCGATACGAGTATTTCATTCGTCATTAGAATACCCAAGATGAGGAGAAATTGGCATTTGCTTCTGTCCACTTGGAAGGTGATACTCAAATCTGGTACATGCAATTGGATGAGGATAATTTGAATCTCAGTTGGGATGATTTCAAACGCCAATGTAACTTGCAGTTTGAACCTCCCATTCACAATAGAAAATTAGGAGAGTTGTCAAAACTAAAACAACAAGGATCGATGATAGAATACTGTAAGGCTTTTGAGCAGTTAGTTTCAAGAGCCGGAACGTTGGATCAAGGGCAGAAAGTAGAAATCTTCATTAGTGGCTTGAAGGATTATATAGCCATCGATGTGGATCCTCAACAACCCAGAGAGTTAGCATCAGCAATGAGCCTCGCATGACTCTATGAACGCCGAAATCAATTTCCTCGGAGTGTTGAGTCATAGCGAGCGAAGCTACCAGAAACCTTAACCACGCTAATTCAAAAATGTCACAGCATTCGACGGTTGACGCCGACTGAAATGGAGAAATGCAGAAAGCTATGGCTTTGTTTCAATTGTGATTAGATTTATGTACGGGGTCATCAATGTAAATGTTTGTTCTGGATAGAGTTCTTAGAAGACAAGGAGGATGATGGGGACGAGTTGGAACAAATATATGAAGCAACACAACCACAAATCTCGTTCTATGTAATTAACGGCACAAACGAACCATAAACCATGAAAGTGACGAGAACGATGAATGGGGTGCTAGTGATAGCCTTAGCAGATTCAGGGAGTACCCATAATTTCATTGATTCCTCACTGTTGTGGAGGTGTGGACTGAATCTCAAGGTTACAAAAGGAGTGCGAGCTAGGGTTGCTAACGGTGAATTGGTCTAGTGTTTAGGGAATTGTATAAAAGTTGCCTTTGATATGGGTGTAGTCACGGTGAGGGTGACTCCATGGGTCTTAAACCTTAGTGAAGTGGATGTGGTCCTTGGAATTATTTGGCTAAAGACTTTAGCGCCCATATTATGAGACTTTGAAAATTTGTGGATGTCTTTTAAAGTTGAGGTCCAGCCCATTACCTTTTCTGGATTAAAGGAAGAGAGCTCATCTAAAGCTTTTGAAGTGAGGGAATTATCGATAGTTAGAGACAAAGAGCAGCAAATTCAAACCATCCTTTCAAATTTTTCGACCATCTTTTTCGAACCTCACAAATTTTCGCTATTTTTTCGTCGTGACCATCGAATTCCTCTAGAGCCGAGTGTGAAACCAGTGGTGGTGAGGCCCTATCGCTATCCACATGCCCAAAAAAAGGAAATTGAAAACCATTGTACTAGGATGTTGCAACAGGGAGTTATCCAGCACAGTAATTCTCCATACTCTTCTTTAGTGATTCTAGTTCCTAAAGTGGATGGTTCGTGACGGATGTGTGTGGACTACTGGGAGTTGAATGCGAGAACAATTAAAGACAAGTTTCCAATACTGGGAATAGAAAAATTGTTGGAAGAATTACATGGAGCTAGGTACTTTACAAAACTCGACCTTGCTTCTGGGTATCACCAAGTCCTGATGTGGGAACTAGTTATGGAGAAAACGGCTTTTCGACCTTACCACGGTCACTTTGAATCTCTTGTAATGGCGTTTGGATTAACAAATGTGCCGTCTACATTTCAAGCTCTCATGAATAAGGTATTCTCTTCATATCTCCGCAAATTTCTGTTAGTCTTTTTTGACGATATTTTGGTACACAGTAAAATAAAGAAGCAACACGTTGAACATCTACAAATGGTCTTCCAGTTGTTGGAAAAAAATCAATTGCACCTGAAAAAGTCAAAATGTTCATTTATGCAATAACAAATCATATATTTAGGTCATATAATATCGGGCAATGGAGTCCAGGCAGATCCTTCCAAAATTTCTGCCATGGTAGAGTAGTCAAGACCGATAGCAATTAAACAAAATTGGGTAAGCAAAATTCTGGGATACAATTTTTCGGTAGAATACAAAATTGAAAGTACTAATATTGTCACTGATGCACTATCACGAAGTGATATTGAAAAGGTGGAACTATAGGTTGTTGCAATGCCCCAAATAAGTCTTTTTGATGTTATACGGAGTGAATAACAAAGTTCGGCTTATATTCAAAATTTATTCAGAGGTGTTGAACACAAGACCATGGGTGGACAGTGGTCTGTCAAAAATGGCCTACTGATGTATAAGGGTCGTGTTTTTGTACCTTCAAATTCTCCAACACTTACCTCTATCCTTTCTGGAATTCACTGTCAAGGGCATGAGGGCTATCAGAAAACTTTCTTTCGGATTGCTAAAGATTTTCATTGGTAAGGGATGAAAAAAGATGTCAGACTTTTTATAAAGGCTTGTGGTGTTTGCCAACGCTATAAGGTGGAGAATCTTCACCCTGCAAGGTTGCTTTAACCATTACCTACTCCTTCGCAATTATGGGCCGGTGTTTCACTAGACTTTATTGAGGGTCTACCAGTTTTGTTAGGCAAAAATGTCATCCTGGTGGTGGTGGATCGACTGTCTAAATATTGCCACTTAGTAAACATCTCCCATCCATACATTGTTGTAAGTGTGGCTAAGATGTTTTTTGATAATGTAGTTAAATTGCACGGATTGCCCGAGTCCATTGTTAGTGATAGAGATGTAACTTTCACCAGTGCATTTTGGACTGAATTATTTCATTTGAGTGGCTCCAAACCCTGTTTCAGTTCAGCTTATCACCCATAATCAGATGGACAAACGGAGGTGGTTAATCGAATTGTGAAAGTTTATTTACGTTATTTTACAAGTTCACAACTGACTAAATGGGCCGTTGGCTAGCATAGGTTGAGTACACTTATAATACAAGTTATCACTCAACTCTTAAGAATACTCCATTCGAGGTGGTTTACGGCAGAAATCCACCTAAGCTCCTATCTTATTGTCCGAGTATTTCTAAGGTTGAAGTAGTGGACCAAGCTTTGAAGGAAAGAGATGAAGTGTTACTGGCTCTTAAGGAGAATTTAGCACAGGCTCAAGTAGGAATGAAGAAGTATTATCATTATAAGCATAGACAGGTAGAATTTGAAGTGAGTGATATGGTCCTTCTGAAGTTGCAACCGTATCGACAGGCAACAGTGGCAAAACGGAAGCATCAAAAACTGTTGCCGAGATTTTATGGGCCTTTTAAAGTTTTACAATGAATAGAGACAGTTGCATACAAATCGTTCTTGAAATTGCAACTCACATTCCAGCTGCTATTATTGCTCGCCGTATTCCTGACAATGACTAGGAAATCTTAGTGTAGTGGCAAGGACAATCTTTAGCTGATGTGATTGAGCCCAAGTTTATTATATAAATTAGAGAAATTTTCATGACTTTTACTACACTTTTTGGCTCCTAATTCTAGATTTTATGCTTAAATTGACTCTTGAGTGTCTACCTTTATTTTATGTAGTTTGAGAGTAACAAATGTCACAAATCAATATTAATTGCACTAATTAATTTTCTAAGAACAATTGATACTGGAAACTACCATTCGTTCATTGTAGGAGACTCAAGGAGAAGGAATTCAAGAAGAAGATGTAGAATCAAGGAAAGGCTGAAATCAAGTCAACAAGTGAACAGGTGTAGCAGGAAGTTCGTTGCGGCAAAGTATGAAGAATTCCAAGCTAAAACTTTCGAGAAAAGTTCTCCACGGAGAAAGAACCAACAATGAAGCCAAAACTTTTGAGAAAAGTTCGCCGCGGTGAACTCATCTTGTCACCGCGGCGATGAAGGAAAATCCCGGGGTGTCCATCATATGGATAGGGTGCGGAAAACAAAAATTTTTTGTTCCGGGACCTTCCCGAAAGCCAGGATCCATGTGAATGTATAACCAGTCAAACCATAACGACCAACGTAGACCGTCTCTAACGGTATCCACGCAGAGGTCGGAAAACC
>JANZLH020000374.1:265451-281710 GCA_026770325.2 Erythroxylum fimbriatum
CTAAGGGTAGTAAGTATATTAGATTTACCTACCATGAGACAATCACATGGATTCTATTCTAGTGTCAATGATAGTCTCATCATAGCAATGGTGCAAGTATTCTTTGACTTGAGGTGCTCAAGAATATCTCGAATGTTGATCCTGTTCTTTGACTCCATTCATCGGTGGCTTTCAGGGGTTACTCATAGGGTGGTGAATGGGTATAATTTGAGGTGTTCGGAGGTAATTGAGTAGCCAATAAAGGATTCACCACTCCTGATAGAAGGAGATGATAACCATAACCTCTTGTTAGGGTCATTATTCGGGAGTCTCTGGCCAGAGCATATATATGTCATGAAGAGAGTCTTCAATACATAGAGTAATGAGATCCTTAGGATAAGATCTAATATCACTTGGAATAAATGTGAAGTAGTTAGTCTAGTGCGAGTTGACACTTTGACCGTACTCTGAACCAAGTGGGGTATAGATGGTGAAAGGATGAATTGCATGACAACATTGCGTATGGAAGGGTTTGTAGTCAAACCACTGACTTTTCAGTCAATTGGGTGTCATGATGTGTTGCTAGATACTGCTCTTGACTTACTTAAAGTAAAAGGTAATTCAAGTGGCCAACATAACCAGGAACCTAATGGATCACACACATAGGAGATCCAAATGATGAGTAAAATGGTTTTGAATGGTGATTCAAGATATGAGAGTGTATTTAGAAAATGTTGCATGGAATGGATTAGAAACAAGGTTGTTAGATGCCAATTTGGTCATTAACTTCTTAAAACTTCCATTAATGCATGTTATTCATGGTCATTAACTTCCCATAACTTCCATTAATGCATGTTATTCATGACCATTAACTTCCCATAACTTCCCATTAGTGATGGGGGTTATGGGAGGCCAAAGAGGGTAGAAAATAATCATCATTTTTGTGCATCTTGTGTAAGATACAAGAAAAAGAAAGGTTCTTTCTTACACGCACAGTCTTTTTCTCTCTAATTATCACAAGAGTTCTTGTCTTTGCTAGCATAAAGAAAGAACTCTAGCCATCTCCTAGTGAGGTTTCATCCTTCTATCTTTGTGTGGACTTTCATTACAGACGGTCCATGTTGATTGTTGTGGTTTATGATAACCAAACGTGTAGAAGATTAAGAAATAAAGGAGATCATCGAAAAGGTATGTAAACATCTTACATTTCATGTTTTTGTTTTCTATATCTATATGCATGAGTAGATCTAGTTTTTAAGGTTCTGCTTATTTTTCATTGCGTATATTTGATATATTATGTATGAGATGCATGATCAGAACCTAACATATTATTGTTGACTATTTCTAACGTCAAGCATTAATATGTTTTTTGTCGAATGGATAAGCATATTCCCTCAGTTGAGAGTTCAAATCTAATACTGGAGGTAAAAGTGGAAACTTCTATTTCGGCACGAAGTGAGGATAAAAGTTCAATTAGAACTTAAGTTGCTCAACATAAAAGTGAAGTTTGGAATCACTTTAACGAGACTATATTTACCGACGAAATTGAAAAAGAAAAGTGTAAGTATTGTCAAAAGTTGTATTCAAAGGGTTCGGAAGGTGGAACGTCTCATTTAAAGAGGCGTATGGAATCATGTACTAAAAGGAAAATGGTTTTAGGAGGTCAAACATTTTTTACCCTTAACCTTATAAAAGGGAAGAATGAATTGACCGTAACAACTTTTGACAACAACAGATTTAGGATTTTGATAGCTAATATGATTATTAAAGATGAACAACCATTGTCTATGATTGAAATCAAAAGATTCAGGATATTTTTAATTCGTTCCAACCGACTTTCAAGGTTCCAAGTAGGAATACATTGAAGAAAGATATTTTCAAAATTTATGAGGAAAAGAAGAGAGAGACATTAAGAGCATTGTCGAGTGTTCAAAGACGAATTGCCATAACAATAGACATGTGAACCTATAACCAAAAGAAAGGTTACATGGCGGTGGCGACATGTTATATTGATAATGATTGGAAGTTATGAATAGACTTTTAAGATAATTTATATTCTTTAATATTGTTATCATTTACTTTTTCATTATTTTATGATTCATGTTGGTAATATTTGTGCATGATAGGTTCATTTATGAGCCGACGTTACATACAAGTGAAAAATTTGCAAATGTATTGAAAGACTATTTGATGAATTTGAACATTGACAACAAAGTATCCACCATCATAGTCGGCAATTGTAGCACAATGATGCTATGATTGAGAAGTTGAAGGACAAGATGTGGGTTGGGACCTTATTTATTGGAGGTAAGTTATTTCATATGCATTGTTCTGTGCATATTCTTAACTTGATTATGAAGGATAGATTGAAGATGATAAAGGAAGCAATATATTGTATTCGGAGTAGTGTTCTATATTACAGTGTAACTCCAAAAAGAGTTGAAACTTTTGAATATGGCGCATAAATTTTTTGCATTTCGAGTTCAAAGAAGTTGGTTTTGGATTGTCCAATTAGATGGAACTCAACCTTTAAGATGTTGGAGTCGGTAATCCCATATGCTCAGGTGTTTATTGGACTAGCTGAAAGGGATTCTTAATATACTTGTGTACCAACAGAAGATTAATGGGACTTGGTTAGAGAACTTTGTATAAAGTTGAAATTATTCTATAATTGGATTGAATTATTCTCAGGAACAAAATATCCAACTTCGCACTGTATCTTTAGCACTATATTCAATATAAAGCATGTTTTATCAATGTGGATGGTTGACTCCAACTCTAATAAAGTTATTTAGACTATGGCGAAGTGGATGATGGATAAGTTTAATTCTTATTGGTCTAAGTTTGGAGATATTGTTGCAGTGTTAAGTCAAGAAGACTTCAAGTCTATTAATTTTGGTGACAATCAAATAATAATAATATTAGAAATAATGAACTATTTTGATAAGTGTGTTAAGCGTGCAAAAAAAACACAGAAGAAGCAGAAAACACAGAAGAAGTGAAAACACAGAAGAAGCGAAAAACACAGAAGAAGTGAAAAACACAAAAGAAGCGGAAAACACAGAAGAAGCAAAACACAGAAGAAGTGGAAAACAGAATAAAAGTGGAAAACATAGAAGAAGAAAAAACACAAAAAAAGTGGAAAACACAGAAGAAGTGAAAAAAACAGAAGAAGTGGAAAACACAGAAGAAGGAAAAAAACAGAAGAAGCGGAAAACACAGAAGAAGCAAAAACATAGAAGAAGTGGAAAACATAGAAGAAGCAAAAACATAGAAGAAGTGGAAAACATAGAAGAAGTGGAAAACATAGAAGAATAGGAAAACACAGATGATACAGAGATGAAGATACTCTGGCACGTCGGACAGTTAGTCAATTGGAGTTAGTTACAGAACTCAACTGAATAACAGTTTTTACAAGAAACAAGAAGCAGTTATCAAGAAGTAGTTGGAGACTTAGGCTGTAAATACTAGTCGTAGTCGAAGACTGAACAACTTTTAGCTTTCAAGTTATTACTTACAAAGAAAATTTATGTATTCAAAGTGCAATACATGAGAGCAAACTCTACAGTAACAAAAAGCTCACAATATCTTTCTAGAGAGAAAGAAAGAAAAGTCTAAGAGCCTGAAGAGGCTAAGATAGTAGAAAGAATACTTTGTGTAAGAGACCTGAAGAGGTTGTAAAAGGGAAGAAAGAATACTTGTAAAATTGAAGAAGTATAGTGACATCTCAGACAAATTCTGATGACTGGACGTAGCCCAAGGTTTAGGGTGAACTAGTATAAAATCACAATGTCTATCTTCTAAACTTTCACTTTAATTTCTCTTGTTCTTAAACAAGTATATAGAAGTTATTTGCGATTTAACTACATAGCTATTTTTGTATAACATTTTTGGTATTCATTTAATAGTTTGAAAAAAGTTCTTTTCAAGAAATATCAAAAGTTTTTGTATTCATGAAAAGAATACACAATTCAACCCCCTCTTCTTATGCATTTTGTATATTTTATGTAAATTCTATATTAACAAGTGATTTATTTCACATAGTTCTTTCAAAAACTTTGTGTATATTGTATATATTGGTATCAGAGACAGTACCCAAGCGATATGCCAGCAAGGACGTCTGGCCCCCTAAGGGGGGAGGATGAAGGATCATTGCCATCCCATATCGACTAGGAAGGAGAACGAAGCACTCCTTATAAGGGTGTGGAAACCTTTCCCTTGTGGACGCATTTTCATCCCTTCCCTCAGGGTCAGAAGGGGAAAAGAAAAACTGTACGGGCTGAGACCCAAAGCGGACAATATCTACATGTGGGTGGGCTGGGCTATTACATTTGGTATCAGAGCCAGTACCCAAGCAATATGCCAGCGAGGACGTCTGGCCCCCTAAGGGGGGAGGATGAAGGATCATTGCCATCCCATATCGAATGGGGAGGAGAACGAAGCACTCCTTATAAGGGTGTGGAAACCTCTCCTTTGTGGAAGCATTTTCATCCCTTCCCTCTGGGTCAGAAGGGGAAAAGCAAAACCGTGCGGGCTGAGGCCCAAAGCGGACAATATCTGCAAGTGGGTGGGATGGGCTATTACATTGTGAATGATTGAATTGAAGCATGAGATTTGATTTTGTTTGGTCGAGAGAGGAACCTTTTCATAGTCACGTACACGTCGACATAGAGCCTTCTCCAGACTGCCTGCTTGTGGCCCACGAGATCTAAAAAATGGACTCGTTTCGTTCACGGTGTAAACTTCGGTTTCGCCATTTTGTTTCACGGAACCCTCGAGCCATTTGGTTATGCATTTTCATTTTGACATGTTTAGTTATGGTGCAAATTGTTTGTTATACTTGGATGATAAACTTCATCATATATGTCTTACGTGATGATGTTTTGAATTATGAAATGTGAATTGAAAATTGTAAATGTTGAACTTTCATTGCGAAGTGTATGCCTCTATGAATGTTTATATAGATATGTTTGATTGTGTGGATCATCATCAATGGCTATAAATATATTAGCCACTGAGCTGTGTAGCTTAACCCAATATTTTTCCCACTCCTCAGGTGCAGATCGAGAAGATCAGTGATCCTTGCAAGGCATTTGGACAAATTCCAAGATAGTTAGCTTTTGTACTAAGTTAGTAGCTAGACTTTTGGATAGCTGTATAAGCACATTGAACATTAAGCATCCAATGTATTTTTGTATCTTTTGTTAAGACTTTGATGTAATGTTGATTTGTAATTAAAGCTATGTATGAACTTCATTTTGATTTGAAAATGAATGAAGAATTGAAGAAGTTTCCAATGTGCATGTGTAGTCATCTTGTAGTTTTACATTTCTTATTTCAAGTCTTCCATAAGTGTAGAAATTATGTTTTGCCTTCAGGGGAAAAACTGGATCGATATAGGTAGAATTAGACAAAGTTGTCTTCTTGGAAGTTATAGATTATCTTTCTAGCTTTCCAATGATATATAGTATGAAATTTTTGGACATCAGAATTGGGAGATATGATTATTAGAAATTTGTGATGCTGAATAGGATAGACTTTTGGGACAGCTGCATTGATTGAGAATTTTAACCTTTATAAAGGTAAAATTTGTTTTTGAGGTCTCATGAAAGTTGTAGGTCTAGAAGTCCTCTTCAAAACGGTCTTTGAATGACCTTAATCCGATATTTTTAGTGAAAGTTATGTCCTTTTTACTAAAATAGGCCGGAGGAAAAAAAGAGAAAAGAGGATCGCGACTTTACGGAAATTTCGCGAAAGTCGCGATCGCGATCCCCTTGGCCTGAACACCTCTCACTCTTTTGGGCATAACTTTTTCGTCCAACTTTCAAATGACCTGATTTTTGAAGCATTAGATTTCTAACACATTCCTCTATCTTTCCACAAAAATTTATAGCTTTTGGTATTAATTTGAAAAAGATTGATTGAATCAAAGTGAGAGGATCGGTTGGAAAAGTGTGAGTTGGATATTTTTACTAAATATGCTTCAGTATTTTGATGATATCTTAATATGTAGAGCTCCAATTGCAATGATTCTAGTCTCCAAATAAACTAGAGATATAGAGATACAAATTATCTGAAGGAATCAAATTTTAATTCGGTCTTTAAGACTTTCAATTTCTGGATGGAAATTAAGTATAGTGTACTGCTTCAGTATAACAACAGTCCGAAAGTGTTTGGGCCATAAATTTCAGATTTCTAAACCAAATTGAATGATTTTGGTGTTATTAGAAACTTAAGACAATGGAGAAAAAATGTCCTGAAGAAGCCAAATTGAAATTTCGATTTGAGGTTGCTCAAAATCTATCTTGAAGCTGAAGAAATGAGTTTGCCCACGTTTTTATGACTCCGAATATTGGGTTTCAGAAACGGGGTCCAACATGGAATGTCGCGATCATGGCTCAGCATGATCGCATCTCTGTTTGAAAACAAGGGAAGTCGCGATCGTCTTGAGTATGTATGTTTTCTTCCTTTCTTGTCATTTTTATAATAATACTAAATATAATAATAATACTTAAAAGATTTGATTTTGAATAAAAATAATAACAATAAGGAAATTTATTATAATAATAGAAATAATTTATTACTAATAATAATAGAAATAATTTAACTAAAATAAAAATATTATTATTATATTAATCATAAATGGATAAAATATACTAACGAAATATAAATATAAATATTCTTATTCTTATTAATTATTATTATTAATCTTTGACTTACTATTAACAATTATTATTATTATTATTATTAAATTCCTTATAATTTGTTATTTTATAATTTATTTTTAGAATTATTATTATTTTTCTAATTTTATATTCCTTATTATTATTATAAATGATATTTTTATTAATTATTATTATGTTTCTTTAATTATTCTTATTAATTTAATTGATTTAAATTATGATAGTTATAAATTTTCTACGTACTATTATTCTTATTATTATTTAATTTTTTTATTTATTAATTATATTAAATAATATAATTAAATTTCTTATTATTATTAATTTTGTTCTTAATAATAATAAGGATAAAAATATATGTTTATACTCATCATCAAGATAAAAAGAATTAAACAAACAAACAAAAATTATGGCACTTTTAGAATAAAGACAAATAATTAATTATGTACATAAATAATAAATAAATAAATAATTGACTAAATACATTACATAAATAAATTATGCATCAGCAGAAGTTGAAACAAAAATCCAAAAATTTTGTTTGTTCATCACGGCTGTAGTTGTTAGTAGGCGGGTTGGAGGTTACAAAAATCTAGAAGCCGGCTTTGAAGAGTCCAGACGCGTCTCTTAAATTTTTAACAAAAACGATGTCGTTTTAATGTTAGAGAGAGTAGGAAAGGATTATCTATGAGAGAGGATCTGGACTCACGTAAGATGTCATGCGAGAAGCATAATTTGAGCGATAGGAAGAGAAAATGAAGTTGAGCGAGAAGAAAGATCACTCTTTATTGCAGGAGGTGACGACGAAGATGAATCGGGATAGAGAACAGGAGTTGTTAAGAAGAAAAGCCATCGGCATTGGCTATCTAGTCTCGTCAAATGATGCCACTGAAAAAAAGATGGCATTCATGTATGGCACAAGAAAGGACCGATAACTCTCTTTTCCTCCATGTGCCAAGCACTTATTTTGCAGCAGCTCTCCCCCGACTTGAGTGAATTGTTAATGTACACTAGCTTGTTATAGGAAACTTCAACAACTGTTGAATTGTCAATTACGCTGTTTGAGACAATCATAGTTAAAAACCACTAAAAAGGTAGGATACTGGGGAGGGTATGAACGAGCAGCATTCCATTTTTAGTCCTCTCCGGTGCAGGAAAGGATGCAAAAATCTGTATACTAAAGTTAAGAAACTGAGATGTTATTTTTTTTTCAAAAGAAAAGGTTTAAGAAACTGAGATTGTCGGTTGATTAATCCAGAAATGAGCACTTCACGTTCGCTAAGGCGTCCTTTTTCCTTTATTAATTACTCAAAATCCTATAGTATTCGAAAGCATTTCAGTACATCCAATGATAAGAAATTTCTGAATGTTAAACTTAGATTAACATTTTTGTCTGAAGTGCGTGCTAAGAGGCGTATTTCACTGACATATTTAGTATTATTATCCAAAAACAGAAAAGACAAAACATGCAATGAATTATGAGTTCCTCAGAATCATCAGAACTGAGGCCCACAAGTGCCAAGAGTGGGGAAGAGCGCATAGGAGCGGCAGCAGAAGCAAGCCAATAGGAATATATGATGGGAGAAGGAAAAAAACAACGCCACATGCCAACCATAAAACTGACCGTTGCTAGCTACCTAGGACACACAAAGAGAGTCGAGAGTCGAGAGTCGCTGCCCCAACGGTCACATATTCACTAGCCGTTGTTTTTAAACTAATTAGAAACACACTAAGAGTAGAGAGAAAAAAAAAGGAAAGCTACTAGACTCTAGGCACATGCCCCTTCTTTTAAGTCGTCTTCCTTTACTAGCGTTTACACACACACACCTCCTTCCATTTCACTGTCTGGTTTTAAGCAGCCTCCTTTAAATGCTGCCACCTCCTCACCTACCCCCACACTAAACTGTTAGTGTAGATTCTCATTGGGTGTTTTTGGTGTTTGATTTGTTCGGTTATTTTGTTGAAGATACCTTTTTTTTTTTGTTTCTTGCAAAAAAAATATGAATGTATCTGATGAGAACAATCCGAACATCATCAAAGCCGCAAATTTCCCAGGTAGAAAACGTATGATATTCTGAGGCATTGTTGGAGTTCTTTTGCCGTTTTTCTTGTCAACTAATATGGTTACGTGTTTATTTCTCACTATAGTAGGAGGTCTAGAGATGGGCAGCAGAAAGTTCGGACAAGAGATTAGACACAACAGAAGAGTTTTAAGCATGTTAAGTCAGAATGTTATGGGAGCAGAAGGATGCCCTCTTGTTGTCAACAAGAGAGGATTTTCAGAGTAATTTTCTTGATACTAATTAAATGTGAAGTTCCAAGATAGTATACTTCTTAAAATTTTGACACAAATTTTGCTTTCTCCTGCTCAGGAATCATAGATCCTGTCAATCGAACCCAACCAATCCTGTGCACCGACCAATTACAAGGTTTGAGATGGTCATGGACCTGCTTTTCCTTATGTTTCCACTTTCATCTTCTTTGTCTGCTGAAGGGGTAAGGGGGGCAGCAAAAGAGAAAAAAGAAAGAAATAAAATTCAAATTTCATCCTCAGATATAGAAAACAACTAAACAAGAAGTAATTGAGTCCGAGATAAGCATGAATGTTGTACCTCTTCAGTTCTTATATAACCCTTTTCTGAATGACTCTACTAATATTCATTTGTCATGTCAGGAAATTTGCCGCACAATTGTCAGGCACAAATATGGATTTTCCCAAGGTATGTTCTGTTCTATTCAAGGAGTAGCTCAAATTTTCTTTCTCAATAAGGGGCAGCATAAGTAAATTCTTGTATCTCTTTAACAGGAAATTAAGAAACAGGAGCAATCGGCTCCAAGCAGCAATGCGTTTGGAGACTGTATATTCATAGATTTTGAAGACAATAAGGAACCGACAGACTGTTCAGAACCAATGTTTTTGGAACACACAGAAGCAAGCCCTGGTGAAGTGGATCAAATGGTATTCGATCTTTCCCTCAAATAAACCACCAGTTCTCATGGCAATATCTTGATTCCAAATACCGGAACTTTAAATGGATGACGCAAACTTTCTAGGAGGAGATTGAAATGGAGGATATAATTGAAGAACCCATTCTGGATATTGATGGTTGTGATGGAAAGAATCCACTGTCGGTTGTTGATTATGTAGAAGATCTGTATGCCCATTACAGAAGAATTGAGGTAACCAGAACTAAGAAGTCTTAACACGTGCTGAGAAGGGAATTATGTTAGAAAACAATCTTACATGCATGATCGGTTGCTTAACATAATGTCTTAATAAGCAAGATAATCTAGTATGAACTTGTACGTGTATATATATACACCAGCTAAAAGCATTCTTGGTCTATCTCAACTAAGAAATTTGATCCCCTTATTAATTCAAATAGCATGCCCAGCTTCTTTAATTGAAAGTTGTTTCTGATGCAACAATTATTCCTTGCAGAATTTAAGTTGTGTCCCACCAACATATATGGCACAGCAGTTTGATATCAATGAGAAGATGAGAGCTATATTGATTGACTGGCTTATTGAGGTGATTCTGAAGTTCGTTTTCAACAATATGCCTGAAACTATTCATGATATGATCCTTACATTTCTTACAAACCACTATGAAATAGCTGTCCTGCTTCTCTAAGTTAACCATCACTAATTTCTTGGTTGAATCAACAGGTTCATGACAAGTTTGACCTAATGAAGGAGACATTGTTTTTAACTGTCAATCTTATTGACAGATTTTTGTCCCAACAGGCGGTGGTAAGGAAGAACGTTCAGTTAGTTGGCTTAGTTGCTATGCTCTTAGCATGCAAGTATGAGGAGGTTTCTGTTCCAGTAGTGGGAGATCTGATTCTTATAGCAGATAAAGCATATACCAGGAAAGAAGTTCTTGAAATGGTAAACTTTTTCTTAGTGTTTGAATTTTCCTCGAGTCCAATAAAATCCTAACTTCACTTAACAAGTAAGCATTTGTTCCTTGCAGGAAAATCTGATCCTTAACAAACTACAATTTAATATGTCATTGCCAACACAATATGTGTTTATGCAAAGGTTTCTAAAGGCTGCTCATTCTGATAAGAAGGTTTGTAAAAGTCCTTTCATGTATAACCTCCATTCGAGTAGGGTAAGTCATGGGTGAATCAACTTCTCTGGAAAGTATCTAAATTTATGCAGCCCTGATACAAATGCAGCTCGAGCAAATGTCCTTCTTCTTCATTGAGCTTTCCCTTGTGGAATATGAGATGCTCAAGTTTCCTCCATCTTTGTTAGCGGCCTCAGCTATTTACACTGCACAGTGCACTCTCTACGGTTTCAAGCAGTGGAGTAGGACCTGCCAGTGGCATACTAAATACTCAGAAGAACAGCTCCTGTGAGTTTTCTTCTCCCTTCCCTGTTCGTCTCCTTATGTCAAATGTGTTTCGTACTTGATCAAAGAAAATACTGCTTAACTATACTTTCTTTCAATGTGACAGAGAGTGTTCAAGACTAATGGTTGGATTTCATCAGAAGGCAGCAACAGGGAAACTTACTGGGGTATACAGAAAGTACAATACATCCAAGTTTGGGCATGCGTCAAGATTGGAACCGGCAGCTTTCCTGCTACAAACCAAAGTTTAACAACCGAGTCCGGAAATGTGTACAGCTAGTGTACTGACTTTACATGATATAGTTGGTGGAGTTGCACACAATAACTCAGCAACTTTTAGGTCAGAGTTGGATATCAATCTGGTGAACCCTGTATGTAGCCTCCACAGATTAATTCAATTAGATTAAGTTTTCTCTTTCTTTTTCTGTTGTTTTTGGTCATAAAAGCCGTATGATTGTGACAAAATACCAAGTTTTGTTGTGCGATTCTGAGGGTTGAAAGAGGGGAACTTGGACAATGCAAATCAGAGAGACTTGGGGTCTGTTTGGGCGATGCACATAAATGACAACATAAATACGCCGAGAACACGAACCAATGAATTAATTTTGAGTTAAAAAGGTTGTTGTCTCAAAGATACTAAAGCTTTGATAGTGGATGTAAGCATTGCATCCTTCACCGGCTATTTCCAACGCTCTCTCACTCTCTCTCTCTGTCTAATATATTTCCCTTTATTTTCGGATCTTTTTGCATTCATTATCATTCCCAACACAAGCTCCTCTCTCTCTCTCTCTTTCTGTCCAACAATGGCAGCGAAGCTCACTTCAACGTCAAACTCTGTTCTCCTCCAAAACCCTAATCGAAACCACCTCTCCGTACCCAACGTCACCTCAGGCGCGGCCTCTTTCCCCCATTTCACCGCCAAGATTAAACCTTTTTCCATCAGATGCGCCGCCACATCAACATCCCCGACGACATCATTCCAAGCTCAGACACAAGACTCCGGCGATCGCGTTTTCAACTTCGCGGCGGGTCCCGCCACTTTGCCTGCACACGTCATCAAAAAGGCCCAAGACGAGCTCTATGACTGGCACGGATCGGGCATGAGTGTCATGGAAATGAGCCACAGAGGAAAGGAGTTTCTTTCGATTATTCAAAAGGCTGAGTCCGATCTTCGAGCTCTTTTGAATATCCCAGAAGATTACGCTGTTCTGTTACTCCAAGGCGGCGCAACCACTCAGTTCGCTGCGATCACTTTGAATCTGTGCAAACCCGATGATCCTGTTGATTATTTGGTTACTGGGTCGTGGGGAGATAAGGCATTCAAGGAAGCGCAGAAATATTGCAAGCCTAAGGTGATTTGGTCTGGAAAATCACAGAAGTACACAAAGATACCGTCTTTTGATGGTTTGGAACAGAGCGCAGATGCCAAGTATTTGCATATTTGTGCAAATGAGACCATACATGGGGTTGAGTTTAAGGATTACCCAACTCCAAGAAATGGGCTTCTGATAGCTGATATGTCTTCCAATTTCTGTTCCAAGCCTGTGGACGTTACCAAGTTTGGTCTGATCTATGCTGGTGCTCAGAAGAACGTAGGGCCATCTGGGGTTACAATCGTGATTGTTAGGAAAGGTCTGATCGGGAATGCTCAAGAGATCACACCAGTGATGTTGGACTACAAGACTCACGTAGATAACAACTCGCTTTATAATACTCCTCCTTGCTTTTGCATTTACATGTGTGGGTTGGTGTTTGAGGATCTTTTGGCCCAAGGTGGATTGAAGGAGGTGGAGAAGAAGAACAAGAAGAAGGCAGAGCTGCTGTACAATGCAATTGATGAGAGTAATGGTTTCTACAGGTGCCCTGTTGACAGGTCTGTGAGGTCGCTGATGAATGTTCCTTTTACACTTGAGAAGTCTGACATGGAAGCTGAGTTTATCAAAGAAGCTGCTAAGGAGAAGATGGTGCAGCTTAAGGGCCACAGGTCGGTGGGAGGCATGCGAGCGAGTATTTACAATGCCATGCCTTTAGCTGGAGTGGAGAAGTTGGTTGCTTTCATGAAGGATTTCCAGGCAAGGCATACTTGAAACAGAAACATTGCTTTGAACAACATCTACATTCCATTGGGCTGCAAAGATCCTCTATCGGGTTTCTACAAAGCAGTTATTATTGTTACTGTTATTAGGCTTATTTTAACACCTAGAATTTCTGCTTTTTCCTTCTGATCTCAACTCAATGGTTGGTGGCAATTGCTTTTCTGATTGCATTTCGTGGGCGATTTCCATGTGATCATGTTAGTTTTTGTCATGGAAGTTCAATTTGCTAAGGTGATGCAATAAATTCGATCATGGAGTTCTTTGTTGCCATTGAAAATGGTGGTTTTATCACACGGTTCATTGCTTTCACTTCTGTTAACCTTAGAGAAACAACTGTGAGATTCTTTTGAATAAGATCTGGCTAAGGGTCTCTTCTTGTGGAACATTAAACATGGCGGCTTGGAACTTTCAGGGGTGAGGGTATGAGGTGGATGACGAATTTTGGCGTTTGTGTGATTCAAATTTTGACAATCACCCACCAAACTACCCTGAAGAAAAGCATGAAAAGGAGTTCTTTGGTCACAAGCAATAACAAAAACAAGAGAGAAAACAAATCGTGAACGTGTGAAGTTTGTTAAAAAGAAATAAATGGTGTTTGGGTGAGTTCCTTATTCAGACCTTCAATTCTCCCATAAACCTTCTTCACATCATCAGTTGTTTGATCACCATCTTCTACTTCGTGTGGTGATTCATCACTCTTCAATCCCTCAAAAACGAGACTTGAAGATTTCATTTTGAAACCTTGATCTAAATAAGCAATTGTTCAAACTCCTCATGCTCAACATCCCAACATCACCTTACCTCCTTATCATCTGACATCTCTGCAAAATTACTCTCTCATCTAACTCTAGCAATCAGACGTTATGACAAATTTGGGAAAGAAAGTCAAATTAAATAATCCGTATTGCAAGCCAAGTCTTAATAGAGACTAATGTTCTTGATGGTACAATACATGCTACTAATTTTGCTTTGATTTCATACTAGATATATATAGTATATAACCTGGAAATTACTCATTCTT
This sequence comes from Erythroxylum fimbriatum, assembly GCA_026770325.2. Classification (NCBI taxonomy): domain Eukaryota; kingdom Viridiplantae; phylum Streptophyta; class Magnoliopsida; order Malpighiales; family Erythroxylaceae; genus Erythroxylum; species Erythroxylum fimbriatum. The sequence continues at coordinate 279,588 of JANZLH020000374.1, forward strand.
TACACTCGACTCTGATATGAGACAAACCGGTGGCCTGTGACTTATAAGTGAGTTAACAGAGCCACTTATCAGTTTGTAATCTACGAGTGCTCCGTCCTTTTGTGGGTTTCTTTGCAATTTATCTCCCAAGATACGTTTACTCATGTCTCGTTCTAGCAGTAGCAAGCCCGTGAGTAGCTCAGGGTCCTCTTGACCACGTCTAGAACTTCTTCCAATAATGTAGGCAGACCTGAGGAGGGAAGGGAACGTGGTAAAATGGGTGGTAAAATGGGGGACAAATCTTTTGTTCTCAAATTTGTGTACCAACTCTGTCTCATAAGATCCAAGCCATTTATTTATATGGGTCCCACATAAATGGATAGCTTGGATCTTATGGGACATGGTGGGTACACAAATTTGGGGACAGAAGATTTCATGCCGGTAAAAGTCTGTCTCCAAATTTGTGTACTAACCCTGTCCCATAAGATCCAAGTCATTCATTTATATGGGTCCCACATAAATGGATGGCTTAGATCTTATGGGACATGGTTGGTACACAAATTTGGGGACAGGGGATTTCATGCCGGTAAAAGGGGACAGATCCTCTGTCTCTAAATTTGTGTACCAATTCTGTCTCATAAGATCCAAGCCATTGATTTATATGAGTCCCACATAAATAAATTGCTTAGATCTTATGGGACATAGTTGGTACATAAATTTAGGGACAGAGAATTTCATGCCGGTAAAAAGGGACAGATCCTTTGTCCCCAAATTTATGTACCAATCATGTCCCATAAGATTCAAGCCATTTATTTATACGGGTAAAATAGCCTTAAATATCTAGCTGCTGACAAATACTAGGAAAGAAGTACATCCATTAAATATAACATCCTACAATATAACCGTGTGAGTTGAAAAGGACGTTCTTTCTCAGGTTTGGGGAAATCAATGCCTATTGTGACATTTTTCAAATTGTACGAGGCTCTCCTTCATGATATGGTTAAGCGTATCGTCAAAGATACAAGTTCGTTCCCTAGCCAATTGCATCCCAATTCCTAGGACATTATAGCCAACTTCAATTGGCTTGCCACTTTCGACACATATGAGTCATTCATAATGTTGTGTCGCTGTATACACCAAAATCACATATTTCATAAATATTGTTCCAACTATGTTCCAATTCATCTCATCCACATATTTATACCCAAATTTGACCTGTCAATAAATGTTTAATCTCTCCTCTAGGAACTCATAAACAATTGGAGTTTTAGGTCTACAATAGGGGACATAAAACCTTATTTTAACAAAAACCACGCAGTATTCGAACATTAGTCCAAGATTATTTTGAAAAAGCAATTTAACCCTGCCCCTTAGAATGCAATGTTAAAGAGAGAGGTTTCGTTAGAAGTTGATGTTATTTTAGGTTTTCTAACCACTTTACAGGTTTTTTGTGGATGCAAACGTGAATACGATCATCTTAATAAACAAGGTCAATGTTGCCTAACTAAAAAGAGTAAGAGAAATGCATTGGTAGACTAGGAAGTTATCCTTATTGAGTCGACACAGAATATTATTGTTGTTGAGGCATTCACATTCATTGAAGGCAGTGTTGACGATTCCCAAACCTAATCACACCACTTACAATGGTAAATCAAGGATAGAAGAGGAGGTGTTCTTTCCTCAAAGGAATATCAAGGTTACGGACTCCATATTTGAAACTAATGGAGTCAATCCACCAATCTATATAGTTATAATTTTCCTTAAGCATCATATATAACTCAACAAGGGAACACGTGAAAGCTTCATGTTCTCTTTAAATTAATATTATATGGCCAGATGTCTTCCCTCGTGGGTTTCAGCGCTATATAGTTAGATTTCTTTAATGCTTGATTTAGAGGCTTTTAACCGTCTGTTCAGAGAGGACATGGATGGAACTAGTATAGTTTGTAAAAATATAATTTTTATAACATAAATTAAAATTAACATTCATGACATTAAGATCTTGAATAAACAATTTATTCGAATTATAAGGGAATAATATTGTTATAAGAGAATAATATTGTATACCTAATGCGAAAGATGTCATTATCGTAAATAAATTAAGAAAATTCACGGTGTTCTTAGTAAAATTAGTTTCTATTTCT
>JANZLH020000375.1:50027-65207 GCA_026770325.2 Erythroxylum fimbriatum
ATATTTTAATTAATGAATGAATTATATTTTAACTAGTTATATTTTAATTAATTATAATGTACTTAATTAATTAATTAATTAATTATATTTTAATTAATTAGTAAAATAAGTCTCTACTAAGGAATGATTTTCATTCCTCTACTATATGGGGGGTATGGAGGATTCCCCCAAAGTGGGATATCAAACCATTACTTCTATAATCATAATTAACAACAAACCACTCACTTTTCATTCCATACCTATTAACTCCTTCCCAAACCCATCAACCAAGCACCTCCAAAGGTGCGATAAAGTATATGCTAATTTACGACACATTTAATATTTTTTGCAATGACGCGTACGCCTGTGATTAACTAATAGTTAAAGAAAAGTGAAGATGAGTAAATGCAATTCTAACTCATAACTCCCAACATAAAAAGGGCCACCAACCCTTATTGCACCACTCTCTCCTTAAAACACCACCAACCTCAATTGCACCACTCTCTCCTTAAAACACCAGAGTAACAAGCCGCTGCTTCTCTTCTTCAAGGAACTTACTTACGTCGTCAACAATGGTGAACGTTCCAAAGACGAAGAAGACTTGTTGCGAGAACAAGGAGTGCAGGAAGCACACCTTGCACAAGGTTACACAATACAAAAAGGGAAAAGACAGCCTTGCTGCACAAGGAAAGCGACGTTACGATCGTAAGCAATCAGGTTATGGTGGTCAGACCAAGCCTGTTTTCCATAAGAAGGCAAGAGATTTCATCTCGAATCACATACCATCTTTATGTTGTGATTGTGTTGCTACCTGCACCTGTGATTATAATATAATCACTAACCTGTTATACCGTTGTTGACTACCTTGCTGGTAATGGTGTTCTTAACAGGCTAAGACCACCAAGAAGATTGTGTTGAGGTTGCAATGCCAGAGCTGCAAGCATGTGTCACAACATCCTATCAAGGTTTATTATTTTCATCAGCTAAAAGTGCCATATTTTACTGTTTTCCGTTCATTTGTTTCCAATCTTTTGATTCTTTGTATGGCTTATGCAGAGGTGCAAGCACTTTGAGATTGGAGGTGACAAGAAGGGCAAGGGAACCTCACTTTTCTAGATTCATTACTTGTCTTATTTTTGATAAGTTTTCATATTTTGTATTAGAACCTTACTCTCCTGCGAGGGAACTTTTTGTTTGGTGTCTTTGGAAGTTTTAATGATCAATTAAGAACATCCTGGTTTTGGTAATGTTTATGCTTAGCAATTATGGTTGGAATTTCCCATTCGGTGGCATTCTTGAGTCAGTATTTCATTTTTGTTTCTCTTATTGCCTCATATTTCAACAGAACAATGCCAGCATCAACTTTCTGCCAATTAATAAGTCTAAGATGAATGAAAGACTGACTAACAGATATGGGACGTTAAAAGTTCAACATTTATACATAAAAGTAGCTTGGAAAGGACTTGGTGCTTGAGATATTGAAATAGGCCATATAACCTGAATTTATATGGAAGTGCTTGTAAAACAAAATGAGGAGATTCTGTGGACACAAATAATCGTGTAGAAATTGTGTTTTGGTAGAAGAGAACAATTGATTATTAATTCTTCTCGCATTTTCATGTCTTTAGTTGGATTGGTCTAAATTCTTCTAACAATAAACCAAAAGAAATAAGATATGAACCGCCGAAGAGGGCAAGGGCGGGGATAGCTCAGTTGGGAGAGCGTCAGACTGAAGATCTGAAGGTCGCGTGTTCGATCCACGCTCACCGCATTTTCGGATTTTGGAAGTTTTTAAGCCGCCTGATGCCTCGCTCAGTCTGCGCATATTTTTCTTCAGCATAGACGCCGTCAGGAAAACAGATCCATCATCAAGAATCCTGAATGTCATGAACCATTAGTTAATAAACTTAAACTATATCACAAGACCTGAGACTAGTTTTACAGAGATTCTTCCACACTAGAAGGAGACTCAACGACAGGATATGAATCAACCGGCTTTTGGCAATGTTCTGGTAGATTTGCTTTTCTGTAATCAGCTCAATGTGATGTATGATTCGGCACTGGTTACTGAAACTACTTGGTAACAAATGAAGATGTTCCTTAACATCCCAGAAAGCAAAGTTAACGTAAAAATGACAAAAAGATTCCTTTTGATGACAAGAGTTCAAGAATAAATTATGCATTACAGATTTGGAACTGTGAACAGGCAACAACATCATACGTTTCCTTATCATTTGTCAAGAACACGAAAAAAGACAGAGACCTTTTACATCCTCATCACCAGCAACTCCTGCGATCATCAGAACAGTTCTAACCCTTTTAACAGAAATAACTGCAGACTGCAATCACTACCCTTCTAAAAGAAATCAAACTCCAGATAGTTATTGGAACCTTTCTGATCAGGATGAGCACCTGCTACAACGGCGGCTGCAGCCTTTTCACTGGTTGATGCTGGAGGTGGTATCCGCTCAATTTCTACCGGCTTTGGTATCTCAGGAGGGGTAGCGCAGCGTATCAACGCCCAATTCACACCTTCGAAGAAAGGATGCTGCTTAATTTCAGTTGCACCTCTCTTATATGCTAATCTGTGTTGTGGTTCTTTAACAAGTAAACCCCTTATGAGATCCCTTGCAGCAAAACTGACAACCGGTGATTCTGGAAACCGAAGAGGCTGGCCCACAACATTGAACAATGTTGCCCGGTTGCCTGATCCCTTAAAAGGTGTTTTACCAAACAACAATTCATAGAGAAAGATCCCAAAAGTCCACCAATCTACAGCACTTCCGTGACCTTCACCTTTGATAATCTCAGGGGCCAAATACTCGTGAGTCCCAACAAATGACATAGACCTTGCTTCAGTTGGCTCTGCTATGAGCTCAGGTAAAGGACTGACTTGATTCCCTGGTTCAGTTTTGGGTTTCCTGTCCTTCTTGGACTTACTAGAAAAGAGGCGCGGTGAGAAACATGTCGTAGGGGCAACACAAGATGGCTGGATGCATGACGGCTCAATACAAGCAGGCTGCACACAGTAAACAGGATTCTTTCTCAACGGGTCAGACTCAAGTGGCAAAGTTTTCACAAGAGTTGGGCTCACAGCACAACGAAGAGAGAGATCAAAATCAGATAGCATTATGTGTCCATCTTCCCTGACAAGCACATTTTCTGGCTTAAGGTCGCGATAAATAATTCCTAGCATATGTAGATACTCCAAAGAAAGTAGGACCTCAGCTACATAAAACCTGCCATTAAGGACAAAAAAGCGATAAAACATTCTCAATCGTTCAAGTACTTGTATAATCAGAAACTTCTAGTCATAACTTTTGTCTACTAAAAGTAATCAATATGAGGTAAAGGGCAGTACTGCAGCCGGTTTCTCATCAATTACCAATATCTCAGCAATACTCATTGAAAGTACCGTTCTCGAATTCAAAATTTTCATAACGTGAGAATTTGTTTTCATGAACATCAAGTCATTAACCAAGAAGGACAAGGATCGACCAAAGGAAACACAAACTTCACCTTCAACTAATTTGACAGCAAAGCAAAGCAAAGGTTTCAATGTTTAAGATTGACAAGATTTGGTGCTAAAGTTTACACTCGTCATTTGAAGTTAATATTATAACTTCCATCTCAAATATCACCAGGTAATAACGTACCATAGCATCCTTTCTAGGGATTACTACTAAGTGGCCAATAATGAGCTGATGAATATCCAGTTGTTAGTTTCCAAGATAATAAGCTGAACCCTTTTACTTTTTCTTCCAAGCTATTTCATCACACAATAAAGTCTGATGGATCATGAGATTTTGAGTGAAAATGAGTCTTCAGTTTTCCCCTCATTGTAGTCTTTCAACATTTAGACAAGGATTTCCAGGAAAGTTTTTCAACTATAAGCTTGAAACACCTGTTTCTGACATTTACTGGATCAGAGGCAGACAATAGTATGCTACAAAGAATTATTGCTTAATAAATGAAACTGTAGAAGTCAATTTCTTTATCCTGTTTTCCCTGTTTTCTCGTAACATACATAAGATGGTGCCACACTAAGGCACATTTACTCAGCACGCAAATATAAGTTTTTACTTAAGGAAACTAAAAGAGAAAAATTCCAGTCAAAGAAAGTTGGGGAACTTTCGCAATAAAGCAGAAGCAGAAGCAAATTATAGGACTGAAACCTTAAAGACCAGCAGAGCAATAATAATATGTACACAAAGGCAATGAATGCATCAAGGTTGCATCAACGTGAGAATTTGCTAATAATTTGACTATCTCTACATAGTGACAATAATGAAAAGGTATTATCCATATAATCTGCTCATAATACATAAGAGAGCATGCTTGATGGGTGTGCAAACTAGTAGTTCCCCTTTAGGTAAATCAAATGTACTCATCTCTACAATGAAACCCTGAGACATGCACTAATGCACTCCTAGAACAAAATATGGATGCATGCTGCGAGGATAGTTTAAAGTAATACGAACATGAGGACCATAACTCATTCGGTAACTTATTAATCAGGATCATCACGTATATTCTACTGCTTGATTATATATGCAACACTATGAGAAGAAACTAGAAGATATACAGTATGCCACGAATCCAGCTCAGATTATATATAAAAACAGGAACCTATATATAGCAAGTCCTATTTGTTGCGATCATTGAGAAAAAGAAAGACCATTCGAGATTTTAGAATTTCCTAATAAGGCAAACTTTCTAATTAATAAGATGTCAGAAATCAAAACTAAATCATGTGAATGTGTAACCAAAAACGATCTATTAGTTGCAAAGAGTACCTAGAAACAAGTATAAATACTGGATTGTAAGGAACCACGGTATAACAAAGTTTACATATCATACTTCACTGCTTGCTCAGGAAAATATTTCCCTGGCTGTCTCTGTCGAAGAGTGTGCAGATCTCCTCCAGGGCAGAACTCCATCACCAAACATGAGAACTTTTCGGTTTCAAAGTGAGTATAAAGTGTTGGAAGAAATGGGTGGTCCAGAGATTGAAGTATTTCTCGCTCTGTCTGAGCTCGAAGCAGTTTCTTACGACTGGCAAGAGAGCCTTTGTCCATAACCTTCATTGCAAAATAACACTTAGTCCCACTCAACTCTGACAAGTGAACACTCCCAATATCCCCACAACCCAACCTCTTGAGGAGTCTAAAATGACTCAAACCCAAAACTCCATCCTTTGATCTGACAGCTTGAATGGCTTCCCATCTCAAGTCATTTGCTTTGTGAGGTTTGCTTATACTGCTACTAAAGCTGCTACAAGTGCTCTCATCACTGACATCACTGCTTGTGCTTCCTCTACGCATACTACTCTTACCACTCTCAACATAATCTACACGATCACTAATCTTTGCACTTCCACTAGTCTTAGGAAGACTGCTAGCTCCATCACTAACTTTGGCAGATATAGAACTGTTTTTAACACTTTCATTGCCAGATATTTTCTTGTCTTGGTCAACAGAATTATCCTCCGAACCTCTGGTTTCATTGACGACTGATTCTACCTCAGTTAATGTTTGCTCAGGAGTAGTTACAGAGGAACTTGATTCTAACTTACTACTCAAAGAATCAATAAACTCTTTCTTATCAGAATTTGGTGGCTGCTTAGTTTCAGAAAATGGTAACGCCATCTTTATTGATGTGTTTTCCACAGACCTTGGAACATGCTCATTGATCCATTCAGGGTTGTCTGTTTTGGAAACTTGTGAAGGAAAAGGCTTCAACTCATTAACCTCTAGTTTCTGAACTCCTACTGTCTTATGTTGCTGTTTCTGGGAGGTTTTGCTGCCAGTTTTTGAGGCCATCAGATGCCAAACTATCTTGGAAAACTAAATAAGACTGAATGAGCCTACTTCCCTGTAACCACATGTTAGGATCATCTTTTGGCAGCCAACTTGGAACTCTGCCCGATGATGTAGAGGGTAAGAACTATGAGCTAAGAACTGAGAAGCAATCTGTCAAAGACATGAAAACAAGTTTAAGAAATCAATACATAAGGCATCCTCACCGAATGATACAAAAGATAGTAATTAAAATCTGAAAATGGAGTAAACCTTGCAGCATATATTAAATCCATTCAAGAATCAAACAGAACGGTTAGAGACATAGGTCAAGTAAGGATTAACACATATTTGCATATCATTTGGCCTTAACACTAGTACAGAACTTCAGATCAGAAAAGACTAGCTAGTGATTCAACAATACAAACCATTTAGTCATCATATGGCTCAACGAAACAATGATATTTAGCTAAGGAGATACTTCAACTTGTTTTAGACGTCGAGAGCACAAAATTTCAAGCCGAGAAAGTGACACGACACACAACGTATTTTGAGATCAAAGATTAGTTTCTCATGAAAGAAGTTTAATAACAGAGATGCATGCAAATATTGATCAAATGATGCTGCTGAGAAGGAGGGGGGGGAGGTGTGGGAAGGCTCGGCAAATCATAGCAAGCCACTTCAATCATAAAATCTTTTAGCACAAACAAAAAAACCATATCTAAATCAAAATCATCTCAGCAGAAATGAAATGGTGAAATAAAATCAAGAAAAGCATAAAGCATCCAAAGACCACCAGAAAATAGTAAAGCAACTAAGTTAATGCAATTTTGTACACGGGGATAAGCTCGTCTCAAGTAAATAATCAGACAGAATACAAGAACAAGATCAAAATCGAATTCAGTAAAAAACGGATCTTGATAATAAAAATTGCTGCTTTAACCAAACCCCGCCATAGATCCAAATAAATATTGGAGACCCAGATGGAAAAAGCAGGACCATAAGCTGCAAAAAAATGCAAACCATGGAGATAAGAGCTGAAAGAGAGTACCTAACTTGAAGGATCGGGAACTCGAAGAAGGCTTTGCTTTTGCAGTGTAAAAGGAGAGATGCACTTTAGAAAGAGAGATTCCTGTAGCAAAACAACCCTTGTCTAGAGAAAGGAGGAAACGCAACAGCAAGCAGAGATTAAGAGAGAGAAAGAGCGGAAAAAATAAACTGAACCTGTGCTTCTGGTGGGACTCTCAGGAGAATAGAAAATGTTGAGAGAGAGAGAGATAGGCAGAGATGAGTCAAAGTAAAGTTAAAGCTAAAGTCCTCCATCAAAGAAATAATAATTGGAAAATAACTCCAATAATTTCATTGGTTATTCTTAGCAAAACTAAAGTTGTCCAAATCACCAAACAGTTCTGAGGTGTTTCATGTGTCTGTGTATGCTGCATCCTATAAAAAAACTATTTTTTATCCGTCAAACCAGTTTGGTTCTTCTTCATCACCCTGTTTTCTTCTTGTTTTCCTCATTCTTGATCGGCCACGAAAACTGAAAATTTAAAGATAACGTTCTGACCCATTACAGGAAATGTAATCAACAGGCATTTGCCACTTGGGTAATGTTTCATATACAGAAAGTTTCTGATCTTTCATCATTTTCAGATTCAGGCATGTGCTTATAGTAAGAAAGTTCATAAATTTTTATGCTTTCTTGATATAAATAATCACGCCTCCCACATTAGCAAGATTACAAATTTATTAAGCTTTTATTATTTTCAGGTATTTCATGTGAAAAGTAAAATATGTGATCACAATCTTGGATTGATTTCAGAAATCATCTCTTTGGACTTTGGAGCTTTGGTTAGTCTCACAGACAATAAAGGACAAGAAATATCTAAATTTTTAATTAGATATTATCTGTCAACTAAATCAACAAGATTGTAATATACTAATATGTTTGCTTCAAATTTTAAATTTAGATGCCCCAAGTTCTGAAATGTTGATGACTAAGCTTTATTATTCAATTTAATTAATGAATTTAATAGATTTTCCAAATAAGTTTACATGGCAACTCTTGGCTTTATCTAATGCTATTCATGTCCATATTGAATACAAGACATTTTGCTTTGCATAAAAAAATTATAATATTAGGAATTTTCCTAATAGGTAATTAACAAATTGGTATAAAAATTATCTAATAAACAAGAAAAAAATAATGAGTACAATTTATTATTATTAAAAAACCTTTCAATCATATTTAAAATATTTTAATTTTATTTAGTCGTTAGCCAATTTTATGACAGTCTAATACCGATTAAATAATTTAAACCTTAAATTTATTATTTTACTGGTTTAACCATCGGTCCGATTTTTAAAATACTGATTTTATCAAATAATCAAGTTCGACTGTTATTAACTCTTGAAGATTAAATAGTCACTTGAATTAATTTATTGATTTTAAATTATTAATTTGTTAAATAATATATAATCAATATATACTAACTACAGGAACTTCCATAATTGAAAAAAGAAAGGTTAAAAATAACTAGGGTTGCAAACTAAACACATTGCTAAGTTTTATCCCTCATTACTCTTGAAGCTCGGGCCTAACATACTTGGTCTTTTTGTGTTAGAAATTAACTAATGAATGATTCCAAAATAGCTATAGCTATAGCTACAATGTGATGTTTTGTATGGTTGCATGGGAAGAAGCATAGGAGTCAACTAGGAAAGTGCCATCATTGATGCCCGACATTAGGATTGTTGATTTCCTTATATTAAGGTATCAACTTTAATATCATTATTAATATTATTACTTTGGTATAGGCATATGATCTAGAACCATAATGGGACCAATTAATCAATGGTGGGATGAGCATGTTGGAGAAGATGATCAAGCCTCTTTATCACCATCTGTAGGTGTGATGTCCCTTTTAAAAGATTGGAATTGAAGTTGAAAATGCGATTAGTTATGTGGGGTTAATCGATTTTTAAGTTTTATCCATAACCTATCTTATCTCTTAATCACCTTCAAAATCCACACATGAACCCTACAAAGATAGAGACGTGAAAATAAAATATATGTGTGTGTGAATTTATGATTTTTTAATTATTTAAAATTAAATCAAATGAATGGTATAATTAAAAGATAAATTTTAAAATATTATCTGGGTGAATAATATGATTCGAAAACACTTATTGATTCCAGCTCTCGAGACACGATAGAAATGTTCCCATTGAGCAAAGATTTCGAAGTTTGGAGATTCTCCCCTTAAACCACTTCCTGGAAGACAAGACTTCTGATAAAATAATGTCAACTCATACTTTTATTTTATGGATTTTAATAAGAGATCAATTAAATTAAAAACTACAGTACTTATAAAATAATTTCAAATTTCACTCAATTTTGATATATACTCCCTCCGATTCATAATAAGTGTCGTTTTAGATGAATGCACACTTATTAAGAAACTTAATAAAATGTCTGATATACCCTTATTAATTACATGTTAATGTGCCTTGAAAATATAATCTGTGTAATCTGTGTAATTAAGATGAATGAGAAATTAAAGGTTAATTTTGGAAGTAAATTATAAACATACATACGAAGTCAAAAATGACACTTATTTTGAATAATTAAAATGTGTCTACAACAACACTTATTATAAATTAAAGGGAGTATAGAAAAGGCATGTGTTGGTTCTCTAACATTCACGCAAAAACCAACAAGTCTGCATTTAATGTTTCAACAGAGGAATGCATTAAACATGAATATATGCATTGAATGAATGCAAGGCACGTAATGTTTTCTTTAACGATAACTTTACTTTATTTTAGCTTGTGTAGATTAAGAGCTTGTATAACTATAATTGGGAATCAGATCTTCTATAATACTTAACCCTATTTTTGCTTCAATACTTAACTAATTAAACATCATGGCAATTGTACTACAATTCTCTTGTCTATCTTATATTACTTAAATGGCTTCATGACTAGGTAAGAAATTAACTATGATTACGTTTTGGCGATGCGTAACAACTTTGAAAGACGGAATTTCTTTGCCATGAGTAGGCCTGACTTCAAGAGTTTGTGCCTTAAGAATAAACATGCGAAAAGATATTGGAAAAATCTTTTCTTTTATCTAAAACATATAAAATTTATGACTCTGCTCATTTTAATACAGAATCCGAACGTAAATCCTTTTTTTTTTTTAAATGTAATTGGTATTTGGTTCAGCCGGATTCTGCTGAGGTTGAACGTCGTTGTTCTGATCCATGATCTGTGCGACTCTGGCGATGGAATACCTGCAAAATAATAAAGGCGGGCCGGGAGTTTACTCCCGGGAGGCCCCTCCGACGCTCAAGTCAGTCTTTTGGTAGGATTTTTGGCTGTTGTAAACAGAGAAAAGTAGGGTTGTAATCTCATACCTGAATCACGGTAGAATAGTACCTTATATACTTAGGATTGTCGCTAGGTTTAGGTCTTTACATGAGTTGTTGTGTTTGCATGGGAGTCTAACTCCTGATGGGCCGGAAGGGCCGTGGACGTGTGAAGATGGGCCTGGGCCTAGCACAGCCGACCTAACCACATATCCTTTACCTTCCTCATAATGAGTGACTTTATATAATGTGATCCTATCACACTTTTGTCCATGTAGTTCCTTCTCACGTTTTATGAAAACAAAATAAGGAAGAATAAATAATTTAGTGTTTATTGATATAAGTATAACTTGCAAACAAAGATCTTATATATTCATTTCAGACAACTATAAATGACTTTGACCCTTAATTATAAGGTGTTTTCATTTTTGCTCTACTGACCTTTGTCTTCTCACATTTTCCTAAATCAAGAAAAAAGATAATGTAGTCATTAAATCATTTAACAAGATTAATGGAAGCAAATGTGAAGGAAAAGAAAACAAACATAAACTTCAGGTCAGCCTAATAATCACACAAGCTATTCCAATTTTCTTTATAAATTTGTTCGGGTATATGTCTTTGTGCCTCTGCATTAGAAGGAAAATATTTATAATAATTATGCAACTTGAAACAGAGATCTCTGGTCCTTTTTTAATAATAAAGTAATACAGTTTAAAACATTTAGGTCCTCAATATTCACAATATTCATTTTCAATTATGAGTAATAAGTAAACATGTAATTAATCTTAAAATCATTAAAATAATACTACATATAGTTAAATATTTTGAAAATTTACCACAACTTTATCCAAAGTATTTTCAAGCAAATTGTCTTCCTTCAAGTCTTTAACATGTTTTAGACAAGGTAATTATGTTCTCACAATAACCCCTAAGTCACTTCACAATTTTGTAGATTGAACCTTGTCTACAGGTTAACCTTGTTGAGTATCAATCAGTTTTAATAACTTACAATTTATTGTAACATTCATTTGTTGTAATTCACAATCTTTAGTTTTACCTCTACTTTTTTTTTCTAATACTAGCATTGGAAGCTAACAGCAAATCAATAATGATAAGAAACTATTAGAATATATAAATATATATTTAAACATACATCTAGTTGAAGGTGTTAAAGAGTAACAAACCTACACTAGTTGCTTCATTATTGTTTGAGGCAGAATGAAGTTGTGTATGACTTGAAGGCATAATATTATTGTTGCTTTGTTGTGGCAATGTACTAAAATAAGATTTATTTCTTATGGATAAAAAAATATGTTAAGAAAAGATTTTAGTTGAATATATATATATATATATATATTCACTTAAAGGTATAGAAAATTTAAACCTGCGTGACTAATTTCATTGTTGTTTGAGGTAGAAGAGTGTTGTTGGCTAAGAATTAAATTTATGGCACCAATTGATTAATCTGGTTGAAGTTACAGATTCATCTATTCTACAAAAAAAGATCTTATATATTCATTTCAAACAACTATAAATGACTTTACCCTTAATTATGAAGTGTTTTCATTTTTACTCTACTGACCTTTATCTGTTCACAATTTTCCTAAATCAAGAAAAAAGAAAATGTAGTCGTTAAATCATCTAACAAGATTAGTGGAAGCAAATGTAAAGGCAGAGAAAACAAACATAAACTTCAAGTCAGCTCAATAATTACACAAACTATTCCAATTTTCTTCATAAATTTTTCCGGGAATATGTCTTTGTGCATTTACATTAGAAGGAAATTATTTATAATAATTATGCAACTTGAAACAGAGATCTCTGGTCCTTTTTTAATAATAAAGTAATAAAGTTTGAAACATTTGGGTTCTCAGTATTCACAATATTCAATTTCAATTGTGAACAATAAGTAAAAGTAAATATTAAAATCATTAAAACAATATTGCATATAGTTAAATATTTTGAAAAATTACCACGACTTTATCCAAAGCATTTTCAAGCAAGTTGTCTTCCTTCAAGTCTTTAACATGTTTTAGACAAGGTAATTATGTTCTCGCAATAATCCCTAACTCACTTGACAATTTTGTAGATTGAACCTTGTCTATAGGTTAACCTTGTTGAGTATCAATCGGTTTTAATAACTTACAATTTATTGTAACATTCATTCGCTGCAATTCACAATCTTTAGTTTTATCTCTACTTCTTTTTCTTATACTAGCATTGGAAGCTAACAACAAATCCATAATGATAAGAAACTATTACAATATATAAATATATATTTAAACATAAATCTAGTTAAAGGTGTTAAAGAGTAACAAGCCTACATTAGTTGCTTTATTATTGTTTGAGGCATAATGAAGTTGTGTATGACTTGAAGGCATAATATTATTGTTGCTTTGTTATGGCAATGTACTAAAACTAGCTCTATTTCTTATGGATAAAAATATGTTAAGAAAAGATATTATTTTTGTGTGTGTGTCTCTGTGTCTCTGTGTCTCTGTGTGTGTGTGTGTATTCACTTGAAGGTATAGAAAATTTAAACCTGCGTGACTAATTTCGTTATTGTTTGAGGTAGAAGAGTGTTGTTGGCTAAGAATTGAATTTATGGCACCAACTGATTAATCTGGTTGAAGTTACACATCCCTCTGTTCTATAATTTTTATAGTTGTTACCTTTTTGCCTTTGTTTCTACTAGTGCCATTATCTTGGATATCTACAAGTAAAAAATACATAAATGTTACAAGCACTACGTTTGAGATAATAGAAAGAGGACTTTCATAATACATTCAATCATCATAATCAAGATCTTCAAAATCATCATCATTAATTACATTATTATTTGACTCTTCATTACTATTATATTCGGCCAAAGTATCATCATTATCATATAATTCATCCTCAATATAACCTTAATCTCTTTCTACAACAAGATTGCCTTGTACTTCGGTTGCTTCTAGTTTATTGAAATTAACATCTCTCCTATGAAATGATGATATGTCCTCATCTTCTATTTTGGGAGCTACATTATTCAGCTATTATTCAATCTCTTGACATACTTTATCACCATCTTTACCCATTGGACCATTTTCCCAATCGTAAAAATAAAAAATATTTCAGTATTGAAACTTTTACACAACTTTCTAATTGATGCCCAATACATTGTCATTGATGTAAAATACTTGCTTCACTTGACTTGCAAGTACAAATGGTTCGTTTTCATACCATGTGTTACTAACATTGATGCTAGTAATATTTTCATTCACTTTTATGTTAATCCCTTCATCACCAAGATTAATCATTTGCATTTAAATAGAACAACCTTTTTATCCTTAATGTAACGCAACTCTTTATTTTAAAGATAACATCGTAGAAGTCAATAAAATCATGTTTATGTTGTCCCTCAACAACAACCTCACAATTTTGTCTTCTAAATCGACTGTCACGATCTTTTTTGTGAAATATAACTCCATTAATAATGCAACCTGTATATTTTTTTTTCACACATATAAGGCCCATATATTAAACCATATAATGTTGCCGTCACTTCTAACAATTTACAATTATATAACCATATCATCTATAGAAAAAAAATATAATTAAAATTTAATGTTATAATCTCACCTACAATTTTCATTTTTTCATACCATTAAACGAATAACTTATTCGAGTCCTAAACCATTATGGGAAGTTTATCTTGTGTCTTTCTTCAACATTAACATCACCTTTGCTTCTATTCACATCTTTGTATGGTCTATTTAAAAAAGTAAATTGGTGTTAGACATAGAGCTTGAATGCAAAATTTAAATATGAAATAATGAATGAGAAGTAATATGCATACTCCATATAATAGTCTACTTCCTCACAATTGTTCAAAATATATCAATGGCCAATTTCAAGTTCGCCTTTAGTTAACTCACATATTTTCCTGTCCCAAGTGGCCTTACTTTTTAGGAAAAAATTAACAAGCCTCCATCTTGATCAAAATTGAAGTTACGTTCTTCTTTATTAAATCTTGTCTCTATGTCATTTAAATACGTAGAACAAAATGTCAAGCATTCATTTGATACATAAGCCTCTGCAATAGAGCCTTCAGGTTGAGCTCTATTATACATATAGAGCTTAAAAACCTAAAAAAATATAAAACACTTGCTTTTGTTTCTAAATAATGACTCAAGAAAAAATGTAGAAGAGAATATAAATTATCTTTCAATTAGGAACAACCATAACATCTTCAACGAGGTTTCCTTCATTTTTTAGCCTCGTTAATCTAGTAGAATCATGCAAATCCTTATTAAGAGGAACATCAATACACACTCTAGTAAAACCAATTTTAGTTAATAAGGTTGTGTTCTCATCCAGCTTACGCAGGAGCTAGAGAGGTAGCTTAATCCCTTAGAAGACTAGTACCCAAATGGTACCATGTAGAAATTAGCCCAGATAAGTAAGGTATTCAACTTAGTTCTATCCAATGAGACTCCAAGATCCCATTTTTTGATCTGTATAGGGTTCCTTTGTATGTATAATGACCCCAAATTCCTTAATTTTTGTTTTATGGTTTAGATATTATTATCAATGTTTTAAAAATCGGACCGAACATCGAACTGGTCGAAGTAAAGGTTTAAGGTTTAAAGGTTCAACCGGTAGTGAATCGCTATAAAATCGGTATATAATAAATAAGAAGTAAAACTTATAAGAATAAGTAAAAATAAAATATTTTATTGAAATAAAAATACGTCAATGTCCGTTATTATATAATTAATTAATAATAAATAAATATGAGTCTAATATAAATATTAAAATAACAATAAAAATTAAAAATTGTATTTATGAAGAAGATTGTATCTCATCGTCGTCAAAAGCTCCAAATTATTAAACACTAAAGATTCGTAAACTACACTTTCATCTAAAGTACTTGCATCAACTTCTTCTACTGCATTAAAATAAATTACAAATTAGTAATGTATGAAATTATTCTCAATTGTAAACTTGTAATACACTATAATTTTAACTTAAATATGATCAAAATAAGATAT
>JANZLH020000375.1:65307-81566 GCA_026770325.2 Erythroxylum fimbriatum
AAAATACACCAATGTCTATTATTATATAATTAATTAATAATAAATAAATATGAGTCTAATATAAATATTAAAATAACAATACAAATCAAAATTGTATTTTTGAAGGAGGTTATGTCTCATCATCGTCAAAAGTTCCAAATTCTCTAATGCTATTTAAAGATTCGTAAACTACGCTTTCATCTAAAGTATTTGCATCAACTTCTTCTACAACATTAAAATAAATTACAAATTAGTAATGTATGAAATTATTCTTAATTGTAAACTTGTAATACAGTATAATTTTAACTTAAATATGATCAAAATAAGATATGTACTAACCATCGGTAGATGTTCTTAATTCATTCATTGTGACAAATGCATTTTCTTCATAAATTATTTTTTCAAGTTCATTATAATAAAGATCAGGCGATGGTTCTTCTTCTTCAATCCAAAAATTAATATGTTCAATACAATTAATATCAACTGGATCATATGTTCTTTTCTTACTAAACGATCTGAATACATAATAGAGAAATTGTAAAATCAATAATAAAAATAAAATTATTGAAATAAAAACAAAACTATAAAATAGTAAAATACATGTTCTTCATTCTCATATTATAAGTAATGTAAACAAGGTCATTAAGTATTTGATGTTCCAAACGATTTCATTTCTTTGAATGAATACGTTTAAAAACACTCCAATTACGTTTACAACCTGATGTAGAAGTTGTTTAACTGAGTAACCTAATAACGAGTTTTCTCAATCTTGGAGCACTGTCACCAAAAAATCTCCACCACTCATCTATATTTTAAATTAATAGTTATGATAAAAATATATATTATTAATAAGTAAATAATGAATTAAAAGTATAAAACTTACCTAGTTGCATTTTTTCAACATAAGTTCTCTCTTTGCTGATGATCTAGCAAAACTCTCTAAACCTTTATGATATAATTTAATTTCATTTATTGCTTGTGATTGCTCTTCAATAGAGAAAATTCCTTTGCATTCAATCACATCAAACAAACCGCCCATAATATTAATTGTACGTTCTTCTCCATTATATAAGCAACAAGGATAGAGAAAATAAGCTGCTAAGTGGATCCTTTGAGTAAGATGCTTATTCCATCGTTAATCAATAATATCTATATAAGGCTTGTACAATTTCTCAACCCAATCCTCTTGTTTTCTTAACCAAGACAAAAATGTCACATGATTATACACAAAAATTGTGATCTTAGATGCGCGTGAAGCAAGATTAAAAATATGGCTCATACCACTAATATCTTTCAAAATAAGATTTATACAATAAGCAGCGCATGGAGACCAGTAAATATGCCCATACTCCAGTAAATATGCCCATACTTTGATTGTAATAAGTACCCAGGTGATACATAATTAACTGCATTATCTGTAACAAAATGCAAAATATTCTTTGGTCCAACCCCACTCGACAATTTCAGAGAATATTCAGATAAAGCATTAGAACTTTTTACTATGTCAGAAGCATCAACAGACTTGATAAAAGTTGTTCCAATATTACAACAAACCAAGAAATTAATCAAGGTTGATCAGTCCACCCATATGCCATAATAGTGCATCCTGTTGATTCCCAACTAGATTTATATGTATCCACAATTAACTGACATTTTCTTTTTAAATCTTGAAGCAAAGGCACACGCATCTCATAATAAGATGGTACCTTAAATCCTGGACCTATTGCTATTGTAGCATCAATTGCTTCTTGAAAATATGGTGAACTTAAAGCATTTAAAGGAATACATGAATGATAGAATCATCTAGCCCATGCTCTTTTACATCGTAAAACAACATCTTTATCAATCATAAAACTTTTTAGACTAGTTTGAGAACCAGGAGTAGTTTTTGGAAAAAAAATAAGAATCTATGTCAATAGTAGCTTTTCTTTTTCCTTTATCTAATACTTATGGTGTTTCATCATCTCCAAAAGATATATCATGAGCCTCTTTATTTTCCTTCTTCTTTTTTACTTGTTGCTGCAAATATTTTCTAATCATATCACGTACATCAAATGGTACTTTTTTGCAAGAAGCAACATTACCTTTAATACCAGCAAGATGTTCTTTCATTCTAAAAATTCCTCTCCCTTTAAATATTTTACCGCAAATATTTTCTAATCATATCATATACATCAAGTGGTACTTTTTTGCAAGAAACAACATTACCCTTAATACCAGCAAGATGTTCTTTCATTCTAAAAATTTCTCTCCCTTTAAATATTCTACCGCAAAACATACAGTTATATTGGATATTCCGATCAGATGCTTGAGAAGAAGAAAAATAATTCCATGCTGGATCGGACTTACCACGAGTAGAAGATGGTTCTATATGCTCCATTATGATTTAACCTAAAAAATATTTAAAAATGAGTGTATCTTGCAGCAATGTCATTGGAGTCTCCTTCCTCCAAGGGTTTACAACACTATAAACAACTCGCGCAAGACAATTGGCTAACTTTCAATTGCTTTTTCATGCGGCACTTGATCATCTCCTATAGGTCTTTATGTTGGATTAGGAATAAAAGAGGAAGCAAGAGGAAACGGCGGAGAATAAATTTTTGTTGTATTTTTCATTTTTTAAATAAATTTACTAATGCATACAAAAACTGAACCGAACTGGACCGGACTGTCCAGTTCGACCAAAAAGGTTTGAACCGATCAGTTTTTATACATAAAGGTTATTAGGTGAAATCGAACCGAAGTTTAAATTTTTTTCGGTCGAATCGGACGGTGCGGTCTGAGTTTTAAAACCTTGATTATTATGTTATTACCAATAATTTCTGTTTCTTATTCAGTTAATTCCTACCATGTAATGTTTAAATGTTAATTTTCAGAACAATTTCAACTTAAAAAGTATTAGTCTGTCTCTAGCCATCATGGCAGACGGCACGCAAACGCAGGAAGTCGAAAACAGTTTCATTGCCAATTTTCTTTGAAATGACGGACAAGAGATCTGATTCAAGATGCGACCATGGAGAGCTGGTGGAATCCACGAGCCAGTTCCGACGATAAATGGATATGGTTTGTTCTCACGTCTTTTGTTCATAAACTTGTATTTTTATTTGGATAATGGAATCTATTTGATAAGGAAACAACTTCCCAATACAAAATCAAGATATATAAAATAAATATCTCATAGGTGATTATATGTACTATTGACGAAAATTAAACCCGATACATGGAATGGACATGAAATGAAGCGACTGGGTTCGTATATAAGGTTTTTAATTGAAGATCAACACATAATTAAATTTTTTATTGATTTTCCTAGTTATAAAATATTTGAACGTAATTTAAATGATATTTGAATCAATTGATTTACATCATCAAATTATAAAACAGAAATATGGTTAGTTGTATTATACTATGTGTGAATTGATCTTGAAAAAAGATTTACAGGATAGGAAGGAACAGTTGTAGCTTGATAGATCCTCTGGTAGCAGCAGGATCTACGGATAAAATCAGGTCGATCTCAAAACTATCATTAGGATCCTGAAGTGGTAGTATATAGTTGGTAATTAGTATTTACATTAGGAGATGCACCTCGTGGAGTACATGGGAACAGGGGAATCCATGGAGGTTTGAACGTAGACCCTAGGATGATCGCTTTCTAATCCGTAATCCATCATCGGCCGGTACTCCAAATCCTCGTCGTGATCGCACACGAAATCTGGAACCTCGATCTCGTTTCGTCTGATATGTTCCCACAGATAATCAAGTCTGCTGATGTACTTGAGCTTGCCATATAGCCTGCAAATTAATCAAAAATCACAACTTTTATCATCCATCTTTAAGGGAAAGAGAGAACTAAATAGGGATGTCATTACCCGCTAGCGGTGAAGAGGAGGCGACCGAAGGTGGCGAGGAAGAGCCTGGCCTGAAGGCCGGGGTGAACGAAGTAAACGGCGTGGAGATTGGCCTTGACGTCGGAGGGGATGGCGTCGTAGATTGATCGTAGAGTTGAGATACCGGGGAAGTTGTCGGTTCTTTGAACACCGGTGTGGAAGTAGACTACCGAAAACGGTTTCTTTCGGAGTCGGGTAAAGATTTTGTCGTGCAAGTAAGCGTTGAGAGCATCCACACTCAAGAAACGGGCTGATTTGGTCGATCATTAATCAAGTTAATTGCAAAACCAAAAAGAAAAATAAAAAGTAGAGGATTCAACATAAACGTTTTCGAGAAAAAACTTTATAGAATTACCGGGGAAGAACTTGCCGACGATGAAGAGGAGTTTACGTCCATGTTTGTCTTTGCCGTGGATCTTGAAGACTTTGAGTCTATCGATGAGTATGTTGTGGTCTTGGGATTGAGAGACCGCAGTATCCATTTTCCCGGTGAGAACAGATACTCGAAGTGGATAATAATAATAATAATAATACGGAAGAGGACAAGCGTATAATTATCAATTAATTAACACGAGACGTGCGAGGGAGGAGTCCAGCGAAGTGGTGGGGTAAGGGGATATTCAACAGCATATTCGAATTTGGACCAGAGAATGAGACGATCCGCCTCTTTCGGGTGGGCCCCTTCTTTTCCTTTTCTTCTGTTTTTGGGATCATCGAATAAGTGTGAACCTGTGATAAAGAGAAGTAGGTGTCTCGTGACCGATCTAAGTTTCAGTTGTTCAATATGGCTCTAGGATGTGAATGAAATTGCATGGCCCAAATTATTTACAATTGGACCTGACTACAATTGGTGCATTTATGCAAATAAAGAGGAAGAGGTAGACTTTTGGGATGTTTGCAAAGCATTCTACCACGATTCTCTCTCCCAGTGCTGATATTTCGTGTTTACTCTCTTTTTTTTTTCGTGTTTTAAAATTATACTAGAAATTAAATTTGCAATAAAAGAGATTTAAATTTTAAAATATTTAACTGACATTAAACTATCATAAAAATTGATTAAAGATTGAATAAAATTGAAAATTTTAAAATATGATTGAAAGAAATTACCACTACTCATCAACACTATTTAATTGAAAAAAGAGATTGTTAAAGAAAAATTAATTGTTTTATTTTAATGTTTAAAAATTGATTATCTTACTAAAATCAACTGATTAGTTAATAAATTGATTGGTTTTTAACAATAAGAGTTATTAAAATAAATTAAATAATAAAGTTGAAAATCGAATTCAAAAATTGGTTGGTTCAAAGTTTTACGTTTGAATCAATCAGAACAGTTCAATTTTTTAAGTATTGCTTTTTAATAGAATTGGATTACTTTGATTCAAAAAATTTGTGAAGTTAAATATGACATTTGGTATATAAAAAGCTGGCTGAGGAAAGGGTGAAAATTTTAACCAAAAAGATTCTAATATAGTTACTTAAATTTTAGAATTTCAAGTTTACTTACAAGTTTGTGAATATCTTAAATATTATCATAAATATGCCATTTATACGAAGAGTATAATGTCGATTTATGGAAAATATTGTAAAATTACCATTTTGTCCACAATGCGAGAGAACTTTGGTGATATGCAGTGGAAGACAAAAACTTGTCCAAAAGCTTTTAATATTATGTAAACTAATTCGCCTGGTTGAAATGTTTTGTATGTTCTCTATTGGTTTGTATGTTTAGATATTTGGTGGCGGACTTTGTTAAGGTTTTCTTTTAGCTGCCAAGGGAAATTTAGGTGGTGAGGGTATTGTCAATGGTAGAATTAGAAGAAAAGTTAAGGATATAGGAAGGAACAATAGAGGGAGGGCATCCATATAGGGTCTAAAATGTTGACATGTGAATTACACTTTGTGAAACAGTGAAGGTAAGTGATAGCTATAGTTACATTGTGTTTTGGTAGGTGTTTTAATGTATTTATAGGTGTTGATAATATGATTTTTTTTATGTTTAAGCTTAGAATTATGTTAATGTGATTGTGTGTTTATGTTTTTAAATGTTACGTGGTTTAGGGCATAATGATGGACCTTAATTTTGTACTCTTGAGGTGTTTTGATGTGTTTGTTAGTGTATGAATCTCTTTTAACTGTTTGTGATGCCAGAATAATGGCATCACACTGGGTCACGATCGTGACACCCATGCCACAATTGTGACAAAAGGTAAATTTCACTGGATCACAATCATGACACCCCTATCACTATCCTAATAGGTGCCCGCCAGACGCGGGGATCTCCTTTTGTTGTGATATTTGGAGGGCCTTTTTGGACAATTGGATATGGGTAAAACCTAGACTTTACCTTAAATGACCCATGAACTATATAATAACATAAGAAGACCTAAAATAGACATAGGCTCCATTTTACGAAATTGACAAAGAACCTAAAGAAGATCAAGAAGGAGAGAAGAGAATAGGAGCATCTGCACTTGCAATCCAACCATTTCAAGTTCTTTTATACTTTCTCTTGTTAATTTACTTCCATCTTAATGCATGACTTGGGATTGAGAATGTTGGATATGTTAATGATGTTCTAATTTCATTGTGGGATTTATTCTTAAATCATTTTGTGACTTGATTACTTTTGATGCCAATGAAATATTTGGGCATTGTGATATTTATGGTTGTGCCTACGAATTGAATGTTTAATTTCAATTAAAAATAAAACTTAAACAAATAAACTAAAATTGGAAACAATAATGAACATAGAAGACACAGGAAATCACTTAGAAAAATCAATATCAAAGATTAGTGTCTAGGTGATGAATCACCTTAAAAATTATTAAATAATTAACATTTTATCATTTAATTATTTCATTGATTATTAGACCGTAGGAATTCGAATCTTATGTTAATAACTTTCTTAAGACTACTAACAACTAATCCATTGGCTGATTAACATAAGTCTTTCTAGTTAAAACCCTTAGGATTGCATTACCAATTTATGAATTCTATTATTAGGTTTGACTCTAATCTAGAGTATTTATGTTGACCTATCTCTAGGTTTGCACTCAACTCTTTTCAATTATGGTAGATCTATTCATATAAAGGATTTATCAATCTCAATTATTTAAAATCAATTCATGTACTAATATTTTAGATATAGTAAAACAAGTATAAAATACATAATTGAATTATAATAAATCAATCAAAATAATTGCATTGAATAAACGATTAAGACATATTGTATCACATACTAGGGTTTATCACACCTAGACCCTAAAAAGCATTTAGTTACTCATAATAGAAAGCAAAATCAAATATAAACATGCAAAAAAAAACTAATAGAAAACAATGAATTCATAATACTAAATCTCCTTTTGTATTCTATCGAATCTTCTTGCAAGTTTGGGTTTGATGTAGCCTTTTATCAAATCTCTTTTGAAGTTAACTTCGTGTTTTCCTCGCCTCTAGATTAAAATTGCCACCTTTTTGGATGTTTCACGTCTAAAATCTACTGTAAAAGTTGGCTCCCTACATTTTTCGTCTATTCACATCTTTTTATAGTGATAATTAGGGTTATTGGGACATACACGATCAATTACATAGCCATGTAGGTGAATGTATGTCTCCAAAAACATCTAAAATTGTGACTTAACACATTCACAGAGACTTACATGGCCACATACACGATCGTATATCTCCAATTTTCTTCAAATCTTCATTTTATGTAATGATTTTATTTGAATTTGTCTCCTTTTGGTTCATGAAGGCAATTATGACCTATAAATATACTTGAAGAGAATTAAGTACCAAATATACAACAAAACTATAAAATACATCAAATATGGGTGCATAATTATAGTCAAATATGCATTTATCAAACATTCTCACACTTAAACTTTTGCTTGTCCTCAAGCAATTATAATCTCAATTATTAACTTTAAACATGTCAATCCTTCCTTAACCTTAACCTGTCCATTCATACTTTAAATCATCAATTCATATTGATCCAATTAACATACAGTTAAAATTAAGTTATCCTAAAACTAACTTCATAAGTCAATATTAATAATAATCACGTCAATAATCTCATTAAAATCAAAAGCATGACACACCACAATTAAACAAATATTGAACCCTTTAAAATTTCAAGTTTCAAACAATTGGGTAATGTAAATAACCTTCAAGGTTAAAAAAATAAAAAGGCTTCAAAGAAACTAGGATAAAGGTTAATAATTAGATTATGATCAATGAAAAAAGTTAAGGCTCAACTTGATTATTCCTAAAGATAAATTATAGGCAAGGTAATTATCAAAGAAATAGGCTTAAACAAATTTTGAATCTAAATGCTTTTATCATTTCAATGTTTCTAATTTAACAAAATATGATTTCAATATATATAATAAAAATAAGTTCTAGAATCATCCAATTATGCATGATGACGCACATGAAAGAATTAAAGAGCTTAAAATTTTTGAGAGTTTTGCTCTTTGGTTCAAAGCTCACGAAGAAGATGGGTTTATGTGTGTAAATATTATGCATTTGTCATTCAAATTGACTATTTCAAAGATTAGTAATAATATGACTTATAAAAGTAATTTTATTCTAACTATCAACCTTTTGCATACTAATTCAAATCAATATTCAATAAAAAATAAAGTATTTATGGATACATTCCAACTAATTCAAAATATCAGTTAATAAAACTTAATAACAAAGATTATAATAAGCTTAAGAAAATCATTAAAATCTTTAACCCCCTTCCCACATTTAAAATCGTACATTATCCTCAAAGTACACATTAGAAGCACATATAATTAGTGAGAAAGTGGAGTTGGTACTTCCTAAGTAATACAATTTTCTAATTTTGGGACTGTCCATCCAATATTAGACTAACATCCTTGCAAAATATAAAGAAAAAGGAATAGCAATAATAATAAAGAAAATGAATAAAAACTATAAAAATAGAGACAACATAAAATTCAATATAAAACCTATCCTAAGTCGTGGGTTACTCTCATACAATGCTTGTTTGGCATCGTTAGATAGACGTACACTACACATGATCATCACCTGGATCTATAATCAGTGGCTTGCTTCCACCCTTTTTCTCCACAAAGTAGTTTCATAGCCTATAAATAAGCCACATGCTACAAGATGATCAAAAGGACATGATGCATTAAATTAGTAATATATTAGTAAATCCAATCACAAGCATTAATATGATAGGCTGTTAATAAAATAAGGGATAAAAAACTCCCTAAATCTTTGGTTGACATAAACAGTTTGTCATGGAGGAAGTGGAAACCCTCTATACTTAAAGATGCTACCAATACTTCATCAGTAGTTTCCTTATTCGATTCCTCCTTCAGTTCTTCCTCAACCACCTTTGTCCACTCTTGTTCTTCTTCTTCTTGGACAAAATTTTATGGCTCTTCTTCTTCTTCTTCTTCAACTATCCTCCAATTCCTTTTCTTAGACTAATCTTTCCTCTTCTTCTTCTTCCTTTACTACCGTTGTCATCTCATTTTGACATGACACTTCATTTATGAAGCCAACCTTTGCCTCTTCTTCACTCTGCTGCGTTAATAAGCCCAAATAATATTTTGTGTTATGCTCAAGACATTTAGGTGTAGAAAATCTTTCTTTGAATTTGTGTCAGTTAGCTTTACTCTCGGCAAGGAGTTCTATTATTTTATCTGTATTCATTTATAAGCTCTTTTTCACCCCTATGGATGCTTGTCATTACACATTCATTAGGATCTGTTTTAGTAGTACTAGGCAAACTCCCCTCTAGTTCGTCAGATAATATCTTTGCCAACTAATTAACTCGATTCACTATATTATGAATACGAGCCTCTGTTCTTTGATGCCTCATATTTGATTCCTAAATAATTTTGGTCGTCCTATCTTCTAGAATAGCAATTACCTCCTCGCCTTCTTGAAATGTATCATATTCAGGTGAAGAAAATCTCTCCTTAAGTAAATGTTGACTTGTTACATGCTTGGAAAGGTCTTCTTGTAGTTTATATGTAATACTTTCATATTGCTACTCTTTTTCAATTGGAGCATAGTCATTTTATCCATATGTATAATATTTGTTCCACTTCGAATTATACACATTCTCATATGATACACCTTGAGGTTGGTTGTACATGCTTGGTTGCTCCCTCATATAGGTTGATGTTCAACATTCATGATTGTAATAATTACTTTAATAAATATCACGACATGAAATGGACATCAATTGAGCTTCCAAAAACATGTGATGAAATGTCTCTTTCCAATATGGTGATGTTACATATTGCGATGATTTATCATAGCTCCCATAAGAATAGTGACTGCTCCATCCTTTTATTGTAAGTTGTGGCTATAGTGATGAATTGTAAATCCTAATAATAAGTCACAAATTCAAAGTGAAAGTAAAGAAGTTCAAAAGATAATTGAATGAATAAGCCAAAAATATAATAAAATACTATGAAAATAAAATAAAATAAAATAAATACAAAAGTAATGGTTAGATCAATAGAATCTAAGCTTTCCAAATATTACAGTCCTTGGTAATGGCACTAAGAACTTGATTGATATTTCTCTTTATATCAATATTAAATTAACCACTAGTGCACAAAGTAGCTATAACTAACACAGGCAAGTACGGTTCGATCCCACAAATATAGTAAGTATTAGCAATTACCCTTCTCCTATTATCAAGCCTATGAATCAAATGTTTGATTTTTAATTAAAAATAAAACTAAAACAAATAAACTAAAACTGGAAACAACAATGAACATAGAAGACAAAGGAAATCACTTAGAAAAATCAATATCAAAGATTAAGGTCTAGGTGATGAATCCCCCTAAAAATTATTTAATAACTAACCTTTTATTTTTGCAATTATTTCATTGAATATTGGACCGTGAGAATTCCTATATTATGTTAATAACTCTCTTGAAACTCCTAACAACTAATCCATTGGTTGATTAATAGAAATCTTTCTAGTTAAAACCTTAGGATTGTATTATATATCGATTTATGAATGCCACTATTAGGTTTTACCCTAATCTCGAGGATTTTTGTCTACCTATCTTTATGTTTGTACTCAACTCCTTTCAGTTATGGTAGATATATTCATATAAGGGATTTCTGAATCTCAATTATATGAAATCAAATCATGCACTAATATTCTAGATATATTAGAACAAGCATAAAACACATAATTGAATCATAATAAATCGCTCAAAATAATTAATTAGAATAAAACATTAAGACATATTGTATCACAAATTAGCACTAAAAAGCATTTAGTTATTGATAATAGAAAATAAAATCAAATGTAAACATGTAGAAAAAAATAGAAAACAAAGAGTTTATAATTCTAGATCTCCCTTTCTATTCTATTGAATTTTCTTGCAAGTTTGGATTTGATTTAACCTTCTACCGAATCTCTTTTGATGTTGACTTTGTGTTTTCCTCTTCGTTAGATCAAAATCGTCACCTCTTTGGATGTTTCATCTTTAAAATCTGTTGCAAAAGTTAGCTACCTATATTTTGCCTATGTTCACGTCCTTTTATAGTGAAAACTAGGGTTACTGGAGCATACACAGTCATTTACACGGCCGTATAGCTCCAAAAACTCGTAAAATTGTGACTTTACACGTTCACAGAGGCTTACATAGCTACATACATGGCTTTGTATCTCCATTTTGCTTCAAATCTTTGTTTTATGTCACAATTTTATTCAAATTTGTCTCCTTTTAGGCCATGAAAGCAATTATGACCTATAAATGAATTTAGAGAGAAGTAAGTACCAAATATACAACAAAACTATAAAATGTCAAGTAAAATACATCAAATATGGGTGTAAAATTATAATATGCATCTATCATGTCCCATTGGTCTTGGAGAGGATTTTTTGGTTTAGGTTAATGGTTTGATATTGCCAGTGGATTTTTACATTTTAAAAGTGGAGGAGGACAATGTGGAACTTTCAAGTTTATTGGGAAGGTAAGATGACTAAAGTAAAGTTAATAAGGATGAGGTTAATTTTTTCGTTGAATTTGATGGAGAGATATTAAAATTTCATATTTTTCAACCAGTGAAGTTCCCTAATGATTTTCACTCTATTTATAATATGGATATTGCAAATTCAATTTTGTAGGATATTTTGAAAGAAGAAAGCATTGGTAATGAGGCAGAGTTTAATGTTAAATTACAAGTGAATGAGCAAGTTGGTGAAACTTATAAAATGCTAATATAGATGAAAACTTTAAATACTGAAATTACTATAACTCATAAGAGAATGTTGCCTTTGTTTTCAGGATCCAAATACAGAATTGAAAGCCTTACCTGAACATCTAAAGTATGTATATTTGGTTAAGAGAAATTCATTACCTACTGATGGAGGAATGCCGAAAAGTGATCGGAATAGGGTCTGGTGGTTATTGGAAAAGTTTTGTGCAATTTAGTTTTTATCCGGTAAAACTAGAACAGGGAATTTAAAGGCATTTCTGGGTTAATTGGCTGTGAATTTGGTTTCCATGAAACAAGTAAATTTGTAGAGCTTTTTGTGAATTACATTTTATAATCAAGAATCAGGTTAAACGGATAAGGGACGGTCAAGTTAGGTTGGTTTTTCTAAATACATGTCTGGTTGGGCGGTTGATTGGCGATGGTTGGGAAAACTGGAAATTTTGAGACAGCTGGAGTTAGAACTGCGTAAAATGGTTAACAGGTGAATTGTAGGTCTGGATGTGTAGAACAAAATTGTTTTAGAAAGTGTTTCGGTTTGGAGAATAGGTGAAAAGATAAACAGGATTTCGTGACTGAAACTTGGATTGGGCCATATAATGAGAATGATTGAGAAAATTGGTGTTTTTGACCAGGATAGGATTCGAACTAGGTAAAATATCCTTCTAGAGATTTTTAGTTCAGGATGTGAACGACAGAAAATATTTAGAATCACCTCAATCGGACAGTTACACAAAAAGTTATGAAATTTCTTGGACAACTGGTCAGACAGAATCCGGTAATCACATAAACGGAACAAACACACCATTTTGAGTGTTTTCGATAAA
Source organism: Erythroxylum fimbriatum (assembly GCA_026770325.2). Taxonomy (NCBI): domain Eukaryota; kingdom Viridiplantae; phylum Streptophyta; class Magnoliopsida; order Malpighiales; family Erythroxylaceae; genus Erythroxylum; species Erythroxylum fimbriatum. The sequence goes on from JANZLH020000375.1 coordinate 78,236, forward strand.
CACGCAAGCCCAGATTATTTTCGGAGAAACAATCAAACCCTTGACATATGATTTGCCAATTTTGAGAGAGAAATGTCACAAATTTTCATAAACTTTTTCTAGATCATTCAAAATAGGAAAGAAACAAACAAAAATAGGAAAGTTTGGACAGCCACATAACTAGGCTTCTCAACTTCCTAAACTGTTAATATTAAGACAATTAAAATAGGAAAATAAACACATATTAATGTCTCAACCAGATGAAACGAAAAGGCAAATAAAACAAGTCAAAACGAACCAAATATAGTCTTAAACATGACTAAAACATTAATCCAGACCATTATTAAAACAGAAATTAAAATCGGACCAAGTTGAGGCTTCACTTCTGGCTGAACTTCCCGTCACACCTGGGTTGCAAGTTAGGCTTCAGGAATTGCATCTTGGACTTCATAAATCAAGACCTTAAAGTCCCCAAAAGGTTTCAATAAGGCTTGATATTTTAGGAACAAGTTTAACCCAATTTTCTCTTCACAAACCTGATCATCCGGACCAAGTGAAGCTTCAGGAATTTCTGAACCATTTTCTTCAATTAATTCGGGCTCGTTGTCTTTTGGCTATGTTGGGTTATCGGACCAAGTGATGCTTAACATATCTATCTCTTGTAACATACCACTCATTAATGAGAATTTTTTAATTTCTAAAAAAAAAAGACCGAGAATTGATTATCGTATAATGACTTTGTCCAAGATATTTATTAAAAATTAAAAATTTCTACACCTTGAAAATACTCATGAAACTTATTATCGTACCTTTCTAATATTACATTACTAAAGCTGTAGCTTTATATACTCAAATATATATACATTTACTTCATATTCATCATTTTGTACTCTTGAATATAGGAATGAGTTGAGTTGTCTCAAAAAAAAAAAGGAATGAGTTGAGTTAGAAGAATTATTAGTGGTAAGTTCAAATATAATAAAATTGGACTCCAAATTCAATATAATTTCGATTTTAATATTCAACTAAATTTCATTCAAATTTAAATAAAGTTGCAAAAATTAATTGATTTACATATTTTTAATATAGTTATATAATAATGTGTATAAATGAATTTTCACGTTAAGCATGTCATTGGATCTTAATCGAATTTTTTTATGAATATAAGGAAAATCAATTTTTTATTTTATTAGTTGAATTCTAAATGAGTTTCTATTGAGTTAGTGGCATTCCCTTGGCTTTCGTATTAATTAAGTTACAGTTCTATGTCCGGTAGTTAGTACCGCCAAGCAATGGGTTATGATCAGAGTTGCCAATGTTTGGAGATCTTATTCTAATAATACCTGTTTGGGACGGTCAATGTAGAGTGTGCTTCTATTGTAAAGGCGGTCCATCGAAAGCCGCAAGACCACATCGTTGAAGAAAACAAAACAAACAAATGTGATGCTTTATAAAATCAGAACTACAAAATATGGACGGGTATCTTTGCGCTTGGGGCAATGACGCAGCTAGTGAGGTTCTAACCGAGGCGCGTCTATTGCTGGTTGAAAACTATTTCCAAACCCCCTCTTTGGCCTAGGCTTTGTCTTAGGCCAACGAGAATTTCTGGAAGGGTTCCCTTCGGGGTAAAGCCCTGCTATAAATAATTCTAAGTTTTTATAATTTATATTTTAAAAATTATTGATTTTTCTATAAAAAGTAGGACGTATTTGATCTTTCAAAAGTCGCTTTAAAAAGATTTTAGAACAAAATTATTTATGTGTTGTCTTATGATTTTTAAAATTATCCAAAAGGAGTTTCGTCGTTTACTTTGCTTTCTGCTTTAATGAAATTGCGTCGACATGAGCTCGCTAATGAGTAGACGCAAAGGTTTCAGAATTTGACAACAGAAAATTTCTCTGTGCCAGCAACATTTGTTGGGTTGCATTTTCGCAATGTCGAGTGGTTATATTTGTTGTATTCATATTGTTATTTTTATTTTTATTTTTGTCTCTACATAATTTATATTGAGAATTTGAGATATTGTTATTCGTTGTTTTTATATTTTCAATTTTAATTTTTTAATTGGTTTTGATTTTTGACTTGATTTTATTATTGTTCAATTACAAAATATTCAATATTTATTTTTATAAAAGTATTTATTTAATTCATTAAAATATTCAAATTTGATAATTATTTAATAAAATATTTTTAAATTTTAACAACATTTAATTCTACTACAACTAACTCCTAGTAACAATCTCACTAAACTCATAATAATCTCCATCAGTACGCCACCTTATCTTTAATTCTAAATAATAATATTAATTTTTAAACAATAAAAGATATATAAATAACAAAAATAAAAAATAAAAATATTTTACTTAATTAATTATTTTAATGAAATATAATTGATTTATTATTAATACTTACTAATATATATTGTGTAAGAGGTTGAAATTAAATATTTAGTTAGTTATATTTAGTATTTAATTATTATTAATGATAAAAATTTAATGTCACTGATATTAATATATGTATATTTATATTTTAAAAAAAGATAAAATTAGAGAACAAAAATAAAATATAAGTGAAATAAAAAATCCTTTTATTAGTTGGTATATCCGTATATGCAGAAACAAATTAAAGATTTGGTAAAAAATTTTGAGTGGTCCGACGTGTCGTTTTCAGCGAACAATTTTTGCACATTAGGCAATTGTTCCATATTGGAAGAGAACAACAGGATAAGCAGCTGAGTGGCCAATAAAATCTGAATTCGGACGCGATCATAGGCATGCTATACGTAGGGCAGATGCTCCGGATCAAATGTATTTTCCGCTTTGGGAGTTGACATTGACGCATAGCACTTGTAGTGCACTGTTGTAAGGATTGGGCGCTTCTTGCTAAATAAAAAGCTTTAAAACAAGTCAATAATGCAAATCAAGCCAAAGTTTTACGGAGAGATGTGCTTAAGAATGATAACGTTGAATGGTACGTAGCCTTCACTGTTAAGCAATTGTTAAAATTTGAATATTATGTGTTTATTGAAATGTATTATTCTTTTATTTTTTATTGTTTTATATGTATGTGCTATTCATTGGATAAAAATGAATTCTGGTACCATTTCGTGATTGACATACATATTATATTCTGGTTGGGTCGGATATACCGGGCCCAAGTCCAATCTCACAGGCCGATCGATCAGTCTCACCCTATAGATTGTTTTGGGCTTAATCCACACATTCACAGCCCGTTAGCATGAGGAAACCTCCCATGCACGAACATGAGAGACGTAGAGACCTAAAACCTAGCAAGAAATTCTATATAAGGTATCACCTTCTCTTAACAGAGGCATGCCGTCTAAAACTTAGCT
>JANZLH020000375.1:124717-136382 GCA_026770325.2 Erythroxylum fimbriatum
TGATGTTATGGATTGAGTTTGGAGTGGTTTTTATGGTATTAGAAAAGGGTTTGAGGTATGGAAATGATAGGAGGGGTCTAGGGGCTTGAAAGGGGGACTTTTAGGGTAAATTTGGAGTTGCACCCGTGAGCTACACGGTCAGCCCGTGTATGAGTACACGGCCCGTGTAATTCTGGCTCCTGCGCACACTCCCACCCGAGAGTCACACGGGCAGACCGTGTGGCTTCACACGGCCCGTGTGATTCGACCCCCTTAACGTCCGAATTTCAATTTTTGTTCTTCTACAAAGTTGTAGATCCAGATGCGTACTTATAAATGTTTATAAAGATCAAGTCGATCCGACACTTGTAGCAAACGGTATGGCGTTTTTCCCACAGTATGTCAAATAGGAATCAGAATTTGAACATGGTCCAGTATTTAGGCCATATCTCCTTCGTCCGACCTCCGATTGAGGCAATTCTTGTGGCGTTAGTTTTCTAACATATTTTCCTAACTTCCATAAAAATTTCATGGTCATTGGTTTCGAATCCAAGAAGTTTGATTAATTGTGAGTGAGTGGTCGGGTTGGAGAGCTTAATCGGGTGATGAACCTACTTTGGATTTTTATGCATATCTCGAGCTATAGAGCTCTGATTTAGGTGATTCTTGGTTCTACACAAACTAGAGACTTAGAACTATGAATTATATGAAGAAGTCAACTTGAAATTAAGGTATGGAGATTTCCAAATTCTGTTAGCAAACAGGAGAATTGAGATCCAGCATAATGACAGTGATGTATGTACACACCATTAAGTAAGTGGTGAGCAAATTTGTGGGATGTTATGAAAAAGGAAAATATATAGTAATGAAAATGACTTGATAATTGTCCAATAAAGGTGAAATTAAAGAACCATTCGGGGTAGTGTCCACGCTTAAGGTTTCGTGTTTTCGCATGAGGATTGGGTTCCGGTAACGGTGCCCAACAAAGCGTCTCAAACTTGTTATCTAAATATCGGCACAAGATCACCTGTACCAGTTATTCTGGTCCTATTCTATGCTACTTTATCTCAGCCACACATTTATGTGGGTCCCATATAAATGTGTGGCTGAGATAGGGACCCACATAAATGTGTGGCTGAGATAGAGTGGCACAGAATAGGACCAGAATAACTGGTACAGAAAATCACATCCCCTAAATATCAGCTAGATATAACCACGTTTGACCTGCAATCAGAGCACTTGTTTAGAAGTATGCACTAAAACACAAACATTAGCAACCTTTTAAAACCCATGATTCTCTTATGTTTGTAACTATCTATGTACCAAATGAAAAACCACAATAACTAGTGAACTCCCTTTGTGTTCCCACTTTAGTGTTAACATATAGGACATCTCCTGTAAAATCTTTTTATAATTAAATATTTTTAAAAACCAGTCTTTAGATTTATTTTGGTAGTTATTATTAGCTATATTAGTTCTTATAATAAATAATAAACCATTAAGTGTCATTTTTTTATAAGGGGGAAAAGGGAATCGATTACATAACGAGGCACGGGAAACTGATTCCCGAACTATCCTCTAGAAGGAGTACATGACACCCAATAGGTGGAAGGGAAAAATTAGTAACGTCGAGCGCAAAATGCTCTGCATAACCCGCTAGCCAATCCGCACAACGGTTGCGCTCACGGTAGATGTGGCGCTGGACCACCGTCCAATTCCGCGTAAAAAGCTCATGAATCCCTTGAACAATGGGGTTACGAAGCAAGGACCGGTAGGACGAGGAGGAGAGAAGTTGGATGGCCACCGCCGAGTCAACTTCCAGCTCAATCCGACGATACCCTAGGTTCCACGCAAGTATAAGTCCTGTAAACACACCCCAGAGTTCCGCCGATACTGAAGAACACCATCCAAGATTATGGGTGAACTCGCCGAGCCAATTGCCTGAGCTATCTCTGAGGAGTCCGCCAGCTAAAGTCGAGGTGGAGGACCCGGAACAAGCACCATCCGTGTTCAACTTGACCCACCCGATATGAGGTTTGTACCATCCGATTAGTCGCTCTTGTCGTTGTGGATGTCCAGTGATCAAGCTGCTTTGCCCCTGAAGAGAGGCGGGGATCTGATATGCATAAGACAAAATAACGGAAAGGGGTGAGTTAGGCCAACGAAAATGAATATCAAAAAGGGACCCGTTACGCCAGACCCATAAAAACCAACAAGTCATGCCAAAAACCGTCGACCACCCCTGGCTGAACACTCGGCCGTGATCTTGGAGATTAGTGTAGATCCATTGGAAGAGAGGCATTGTAAAGAGTCAGAATGAAGAATCTACGGTGGAAATGAGCGCCACACTTGCCGGGCTCTGGCACAGTCGCGAATCGCATGCAGAGAGGATTCGTCGAAGCCGCAGTGATAACAAGATCCCCTAGTTGTGAGGTGTCTGCGAACCCTATGTTGATTAGTCATCAGGCTATCCTGAGCGAGGAGCCAAAGGAAGGACCGAATTCGTTGAGCCTTCCAAAGACCAGATTCCCTGGCATCCCCGTGATCCATAATCATAGAGTAGGTAGAAGCCACGGTAAAATGACCAGTGTCGGACGGACCCCAGGCTAGTTTATCCGGACCCAGGAAAGGCCCCGGGGGGAAAGTGCCAGCTATGCGACGACAGATGTCCATCGGGAGAGAGGCAAGCAAAGCGTCCCACTTCCAAGTACCATCTGAGTGCACCCACTGGCTAACACCGAGTTGACTATCAAGAACAGCAGAACAGACTGGCGCCTGATGAATGAGAGGTCCTACTCTCGCGACCCAGGGGTCCAACCAGAAACGAGTACGGACACCATCGCCAAATCACCCATTACATACCTTGGACCACAATGGTATGGGGGGATGGTGAACGTCAAAGTTGTATTTCCCTTAGAGAACTTAAACCCAAATAGCTTGAGGCTTGGCAACCAGGGTCCAACCTAATTTGGCTAGAAAGGCGTCGTTGGTAGCCCTAATTCTCCAGATGCCCAACCCACCCATCGCTTTGGGTTTACAAATGTCCTCCCAGTTGACTAATGGAATCTTCCGGACTCCATTGTTCGAGCCCCACAAAAATTGGCGCGTGAGCTTCTCTAGATCGTCACAAAGACCACGAGGTAGCCGTACCGTTTGCATCGCATAGCTGGGGATGGTTGCTATGACAGATTGGGCTAAGGTGAGGTGACCGGCAAAGGACAAAAGATTGGCAGACCAGCCCGACAATCGTTGATGGACCTTGTCTAGAATATATTGATACGTGCGCTTTGTCACCCATTCATGCAGCAGGGGCACCCCGAGATAGCGACCGAGATCGTTAGTCTTAGTGAACTCCAACGCACGGCTGAAACCACGGGACGTCATAGTCGGAATATTCTTGGAGAAATAACACCGGGATTTATCCTGACTAATACACTGCCCAGAAGCAGTACAGAAGGAATCTAAAGTATGTTTAATCACCTCCACCTGAGCCATAGTGGCCGTCGAAAAAAGGATGAGGTCATCAGCGAAGAATAAGTGAGAGAGAGCAGACCCATTTTTTCTCAATTTGATAGGGTTCCATCGGCCTTGATTAACCGCGTGCGTAATAATGTGCCCAAGGCGCTCCATGCATAAGACGAAAAGGTAGGGCGAGAGGGGGTCCCCTGACAAATGCCACGGGAGGGCCGGAAGGTTTCACTAAGCTCGCCGTCCCATCGCACTTGTAGGGAAACTGTGGATAAGATTTGAATAATCGACGTCTTTGTAAATTTTTATATTGCAAGAAAATTTTAAATGCCGAAAGTACAAAATCACTGTGACAAAGTCTCAACTCTGAAATCTCAGGAGCTCACAAGTTAATGTGAATTGGTTCATGGTACAAACTCTGTTTCTAGTTACTAGATCTTGTAGTTAGATTTTTCTCTTGGCTTCTCGAAATCGACTTGGCTATTCAATTTGGGGGGTTCGAAGGAACCAGCAATGGCGAAAGGGAGATACTCTCGTCTTCCACCTCGGAAAGCGTCCTCTTCGACGCTGATAATGGGAATGCTCCTCATGTTCACTTTCGTGATTCTGATTCTTCTCGGTCTTGGAATCCTTTCAATTCCTAGCAATTCCAAGGATTTCCGTAAAGTCAACGATCTCAGCACCATCATCCACAATCAAGTCGGCAGGTTCTGCATTTTAAGTGTTATTAGGCTGATTTTGTCGGGATTGTTGTAATCTTGTAATTTGTGATCTTTGCGGGTTAGTGATTTATTGTTTCGGAAATTTTGGGTATAATTTGCAGAAGTGCTGGAGATGAAGGTAAAAGGGAACAGTGGGTTGAGGTGATCTCGTGGGAGCCTCGAGCTTTTATTTATCATAATTTTTTGGTGAGTTATTCTTCGATTTGCTTCAATTTTTCACTGAAATTGATGTTTTTTTTTTCCTGTTTTTCAATTGTTGAAGATTTTGCTTCCATTTTTATGATTGCGTGTTGTTAAGCAATTTCAATTGGTGGAACCTAAGTTTTACTTGCAACTAAATTGGAATGGATTAAAAATGACAATTTTTTGAAGTGTTTCAATTAAATCTGGTCGATTTTACGATCTCAAGAATCTAATATGAAACTCAAAATCTGAAATTGTGTCCTTTGATTAGTAGAATGCCTTCCTTTACATTTTCCTTCTGGTCCTCTTCCATTACAATCCTGGTTTCTTACATGGAGCTTTGTGTATGGCTATTATTTGGACTTAGTGGTTTTTAGTTACATCCTTAATTATGTTATGCCATCTGGTGTGATCAAGAAATGCGGTTGATTGTTTTGGCAGACCAAAGACGAGTGCGAGTACCTAATCGCTCTTGCTAAGCCTCGTATGCAGAAGTCAACTGTTGTTGATAGTGAAACTGGGAAGAGCAAGGATAGCAGGTGGTACTTCTTTCTATCTTTAGGTTGTGCACTTTTTAAGTTCAGTTGTCATTTCATGTATGCCAGTTGTCAGATTCTTCTTTTATGAATCTGTATTTAATTTTTGTAACCTAAATTGATTGTGTATGTTAAAGTGCAGAGTGCGTACGAGCTCAGGGACATTTCTGAGAAGAGGCCGCGACAAAATCATTAGGGACATTGAGAAAAGGATTGCTGACTTTACCTTCATACCTGTAGGTATGCATTTGAACTTCATAACTGATAGATCTTCTTCTAGTCGTTATTCAGTTAACTAATTGTACATGTTTGTGTAATTTGGATTCATTTTTGCATTTAATTTGGACAGCATAAAGCTGCTGCTCCGTATGAACAAAATGCTCACCTTTCTGTGGTTATGTAATCTGAAAGAATAAAAAGTATTAGTTGATTGCATGAAGTTTACTGTTACTATGCTTGTAGCTTAATTTATCTGGTTCTGGTAGTTGAAAGGAGTTCAACTTTAATTTGTTAGGTTAGGCAATTACTATCAGTTTTTCTATTGTGCCAAATGCATCCTCATCATAAATCCTTCAGCACTACATCAACATCATTAACTAAATTTTGCCTGTTGGCGTGCTGAGATATTTATGCTTCATATTTTGTTTCCAAGGAAATGAAGTGACAGAATCTGTTAACTATTCTTTAAATGCAATCCTTTTTGCAATCTGCCAAACAGTGTTTGGTTTGGTTGAATTTTGGTGCTTATTGTTGATTATCTTGATCATACTCGCCAACACAATGTTTAGAACATGGAGAAGGACTTCAAATCCTCCACTATGAAGTTGGACAGAGATATGAACCTCACTATGACTACTTCATGGATGATTTCAACACCAGGAATGGGGGCCAGCGTATAGCTACCATTCTTATGTACCTGTAAGTGACATCATACATCTCCCACAAATATTTTTAACTGCTAGTGCATTTCACATACTCTTATTCACTTCCTCGGCTGTGCTATTCCCTCTGTTACTGCTATACACAGCTCAGATGTTGAAGAAGGGGGTGAGACAGTGTTTCCTAATGCTAAAGGAAACTTTACTGCAGTGCCTTGGTGGAATGAGTTATCTGAATGTGGGAAAAAGGGGCTTTCTGTCAAACCCAAGATGGGCGATGCTTTACTTTTCTGGAGCATGAGACCTGATGCTTCACTAGATCCTTCAAGTTTGCACGGTTGGTTATAGTCAAAATGATCATGCTTGCAATTATATTATTGCCAATTATTAGTGCTTTGTATTCCAGTTATTGTGATATCTGAATACAGTAATGATACCATCTTTACTTTGCTGCAGGTGGTTGCCCCGTGATTAGGGGTAATAAGTGGTCATCAACCAAATGGATGCGTATAAATGAATATAAAGTATGATTCAGCATTATAAAGGTTAGTATCTGTCACAAAATAGAGAATTAATTATCTGTTGTTTGAAGCCTTTTTTGTTGTTTCTACTACCGGTTATTATAGAGCTGACCCTACATTGGTTAGGGGCGAGTTTTGGCTTTGAACTACATTTATGGGCAAACTGATTAAGGATAATTTGAAGTTTTGAGGTTGTCGGAGAAACTTATATATGCATGATTGGACATTTGATTGAACTGACAAATTGCGATCATGCAAAGCTAGTTTATAGGCACACTTGTTCTCCTTTTACTAGGATTTTTTATTGTGTTTCTGAACTGAAGAATTCCTGTTCATATATATCTCAACTTTTTACTGCTTCAAGTTGTCATAAATTTTACATTTCCTACACTGCCAAATATGCAGATGAGCATAGCTAATTAGCTTTGATTTTCTCCAAGGGTTTTATACTTAAAATTCTGAAGTGTATTCCAACACCCTATCTATTTATGTGAACTTCTTTTCTTCTTTTGGTACTCATACTGCTTTTTGTTGCATCTCATATGCAGGAATTTGCGTGACTTTACATATGCCTTTTAACTCGCATATCAACATAGAGTTGTGGCATTCATGGAGTGAAAGTGGATATGTAGTGTTGTATACATGGAGCACTTTCTTTTGTTAACAACGACAATATAACGAGTAACTGGTTATAGTAGAGCGAGTTTTGACAACTTATTAGTCGCTGAAAGGGAAATTCTCTTACCTGAATTTCAGCTGAGATACCATAGCAATTCATTCCTAAATAAAGTTATGGCCTTCGTGCTATACTATTCTTTTTTCTTAATTCCTTTCTTGTCGACAAACCTCAGCTCATCAAAATGGTTTTCTGCTTATAAGCTGTAGCTTGGCATTCGGTTACAACACCATCGACTTAAGTCTGGGTAAAACAAGATGAACAATTTGATGACAGGCCCATCGATTTAGTGCATTGATATTGTGATTGTTATTGTCTGTATTTACACCGGGGAACACAACGGGATGATGCCCGTTCCCAGTAATTTGATGGCCGGTAAGCCATGTGTCAGCATTTGCTCGACTCATAGCTCTTCATTATCACTGTTTGAGTTTGAATTAAGAAAGTTCTAGTAGCGTTCCAAACTCAGCACCAACCAACCAAGATAACTGTGATGGCAGCTATAACAACATCACCATGCCTGAGTGAGTTGTCATGAAAATTGAACTCCACAACCATAGTCTGAAAGTCTTTTGATGCCTGAGTGAGTTGTCATGAAAATTGAACTCCACAACCATAGTCTGAAAGTCTTTTGGCACAGCAACCCTGTAATCCTGTGAAAGTATTAAAAAAAATTTTGAGATCCCTTTGAATGGGGCGTTTTTTCTTTTTCAGTTTCTTTCCTTCTTTAACAATTTCTTTGTCATATTTACTTCTAAACGTATAACATTTGTACTTATCTTTTGACCACAATTTATCCTAAGTGGAGAATTTTTGTGCAACTTATTATGATTATGTCCTCAATGCAACAATATCGATTTGACAATCATCTTTAGTTATAATTGTTAGTTTATGCCCTATAGTCAATCGGTTGGTCGTAGTTTAGTGACAAAATAATTTAAAGACAGTTGTTATCTTGTATATATTTAGATATATGTGATAAAGTTTATAAGATAATTATATATTGCAAATAAAATCACAACGAGATTATAATTATGAAATTCGTATTACACATATATTATCCTTAAGTTGTTCCTAGTTTTTATTCTATTAAGAATAAACAGTAGTAGAATATAAAGAGACTAGCACATGTCATGTATTTCCTTACAATGAAACTAGTTAATTTCATAAACTAAAGTATGAAGATATTTAAATAAACATTAGGTGCTTATTAGATAACAAGTTCACTAAATTGACTTCATATGAGAAATCTATTTGACATTTATATTTATATAAATTCTCATTGTGATGGTTGTATAAGTAATCCTTTGACTTGAAATCTTCAAAGTTATTTTGTATAGAGATTGCTATTTTTGATACTATTTATGACATAATTTAATCATATGATAGCTCAGTCGGTTGTATTGGATGTAACATGAACTATATGAAGGTAGTTAAGTGATCAAGATATGATTCATTACCCTAAAGTAATTAGGGAGAATATTATGTTTTTTTTATTAGTATTAATTCAAAAAAGTCCTTAGTCAGGTTGAAATGACGCTTTGTAAATAGTTTATAAATGCGATTAATTGGATCAGAGCTAACGGTAGAGAACTAATATGATTAGATTCAAAAATATAGTAGACATTAAATACATGCTCTTTGTCTAATTAATGTTATAATGAAAGAATTAAATTATACGAAAATATCATACATAGAAATGTTAGTCAAAACCACTTGGACAATTTTAAAAATTTGAGTAGTCATTATGTGTTACTAGACGTCAATTTCGATCTATGAATATAAATTATTGAATTAATGAATTAAAGATAAATTAAAAGAATTTAATTCATCTAATCCTAAATATAATTTTGGGTTATGATTTATATCTATTACTAATAAATTTGGGAATATAATGTATCATACATAAAGACGGGTTAAAAAGAACAAAGTCAATCAAGTCGAATTTAAATGGAAAGTTTGATAAACTTTATAACTAATATGAGATATTTAATAAATAAGAATCAATATGAGATATTAGATTTCATTTAGACATAATTGGTATTGAATTAGAATTATTTGTAATTTTAATTTTAATTAAAATTTAATTTCAATTAATTTACTAAAAGGTCTTAAACTTATTATAAATAAGTTTAAGTTATAATGTACCTAACACTCGCCTGTAACCAAATATAAAATAAAACACTTCCGTTAAAACAAATTAATGTAGTAGCGGTAAGCGGATATCGTTCCCACGAGGAATTCGTAACAGTAAAGGTTAGCTAGTTCAAACGAAAAGAGCGAGGGGGTTTTGTCACTGCGATAAAAATAAAAATCAAAGGAAATTGCAAATTAAAATAATTAAGTCGACACGAAAATTAATTAAGCATAATTAAATTGAAATTAAAATAAACAATAAAATAAACAAAATTCATAACTGGTATTTAATGAAATTAATAAAAATAGCAATTGAAATTGTGCAGAAATTAAAAACAAGAAAATCAGAATTTTAAACTTTAAATCTCTAATTGAAATCTATGCAGAAATTGAAAAGCAAATAAACTAGAAAATTAAATCAACTAAACAATCTACGATTAACTAATTGGCATGTTCAGAATAATTAAATCAAGAAAACTAATTAAATGAAATTGAAATAGCCAAGAATGATGAGATGCGATGGCACTGTTAAAGGAATTCCCAAACGTGAACAACAATAGAACCAATTCCAGCAGCCAAAAGATGATGACATGCGCTGACGCTGGAGACTCCAAACGTGGACCAATAAAGAAGAAAGCAGGTGCGTCGATGATGGGTTGCAAAATAAGAAGAAAATTCAAGACAAGGACCAGCGGTAGTCAAAAGAGCAGATACGTGGATGGTGGACCAGCAAGGAAAAGAGAAGAGCGTTGAATAATAAGAAACAAAAATAAAATCCTGATGTGCGGCAATCTAAGGGAAAAACAAAGAATGCGACGTTACTGTTGATGGAATGATGAACAAGAAAGAAATCAATTGAGGCAGCAATAGATAAGAGTTATGCGATGATGGCTGGAGAATAATGAAAACAAGAAGCAATCCTGCGGCAGCCTCTCCAGCAACTACGAAAATTTTAATCTAACTTTTTGAAATCACTAACTGGCAAAACAAGAAGAAAAGGTGCAGCACTTTGCTGGAAAATTAAAGAATATGATATAAACCTAATCTACCATTAAACCCTAAGCTAATCTATGACTCCCTTAACTTTAAACCCAATACATATATATAAAAGCTGCTACAATAATATCATCTTCCTAATTAAATTCAATCTCTCCATGATCTTGATCTTGCTTTGTCCAGATTAGGTTGGTCTTTCAATTTCGGTAGAAGTCTTTTTGAAAAGAAGTCCAGCAGATCTTGAATGGTTGTGTTCTAATTGAAGATAAATTCTGGAATTTTTGTAGATGTGGGATTCTGTCCTTCTTTTACGTCTTTTTGGTCCTTTGGGTGTTGAAAACCATCTGCAAATAATTATAGAAAAATTTCATTAATTTCGGATAATAATTTCAACACCATAAAATTAATTACGCCAAAAATATGTGTAATTAAATTGACTTATCATCCATATTCATTTTATCTCTTGACCAACACATTTGTCCAAATACACACAAAATGTCGCCGTGGAAAGGAGAAGTTAACAAAGCTGCAGGAGAAAGGAAAAAGGGAAACTAATGACAGCTACAGAGAAACAAAAGCAAAAACGAAAACTTACGAAGGGTGAAAGACTGTCTTAGTTCAAATTACTATAACTTTTGTGGTATTATTGGTGATCATCTCAGTAAAAACGGAAATTTAAAATCTCTCTTTCAAATTGAAGCAGAGCACCGACAAAAGACTTAAAAGCTTGTTTCCAGCTAGGTTAACACTTTGCAAATGAAGGATGTTTGCTTGAAAGAAATGAAAGACAAGTACCATGAGACACAGAAACACATGGAAGAGAAAGAGAACAGAAGACATCAACGGCTGAGAAGACATCGACTGCAGAGCGCTGTACAGGAACGCAAGGCGGGAGAGGTAAACGAAGAGAGAGAAACTTTTGCGCAACTCCTGGTTAAGCGAGTGAATAATGGAAGAAGGAAATAATAATAAAGATAAAGGACAGATATAACTGGGTAGGCACAACATTCATTGAACAGATAGCTCCAGAACTTTCGACATGGCTGGAGAAGTTTTGGAGAAAGAAACCTCTTAATAGATAAAATAAAATGGACGAACCAGATGGACTAACAAAGGCACAAATGGAAGAACAGGATGGAATGCGCGGCACAACAATTTATGAAAGATATAAGCCGTGAGATAAGTGGCACAACATTCTATGAAAGATATAAGCCGTCAGATGATTATACGAGGATGAAGAAGAGAGCGGTTAGGATGGATTGCATGAGAGGGAAAGTAATAATAAAGATAAAGGACACATATAACTTGGTAGGCACGACATTCAATGAATAGATAACTCCAGAACTTTTAAACCATCAGATTAAACGAAGAAGCGGCATAACTACAGAACTTTCATAGTAAGAAACCACTTAATAGATAAAATATAAAATGGACGAACCGGATGGATTAACAAAGGCACAAATGGACGAACAGGATGGAATGCGCGGCACAACATTTTATGAAAGATATAAGCCGTGAGATGCGTGGCACAACATTCTATGAAAGATATAAGCCGTCAGATGATTAAACG
>JANZLH020000375.1:149708-172958 GCA_026770325.2 Erythroxylum fimbriatum
TCTAGGAAAGCAAATTAAATTTAATTCAAAAGAGAATTGAGAACAGAGGAAGGTCATTTAATTTAGATCATTGACTCACATGAAAAGTATTCATAGATGGTCATCGTCTCTTTAATAGAGAACTTGAATACAGTCATGACTCAAGAAACTAAATGAGATCAAAGGAAAAATGCGAATGCGAGATATGACCTAGGGTATAGCATACAATGTCTACTCAAGGACATATAAGTCCTAGGATCAATTTGTTAATCGAGATGTCATATACTCCTAACATATATATGGCACTGTGTTCTCGTCGTATGCTGGTCACACCGGTTATTGAACAAGAATGAGAACAGTAGAGAGTTTGTTTGTTTGTTTTTAATTAGATTAAAACCCCTCATGTGTGAGTGGGAGATAATGAATTATACACCCATGAGGGGTGTTAAAGTCATTGTCCCTTACATAACTACGAAAGGTAGTTAAAGGTGTAGCATTTTTAAAACATAACAGACAACAGATGGTATCTTATCTGTGAAACAAACACTTGTCAAAGAAGTAGAAAAACTTCTGAAAAAAGAAGAGAAGGCAGTAACAGTTCTTTAACCGGTGGAATTATAACGAATCATCAAGTATGTATTTTTCGTTTGTCTACGCATATACAATTGATCCTAGATGCATAATCTTTGTGGTTGTGTTGTTTGATCTGTTCATTTTATTCTAACAGTTTATATACACTTCTTTACTGACATTAAATATTGTGCGTCCATCAAGGCATCAAGTACTAAATTAATGGTTAAGATTTAATATATTGTTAAACTAAGAAAACCAATATAATTAATCCACGACATACTAATTCTCATTTTATTCTTCCTGGTTTTGTTTGCTAAAGAAGAAATTGGCCTCCCTCGTGAAAGTTAACTGCTGCCTTGCGCGATTTGAGCCTGAAGCCTTTGTAGAGGAGGTTATTGCAAATTGTAACATAGAACTCGTTCGATGACAACGTAGCCAGGGCTCACGTAATTGATTCGAGGGTTTCGTCGCGTTAAAGAAACCTGACGCAAGTGCCATATACGATGGGTTTGTATAACGTTAATGTCGTCGTGAGGAGATAAAGAGGTTGATAAGAAATTTCGTCACTACTCATTACCAGTAATGAAGAAATATCTATCTGTCACAACTTAATTCTTCGTTATTTTGTTTGCTGGATAGAGAAATTGGTCTTCCTCATGGAACTCATATCCTGTTGATGGTGAACAAGTGGAGCGAGGCTTGAGCAAAGCAGTATCTGTAATTATTGCAAATTGTAGTTTGAAACTCCTCCCTCAGATTGCTTTCAGTACTAGATTGGACACTCAATGCTTTTTTAAGTGTAAGAACTAAGAAGTCAAGCCAGGCCAGGGTTGGTTCTCTCTGAGGCCACACGGACAAGTAGACAAAGACTGGGCCCTGAATTGGATATAGGCATTGAGCTCCTGAATCAAGAGGCCCCTAAAAGTATCATTGAACTTGGAAGGAAATTCCTTTTTTGAGCAAGTTAGGTCTTCATGTTTTCAATTACGTTTCTGGTAAAAACACGCACCAGTTGTGGGCTTTCAACAATTACAGTGTTCATTTTCACTGTATCACCGACACGGCTTTCAACGAAGATATACGAACCAGTTGTGGGTCATGACTAAGTCAGTCATGACTAAGTCAATTTTGCAGGGCAAAACACAAATGTGGTTTTGTCATTATCACATAACATTCCCCTTTAAGCATTTCTAGAGACGGCAATACTCAAAGCCAGTGCAACGCATCCAAGTTACGGAAGGCAAAAACAGACTTTTACCAATTACATAAAGCTTTAACTGCACGCAGTCATTCATTTGACATACAATTTACAGGAACAAAAATCTCCAACCTAAAAGGGCGGGGAAGATGAGCTAAACTGATAAAACGGAGATTACCCTCTTTTGCATTTTCTTCCCCTTCCTTTCTTTCTTCACCTCATTAGTGCAGCAACTACATAAGATGCATATTTTCAGTTAAGTGTAATATATGTGTAAGTTAAACAATCGATCAAAGAGCAATATCGTGTCCTCTCTCTATATCAAATAGTACGATGGAAGGTCTGAGAAGGATCCTGCCCATGGAACAACAGTATCAAGTGCCAGGTTCATTCGTTGCTACTTAGTCCACGGGTGTGGGACAGGGTGCCAGCGTTTTCATAGGGCGGCTTACCCCACCTCCTCTAATAGATACTGACGAACCTCTAAATGAGCTTGCTCTGCTCACAAGATGTGAATCAAGAAACACAACTATGACTGTGATATCATCATGGAAATGTCGGCGGACCCCACGATCAATTTTCTTCAAATCTGAGTATCTCATTTCTCTTTTCTTAGCAGCTTCTTTCAAAGCATCTTTCAAAAGCCTACGAGCGATTCCCTGAAGCACAAAAAGTAGATAGATTAACTAGAATTTTTGTTTCCCAATAAGACTCCTTAAGATCGACCAAAGAAGTTGTGTTTCCCATTAAAAACTTGCCCCAGAATTGATGCAACAGAAGCAGAAAGAAGGAACTACATAATATGAAAATACAGAAAAGTTCCAAGAGACAATTGAAAACAAACCAAACAAACAACTACGCTAATATGGTCCAAAATGGTGCTTGAACCACGTTCACGCACCAATACAGTGCTTTCAAACCCTGTTTTCTCTTGTCACTTTATCCCAGAAAATGAAGGCAAAACTGATTATAAAACAATGTAAACTGTTTCCAATTAAGTCTACAACTGAAAATTCCTGAAATATGACACCCATCTAGATAGAAACAGCAATTATGTGCTGAAACAGAAGTCTTACATTGTGTGGGTGGTTTTGAACTATATCAACTGCTTCTTGATTGCTAAGATGTTCCCACAGCCCATCAGATGCAAATATGAGAAACTGATCATAAGGCTGTAGTTCATGAACAGAAATTGATGGATCTGCGCTCAAAATTGGCCTCTTAAATGGTTCCCGGAGGCGGAATTTCGCATATAAAGGCTCTCTGTTGAATTCAGCCTTTTTAAGATATACATCACCAATTGATCTGGAAACCTGTAAGACAAATGTTAACAACATACCTCACCAATTGATCTGGAAACCTGTAAATGTTAACAATGTAATATTGGGAGCACCATATAAACTTACTGACATTTAAAATAGCATAAGCAAAAGCCAATATCAATCAAGTGAACCGCACATTGAAGACCAATAACAATGAAGTCCGAGCAATAATTACCCTGTTTACAGATCGAGTTTTATATTACATTGTTTAGGAACGTTCAACCAAATAAAAGATCGAAATTTCACACCATATATATATATCAGCAACCCTCAGAAAAAGATTTGTGCTATTTCTACATAGGGTTGTGTCTATACTCTATAGTTAACAACCAATCTCATTTACGTGATTTATCTGTGTTGAGAAGTGTCACATTACTTCATAATCTTTCTATTTTGTTTCATTTATATTAGATGGCCATATTTCAATCCTCGAGGAGCTGCTCACCAATCAATATCCAGCCCATGCAACAGAAACTAAATCACAGAAACTAATTAGAAACTCTGGGAATAATCATAATAAGCTTTATATATTTAAAATATGGAAACTGCAAAGTTCCATCCTACAGAAACCTCCAATTATAGAGCCAAACTTGGAGTAGTTTTACCAAACTCAGAAAAAAATTATCACTGCTTCAAGATCTGCTTCAAGACTATCGGATCACCATTTCCACATATTAACTTTAGAAAACAAGGCACTTAAGCAGGCATTTCATTCAGTGAATACATTACGAGCAGTGCACTTGCAACAATCATCAGGAATGCTTTAAATACTCACGTGGCAGGCCAATTATAGTTAGAGCTCAAAATTAAAATGATAAAAAGATAGACTATAGCGGGGCAGTTATAGTTAGAGCTCAAAATTAAAATGATAAAAAGATGGACTAAACAAGTGATATTAAATGGAACTACATAACGGCAGCAACTACTTGTGCAAAGCATCACCTGTATCAGGCCTTTCACACGCCATACGTTATGCTTTAAAACAACAATATGTGAATCATCTGGGTGCAAAGAATGCATCTCCTGCCTGACAGACTCTAAGCAAACATTGTGCTCTGATGAAAGCTGGATCGCAAGAACTTCACCAGTTGCCCGGACAAGCCTCCCAAGGACAGCTCGAGAATCGCCAAGATTAGCTATATAAAGCATACCATCACAGATGACGCCCACCAGACAGCAAGAACCAACAGCTGCAATCTGGGGCTTCATGGGCCACTGTTTAGTGACGAGAGAAAGAAAACCTTCCTCCGTTGCTTGGTAAGCTTTCTTTATAACGTCCACGGACATAGTCTGCTGCTCCGTAGCAAACCCTGTAAAATCATTCATCAGCAGAAAGACATGAAACTTCAACAATAAATAAGAGCAATAATGAAAATTTAAAAGTCTCCTATGGGGAAGCTGGTCTGACAAACTCATAAAGGGTTTCAAATCTCTTACTCTTAAGATGCTGGAATAGATGATCACAGACATAACGAGATGTCTCTGGACCTCCATGGCCATCATATACTCCAATAAATGTACCATAAGGACCTGACTCAAGAGTGCTCAAGTTTCCCGACTCAATCTGGCTTTGATCCTCAAGCAAATTATTCGCCTGCACAACAGCCATAGAGAATTCACCAAAAGAGTGCTGCCCGGCGTCCTTATACCAGAGAAGGCCATCTTGCCGGCCTGCTGCATCCGAGCTCGTGTGAAAGTTATCTGATTTCGGCAGCCAGCAGGCCCTCAAAAAGTCCATCAATCTTGATAGCATCCCTCATCTCAACCACGCCAACCTAAAATTCCCACACATCCAAAATTGGATGCAATCACACTCCTTCCAATAGCGCTCACTGATCCTCCCCTCTGCAGACCAATAAATTTACGAACATATAGAAGAAGGACCAAAATTCACACGTGACCTAACCAATTTCCAAATGCAACTGCAACGTTGACAAAAAAGAAACAAGGTTTTATCCCTAATCAGATAAATCTCATTGACTAGGAAAAATGAGAAAATAAACACGAAACCAACTGCATCTCCTGCTTAATATAGCAAATAATCACTACCCTTATGCTGATACTGCCTAAGCGAGGATAAAAAGGCAGAAACAACAACTCGTTGAAACCAAAACTGAATAGGGTCAAATCCAAGTCGGCATTCGACACTTAAGTTCTATGACATAAATTCTCTGTGACAGATTGACAAAACTCAGTAAGTTTTTCAAGTGTCCAACACAGAAAAGGGAATTCGAACCAAATCGACAATCCAATGCACTGACAAGGAAAGGAATGCAAAGAAGAGAAAGAAGAATAAATAAACTCACAATATAGATTAGGTTATCTCCACAGTTTCTAGTCACAGCAGAGAATAAAAATACATGTGGGTCTAAAAGGGATAGATCTGTAGATCCATCAAAATCGAAGCTTTCCAGAAAAAGAAAAAAAAAGACTTCTTTTTTCCCTCTTTGCTTGGCTTCTTGATAGTTCTCTGCCTCAAAACACAGACAAGTTCCCTTTCCCTTTTACCTTTTCCTGGGTTGCTAATCCAGATAAAGAGAGCAGTAGATGGATAAAGAAACAGAAGGTAAACTCGGAAGTAAAAGAAAGAGCTCTCTCAATCAGTGTAATTGAACAAACTGAAACTCGTCTATTTGGTCTTTCTCAGCAGAAAAAGAAAAACCCAACAGATGGATGATTGAAAGCCAGCAACGCTTATAGGCAGCCTGGGCTCCACCCTTATATAGGCAAATTACACAACACTCATGTGGCTCAATTCATGTTTTCTTTTTTTTTTAATTGCTTTTTTTATTTTATATTTAAGAAGACAAAATCTGCCCAAAATCTTATCTTCTTTATTTATCCAACATTAGGACACGAATCTAAACATAGTCACTCAAGACCGGGGACACTCTTTTTGTTTATTATGTTAAAAATCAATAAAGATTTGAGCATTTAATGATGAAAATAAGAAAGAAAAATTCTGAATGGTAAGAAGTGCTCATGGCTATCAAAGATCCGAGTTGACTATAGAATGATAATTCTACGGCGTAATACATGAAATTGTTTAAAAAGCTTATCCATTTTCGTCCTATTTGTTGTGTAAGTTGGCGTTGCTTTGGTCAACTCTGGCAACATGCATTGAACTTCTTGTTTAAAAGAATGGTTAATGGTGCTCTTTCTAACCTTGTATGGAAGTATAATCAGAACGAGGAAATGACATTAAACAAGCGCCTTCTCTATAATATAAGAGAAGGCACAGGCACTTATTGGTCCTTTCTTTGTTTTTTCTTTTCTCAAAATAGAATACTATACATTCAACAAGAGACTAAAGAAAAGAACACTATATTCATGTGCCCATTCTGGTATAATTTATATTTTAAAACAGTAATTGCTTGCGCGACGGGTGAAGCTTCATTCGTTTAACAACAATGGAGCAATGTTCAGCAGTGCAATGATAATACATTACAACATATGCTTATATATATATATTACATAGTTTGATCTTCTTGACGAAGAATTATCCATACTTGCATTTACCTCATTACATTCATTTCCTTGTATGAAAATGCATAATACCTTATAAGAGGAAATATATTTAGACCTTATCAATTATGGATTGTACGAATTATATCTCACTGGCATAGCATAGCAGCATGTAAGAAGGGAAAACAAGCTAAGCTCATTCAATTACTTGATAAAACTTTCACTGAGTCACAAGTAGTGCAACAACGCATCCTTCATCTATTTTTGATAAGCTTTCCGATATTATTCTGAAAAGCCTCTAAAGTTGTTTGTTCCTTCTCTCGATCTTACGCAAATTTTTAACAAGAAAATGTTTTAATTTCAACTAACGTGTAATGCAAGTACTCCTCTCTTGGATAACCATGTACATGTGCGTGTTATATGAGATTTCTTACAATCAAATGGCACAAGTGCATAGGTGTCACATTGTTGGAGTTTGACAGACATACGTGTCAACCTATGCAAACAAGCAAGTGGCAGCTGCTTTAAGGGTTGTTGTAGACAATATCTATTTGACTTTGACACACATGTTTGTGACATTTATTTTTCATCCTTTACCAACGGCAAATACTTTTTTTTAAAAACCATATACGAAAGAAAAAGAAAAACAAAGTCCTACTCAAATATCTCATATTAACCGACATTTTAAAACCACAACATGACATGTTAAGTTAGTTGAGCAATAACTATACATCAAAAAGTATTTCGGTAAAGGAAGTTTATTTCTATTACTAGCATGCATCATAAAATCAACCAGCAAATTTAATAGAAAAACACAATAGAAACTTAATTCAATTAATTAAGGAAATAGAACAATAATATGATAATAATAGGTTCGTATAGAATGACAAATTTCTTAAATATATATATATATAGTAGAACTATCTCACACTCACTATTGGCTTGATAAGTGAAGAAAACTCTTCAAATTTAGAGAAATAGATTACAATTAACATCTCTTAGTAGGAAACTAATTCAATTAATTAAAGAAATACAGTGTTAAATATGATCATGTTTATATTTTCATAAGTAAAATACTAAAAGTGTTTCAAAATACATACTAGAATTGTCTATGAAAGTCTAACAAATGAAACATTTTAACAAAGACAATTTTAAAATTTGGTGAAGAGAAATGCATAATTCAATTAATTAAGGAAACACAATATTATATTTAACAGTAATTAAAATTTCATATTAAATTTTAAGATCAAAGATATTCCTTTAAGATTAAAATATTACAAGTCCCTCAAAATTTAAATGAGACACTCAATGAAGATAATTCTCAAATTTTAATAAAAGGAAATAAATAATAATTGACATCTCACAATCGAAATCTGATTCAATTAGTTAATAAAATATATCCAATAATAATTAAAATTTCATATTAAAAACATAAGATGATGAGATCTCGTTAAAATTAAAAGGGATTACTATTTTTGATCTTTTTACTATAGCCATTGTTTAGTTAACGACTTCTATTCAAAGAAATTTCAATGGAGTTTTTGACTCCACATCCGATAGTTCTCTAATCTGGCAACCTGATGTGAGACCAATGTAAGACCAAAAATATCACGTTAAATACTTAGGGGACGCTTGGTTGATGGGTTTGGGAAGGGGTCAATAAGTAAGGAATAAAAAGTGAGTGGATAGTTGTTGATTATCATTATAAGGGCAATAGTTTGATATCTCACTTTTGGAGAATCCTCCATACTCTTCATTTAGTAGAGAAATGAAATTCATTCCTTAGTATTGACTTTTTTAAATAATATATTTTTAATACTAATTAATTAATTATAATTAATTACAATATTTTAATTAATCAATATATTGTAATTAATTAATTAAAATATAATAAATTTTAATTTCTTAATATTTTTTACAAATCAACTACTATCAATGGTAATGGTAATCATTCATTCCTCTTAACTAACTATCATAATTATAATGATAATATTCATTCTCATTCCTATTACCATTCCCCCGTACTAACCAACCGCCCCATCAATTTTTTTCTTCAAATTCCTTATTGTTTTTCAATCAATTCATTATGTGTAATTAAATAAAGGTACACTGTTTTTTCTACATTAAATAAGAATCTTTGCAACATAAGAAACAAAGAAAATCGTAATTTACAAAGTTTAAAAGTAAATATATTTATATATGTATATATTAAAATAAAATTTAAAGATACACCTTAAAATGTGTATTAATAAATAATAAAAGACAAGTTATGTGAAACTCATTAACGGACCATCAGCCTTGAAGAAGAGAACAGAACTCGGAATCGGAAAGAAAGCAAACAAGAGATTGGTCACTAATTATCATTGATAATTGTTTAATTGTTTCGGATCTTGAATTTTGTAGTCAACGTAGACCTGATGGAGTAAAACCGAGGAGAGGCAATAGAGAGTAGAAACCAAAGTTTGAACAGACTCCAAAGACAACGTTGGATCAAAAATTGGATTTAATTCTTCAAACCTTATTTTAAGAGGAATGAGTTGTATCGTTTTATTAATTCTTCCTAGTAATAAAGCATAAATGTTAGCCAATAACTTGAGAATTAAGGTTATGTATTTTTCTTTTAAAAAAATTATGAGATAAAATAATTAAATTGAATAGTCTAGCAATCCAAATTGATTGGTTTAAGAGTCGATGAACCTTAAAATAAGTTTGCTACGTATGTCTACTATTAATATGTTAGATCATAGTCCTACCTAGACCATTTTTAAAATTTTTAAATTTTTAAAAAAATCAAAAAATGATGTCATTTTTGTCACTTTCAATCGAGCCACAAACCAGTCCGAACATGGAAAAACCGAATCCGTGCACTGCTCGAGGGTCGGTCGGAGCAGACCTAGGCCGGATTGTCATCCCTAAGTGCAGTATCTCATGAAATATATCCATAAAGGCATATGTACTAGGTGTGTTCTTTACATGAGAAATAAAACGACGGGGATTAATTAACCTGATGACAGACTGATTCTACGGGAAATTGAAGCAAATGATAGGCTTACTTCTTGCTTAGAGTCACTGAAAAACTTGGAGAACGAGCTTTAAACTTTCCTAACCAAACTGCTTAGCTTAACAAGTAGAGTGAACCACAAGTATTCAAAATTACACTCGTGGGCGTGTCCAAAAGCGTTAACCTCAATATGCTTACGATTAAGCATTGCTGTGATGTGATTTACATAACTGCGTAAGCCTCAAAAGGGCCACAGGTCACCCCACAAAGATTTTCGACCCAGTTGATGCAATGCAGGATTTTTACTACGCGTTACAACTATACGTTCCAATGTCCCCTCAGAGCTTTCCCGATTAACAGATCGGCAAACATCCAAAGTAACTTGTCTGCCTCTCCGAACGGGCATGAATAGTATCCTTCCCCACCCTCCGCCCAGATCAGCATCGCCTGTTTCTTCTTGTCGGTTGTCTTCACTGTCTTCGTAAAGGTCGATGGTGTCAGGTTCGGTCACATCAGAATCATAGTTAACTGAATTCACTTCTTCTTCTTCTGCTGCTTCTGCTTCTTCTTCTTCTGCTTCATGTGGAACAACCACAGTTTCCACTTCGTTAATCACATCCTCTGACAAACAGACACAGTAGATAATTTGAAGACTTAGTAGTGCCACAAACTTTGTAGAAATATATAATGGATATGCGACTGAGTCTGTTGGGCACTTAAACATATAATTACAAAATAATTACTTCAAGAGTCTTAAAAGTTCAAATACCATAGTCAATTTCAGTATCTTCCAGATTTTGTTTACCACGTTGTTCCTTGAGAGTCTCCAAATTCACACCATCAAGAGGCCAGGGTTCCCTGTTCATATCAAACATCAACATATCATTCCCAACTAATAAATATCCATTTTCATCATTTCATGAATTCTACTAAAACTCCCTCCCTAATCCCTATAGTTTAAAAATCCCTCTATTTTTTGAAAATTTTAAAATAAACACTTCTCATTATTTTTCTATGTTAAATATTATTTACAAATAAAATACCCAAGA
Source organism: Erythroxylum fimbriatum (assembly GCA_026770325.2). NCBI lineage: Eukaryota > Viridiplantae > Streptophyta > Magnoliopsida > Malpighiales > Erythroxylaceae > Erythroxylum > Erythroxylum fimbriatum. Next base: position 160,296 of record JANZLH020000375.1, read on the forward strand.
CTTATTTTGTGCAACCCTATTTTTCACCCCTCCTTCTTTCCCCCCTACTTTCATAAACTTGATTTCTGGAACATCCATCAAGGTGCGATTAAAAAAGGACAACAGACTGGGACGTGACAATTATGCAGCTTTCCAAATGGATAACTTTGCATTCGTGAAAGCTTTAGTTAAAAAAACTAGGTCCCAATCTTAATGCCACCATTTCATGCAAAGTAGGAGTCTTTCCAAAATTGGAGGATACAGTTGCTTACACCAAAATGGTAGAGGAAGTTAGTTGCTTGCTAGAGATTGGAAAGATGGGAAAGATTCGAGCTAACTGGAGGTCATCACAGCTATGGAAAATGCTTTAAGAATCCCAGTTCTTGCTAATGGAACATGCGGCACGTGGATGACGTTTAGCAGTGTTTGGAAGAGACTATGACTGATGCTGATGGGATGCTATCAGCTGAAACTCCCTTTGAGAATCCAACTTTTTTTATTGGGTTTAGAACTGCAGAATGGGTAGTTTCGATGAAGAAAAAACATTGAAGATGGAAAGGCTTGAGGAAATAATGTCTATCATGAGGACCAAGGGTGTGAAAAATGGATCTGGGGTAAATAAGTTTTAGAAGAAAATGGGTAGGACAGTTCAGGTTGGCGTTGGATATGAGTTTTATTATTTCATTCACAAAATGGGTCTCATTATACTGATGTGGCATTGCTACGTGTTCATAATTTACCACATCTGCAACATTTAACAGAGGAGGATCATAAAAATGTTTAATTTGGATTTTTTTACAAAATCAAGACTCCCAGAAGATTTTTAACCACAGGAAATTCTATTAGAATTCATGAAACCATAGAGAACAAAATGCAACAGTGGATATGGAGAATATAATAATAAAGAGGTGCTCATGGCATCCAAAACTAGGGGAGGTTAGGTGCCTTTTACCCTTCCTAAAAACATAATGCAACAACAGATATGGAGAATATATCGATAAAGAGGTGCTCGTGACATCCAAAACTAGTAATCTACTTGCAACAACAAATTTATGTTTTAGATCTATCAGGACCTCAATGGAGAACGCTCCACAAGATTTTCATAAAATTTGCCAACTTAAAAATGAGTAAGCCAACAGATAGGATTTAGGTAACTGACCGAGGTCGTTGTCCTCGCCTGAATGCAATAAAACTAAATTTCTCATCCTCAAAACCACGTAAAGGCCCACGACCTGTACGCTGCAAAACAGAAGATGTATGTAATATGAATGATGATCACCGCTATTACAACCAATCATGGTGGTGGTGTCCCTTTTAAACATGAATAACTTCAAGCATAATACAACCATTCCACATCTTTACACATTAGTCTTAAAAACTTTATATTTTTCCTAATTGAATACTTGATCTTATTTAAAGAAACAAGGTGAGAACAGATTTACAAAATTATTCCATGAAAAAAAAATCATTGTTTAGGTGTGGCAACGATGCAAGTTGCCACCTCAGACCATTATGTAGTTTTACTCTTTGTAAACAAGTACCACTTGTTTAATTTATATTACACTAAAACCCAATTGTCAACATGCAAAAGTTTTGTTATTAATTTGTGAAATAAAGAACTTTAAAACTTATCATAGACTTATCCCCACAACGGACATACACATGCAGTAACTTTCAAAAGTCTGATTGCAGAATGATAAGTTTTCAATCTTTAGATGAATCCAAAACCATGTGAAAGGATAACCTGCAATATGTTTTACATTCATACAGGACAGCATGGGATAAGTGCAAGTACAAAACACATGGGAAATCAGATATATTCTGATGAAAATAATCCATAAGGGATAATTTGTGCAGCCTTATTTGGTTACAAATTCTTCTACAGATATCATATTGACTTTTCATTAAAGAGTACAAATAGCTAGTCTGATACACAGCAGCTGGCCTAATAGGAATTCATCATTTCCACAAAGAAAGTGTTATATGGACTAAACTAACTTAATGTTCAAGTGTAACTCCCGGCAACATCACCCTTTGCATAGATCAAAAATTCCTATAAATGTGAAAATTCAGGCAAATAGTCATGAGAGGAATTAAAAAGAAACCTTATATGCATGCTGAGATGATGTTCTTTGGAACCGTTGAGCAAAATGGCAGTATTTTCCAGTTTTCTCCAGAGGACAATGACCATCATGAGAACACTGCACCAAGATGTTCGGGCAAAAAGTGGAAATAAGAAATCAAAGGTAAAGAAGCTTCCAAAATTTATAACCTCAAAGTGCAAATAAATTTGTACTTACAGGAGCAACTATAAAAGCACCACTTTTGTTCGACACAAAGTCTTTACATGCCTCATTGTTTTTCCCTTTAGATTTTCGACATTTCTGGAAAAGAGTCAGTACAGCTATATATGTGAGCATGGCAACGTGTTTCCTATATAAGAAATACTATGATTAAACAAAAGTACTGTTTTACTTACCCTTTTCTCTAGCCATAATACATGAGATCGCATCTGAGATATAATGTTAGATCCATGAGGTGTTCCAGGTTCAATTATAACCTGTTCTGCAGCATAGTTTTCAGAATCACAAAACAGATATAATAAGGAAAAACTAACACAAAATTTTAATACAAATACAATAGTCTGATATGCTTTCATTCTCAGTCAAAAACCTTCTCTTCTTCCCCTTCCTAGGAATGATGCAAAATACATTAGGTAAAGAAAAGCATCAAATTTCTTATAATGCTCATAATTGCCTAATAATACAAGATTCCCAGGCATACAACTCTTCTTTATCACCCATCTCACACAAACAAAAATAATGATAAAAAATTATTGATATGAAAAGGAAGAAATTATACCAAAACATCCCGTGTAAGATTCCACAGTTGACGCACCACAGTAACTCGATCCTTCAGTGATGGTATCTCTCCAAGAACATAAGACTTCATGGCATCAAAAATTAGAGATAAATTAGGTAAAAGATAAAGATTCCCTAGAGCAAATCCCGTACAGGCACCTGATTACAGACTGTTACAACAAGCATAAAATGTCCTTCTTGGCACTTGTACAATCTCAATCATAACGAACATTCAAGGAAATTATAAGTGAAGAACATTGACAGAACACAACTTACAGCAATTACAAGGTCATGTTCTCTATCAGACTTGTTGACTCTTTTACTCAGCGCTTGAATACTATCATAACTGTGAATAACTGGTAATTTCTTCATACCTAAACAGTCATAAAAGGGCATCAGAGTAGCTCAACTAAGCCTTTTTAAAGTGACATAAAGAAATAATCAAATGCTTGAAATAAGTAAAAGTCTAAAGAAGTAGGACAGTCTAGGATGCTAGATTGAGAAATTAGAACAAAGTCTTACAACCATATACCCCAAATTTACCACCACTTGCTACAATTTGGGTAGAACAACTAAATGAGTATTTTGTAACACCACATGCAATAAAAGCATTTAAATGCACTCATAAAAGAACCAATTCCTGACATCCCGAGGTCATTCACCTTTATAGTGCATTCACTACTAATGAGGATTTGGACAACAAGGATAATATTTCCAACTGGCGGAGCAGCACAATGATTGAGAAAGAATCAATAGGGGGGAGGGGAAAAAAAGAATTAGTTCCGCGTCCTACTACTTAGTTATCAAAGTTATCAATGCCAATTGCTTTGTTTGGAAAGATAAGTTCAAGAGTTACTAGATTGTGCCCTCAACATTGTATTCCTTCCTATGAAATCGCTTCATTGAAATATAAAAGCAGTGCTAAAGTAGGCCACAATTACCTTGTATAAGGCTCCTCCCAGCACGCTGCATCGATTGGGATGGTTCCACCAAATTCACATTTTCTATGGACTTTGGCCAGACTTCTCGCATGGCCCTACAACAATTAACGGAACATATAAACAAATTGGAGAGCCTTTTGTTCACTCGTCACTAAACAGATTGAGAAAAGGAAGCCTCACCAGAAAGCTGAACCCGTCCCAGCACCAAAATCTAATACCTTAGCTGGGGAAAAATCGGGTATTCTTCTCTGAACCTTTAAAAAAAGGTAGTTACAAAAGTTGAAATAGCTCACGGAAAATAACTCAAGCCCACATCAGAATACAACTCATATAGGAAAAACGAAGGAATGTACTTCACTAAGCACTCTGTAGCAAGCAGAGAAGATAGACGGCATTCGAGAAGCCACATAAGCAATAGTCTCATCATCACTGTACAGGAGGCCAATATCACCATAAGCACTCTTGATTTTCCAACGTTTAGAACTATCCGTAGACTTAAGCGGATCCTCTACAAGCTCCTTTGAAGTGGACTCTGTAAGCATCAAGTTAAAGTCCTTAATTTCGCTGAACGACTGTGACAATCTCAACACCTTCCTCTTCATATGGGGGCCTTCGTTCTCTGCATTGAAAATGTTTTCAGTATTGGAAAAAATTTAAAGATGGGTGCATAAATATGGGCATCGTATGCGTCACCCACCACGGAGATATCTTTTAATGGCACGGCGGAGGCGGACAGGGATGACTAGGCATCCCGTCGACTGTTTTGCGGCGGAGCGAAGAGTCTCCGGTGTGAAGATCTTTCGTGCGGTTTCGGGAATTAGTCTCGCCATTGGTGGTGAATGTGGAAGAAATGGCAGTGATGATGGTGATGGCGGTGAAGGGGTTTTGTTGGATAGTTTGGGGAATTTGACGAGACGAGTAGGGCTTAAGGCTCAATTAAGTAGAAATAATGTTACGAATGTTGGCTTAGTAGAGTAATAATATGATATCATTTAAAATATTTTTTTAAATTATGAAATTATTTCTAATTTCTTAAAATTATATAAAATAGTTTTCAATATATTGTATTATACCATTTTTTTACTTTGTTTTAATCGTATCTTATGAAATCAAAATAATATAAATTTGATATAATAACATTTTTATTAATATTAATATTAATGAATTGGTCTTCCTTTTGTTGCTATAATATCTTCAGTGGACTCGGTCATATGCTATCTCTTGGGTCCACTTATTTTTCCCTGACTGCTGCTTAGTCTGTTCGCCATGCTAGCAGCACGAAGTTGAGACTCTCTTCCAATGGTTCACGCCAAATTCCACTAGGAATATGCCATCAACAAGAGCTTGGTCACCAAGTGATCAATGAGATACGTTGATGGTAGTGGAGGAGGATCAACATCCTATGCGCAATAGTCTTTTGTGGTCTCAATGTCATTTTGTTTTGTGTTTTCGTTGTCCAAACGTCTGAACCAGTAATTTGGGTACAAATGCTCTGCATCTGTTGGAGGCATCAATAGTTTGAAATGGAAGTTATGCATTATTTTTTTCAAACAAAGTTGCTCTCTGCAAACCATTGGTATAAATTCCTAATGTGTAGTTTTAGTAACTCCATACCAAGGTTAAATAAGACCATGGTAGTCCGTAAACTAATCGCTGAAGCTGTGCTTGCTTAGAAAATGATTACTGGCGTCTCACCAGATCCAGCAAGACTAGATGGCTCGTATACTAAATCTTGATGGTCTTAAAATTGGTGGTCCATGAGAATACTGTTCAGGCAACGAAGGCATTTGAGAGAGTGACCTTACTTCCAGCTGTTTGTACATAGCACCTGATCCAGCACGTTTGCTGGTGGTGAGGAAGTAGTGGCAACGGCAATGGCAACGGCAACGAGCAAGGGATGATTCAGAGACTCGGCAGAAGTTACAGCACCTAAGTTCTAACAATAACCGTTCACAGCTGGGGACCAATCTCACAATTTCAGATTTGGCCCGGCGTACCTCATTTTGCTGCTAAACCCAATTGAGCAAAATGGCACGCTGAAATATAGTCCTTTCTAAATCCAAATTCTGGGTTGAGCTACTGCAGAGGAACTTGAATATCAATTCTTTGGCTGATGCCATCGCATACTTGTCTATGAATTCTGATACTAAACAAATTCTAAATGCCTAAAGCATATTTCTGTTTCCTTCACATTTGACACATCAAGATCTCGATCAACCAAAAAGTACGTAGTTCTTATGCAAGTGAGCTGCTTTACAATAGTATGTACATTTCAACGCAATGGAGTCGCATAATAAACTATAAGTATGAAGTTTTGCAATATTGGAAAACTTTAACTTGCAAAGTAGACAGGCAATAGAGATGTTTGTAGTAATTGTGAGTTGAGTCTAGCCTCCCTACCTGCCCTTCTCTTGATTCCTTCTGTAGCTACTTGAATCTTCCATATTTCAGCAATCTATATTCAAGTCTCGAGGCCACCCAAATTCTTCCAGAAAAGCCAACACAACGCCATTTGACCAACCAAAACCAGTCTGCAAGGGGACATCAACAGGTTACCTTCAGGTTTGTAAAGCTGTATATAACGTATGGACAGAAAGACCAAGGTTTTTTTTACTGGCACCAACCTGAGGGGCATATTCACCCCCGCCTCCAAATTGTCCACATTTTTGAACATCAAGTTTTTCATGCATAGCTCCTGTTTTCTTGTATACAGCATAGTTTGCTCTGACCCATCTCACGGCCATTTCTTCTGCCAATGATCTTGCTTCTTGTGAACTGGATCTGATCAGGCCTTCTACTACAATGTGTTGGACTGGTGGCCAACCATTTGGAAAGTCCCTGCTCTTGCAAGTTCAATTAGGTCAATCCCAGTGACAGTAATTAATATTGGCGACCATTTCATCAGCTGATTTTTGTACTCAATCCCACTAATTGCAAGAAGCAATTATCAAGTTTAGCATCAGTAAAAAGGCTTACCATTGCTGCCCTGAATTTGTCAAAGAAGTGGCAATTCCACCAGCATTAAGCAGGCCGCTGCTTTTAAGACTTTTCGTGACAGTCTCCACCAAAGTAGTATCTTGACATATATGTACATTGACAGCATCAACGTTACAACAACAGGTGACTACTTATATTGATACAACAAATGTCATATCATCAATCAAACACTTCATTGGTATACATTTTTCAATTCTAACTACTCCGAGTATGATAAAAAATTTAGTGGCAAGTTAAATTCAGATGCATGCTTGCATATCATGTTATAAATCATTTCTCAACAGCTAAAAAATTGTAACATGCAAAATTATTTACAATGGATTATTTTCCTGCTAAAGAGATGTTGCCCACTAGAATGTGATGCAGTTAGATTTCTGTATCCAAGTTCTAGTTAGCAGCACTCAAATGCAGATGCAGTATGAAGTTCGATAGGGTGAGAATTTAAGTAAAAGAAAACAGTAGAAGTAGCAGTGTAGCTGTTTGAATGCTTACCTACGAACTGTTTGAGTAAATATGGCATGCAAAAATATCATATCAATTAAATGTCAGATAACAATTACCAGGTGTTGGCAAGACTTTGCAGGGTATTTCAAATGCTATGGTATGGGGGAATGAAAAAGAAAAAGAAACTAATGTACAAGCAGTTCTAGTCCAACCAATGATTTGTGAGTTAACTTCCAAAATCTCCACTCACACAAGCCATCTCAGCAATGAACAGGCAAAATGAGCTTAATCAGGCCACAAGTGTAGGCTTTGAATAAAAAAGGTCCACTAAATGCCTAAAAACAAGACATGAAAAGATATCCTTGAACAACAATAGTCAATGCGGGCATTTTAGCAACAAACCTGAATTGAATAGATGAATCCAGAGAGGGAAAAAGTTTGAAGGAAATGCATTTCGATTCTGGTTGCAAGCCAGCCACACGTGATGTTCCTAGAAATTATTGGGGCAAAGAAATCATGGAGGATGCAGAAAAGAACTGAGATTTGAAAAACTATGGCTGTAAGATAAAGCTTTACAATTGTATGTAATCGGCCATCACCTTGCATGCGGTGTCAATGTCATCAGTCAGCCAGTAATCAAGCCATTGCCTTTCCTCAGCATTCCAAAAGATAGAGTTAATAGCCGTTTTCCTTGCTTTAGAAGCTTTTAAGAACCTCTCTGCAATGCTTTTATCCCCTGTGGAACTTGCTAAGAAGGCAATGTCTAGTTCCATCTGGATAAAACACCTTTTGTCATAACATGTGCAGAAACTACTGAATTCAAGTTCTTATTACCAAGTATTAGTTAGTCATACCTTGAGCAAAAATACATTCAAATCAACAGGTAGAATTGATGTTGTGGACAGAGATGTCAAATCCGAGGAATTCCTGTGTGACAAGCTTTTTCTTATATTTGCATAATGCTAAAGGCAACATGTACACAATATCTAGAAGCTTGATTTTGGTTGCTAGAGGTAAAATAAAAAAAATAAAAATTGCATGATCAACCTCAAGAAAACTTGTTTACAAGGAAAAATCACCAACATATCTAGAATATAAAAGTTTACTTCATCCATCTTGTGCTGAAATCCCATCCAGATTCAGCCGTTGAAGCCAGTTCACGGTAAAATTGCTGTTTCTCAGTAACTGTTGAGAGCTTGGATGCAGATTTCTCATCCTGTTAGGGGAAACAATACTGTGAGGTTCTACATATCTAATTTTATGCCTCTATTTATAGACGTAATTTTGGTTTTGGCCTAATATAGGTTCAAGGGGTTCTTCCTAGAGAAGTGTGAGTGTAACATACGCAACATTACACGTTAAAGAATAACATACTTCCTACATTTGGATATTAGAAACAAAAAATAAGCTAAATAAAACAAATTTGCAGTCTAACACCAGTAAACTTGGACGAAGGGCATACCAATACTGATGATTCAGGCCTGGGCTTGTTCCACATAGCATAATATCGGCTCAAGCTATGTTTGAAACCATGAGCATCCTGGATGGTGACTTCATGGATGTCTACATCAAGAATAGACATTTATTAGAAGGTTCAAGTTTATTGAAATTAAAGTCAAAGCACAAAGCAACAGAAACAGAAATACCAGAATTCCAGAATTGGTATTCGCTAACCAATGCAGGCAGAGCCTTCTTAATTAGTTCCAAATCACCAGTCCTGTTATAGATCTCAGAAACCATTGAGCTCAGGAGGGGAGGCTGGCTGCAACATGTTAGCCAAAGCTACCATTCAATCTCTCAATTTCAGGAGAACCACTTGCATTCATGGTTGGAGAGAAAGAAAATAGCATGAATGAGGAAAACAAAAGGAATAATAATTATAGATATGTGTAAAAAGAAGGAAGATAGTTAAGACAACTGTAGAAAATAATATGAAATCCGTCCAACAAAATATTAGAATTTTAGCTATCTGAAATTGCAGAATTATGCAACGATTTCTGGGATTTTAGCGTATAGTACCACACTAAGTATGAAAGACAGAATGAATCGTCAAACATTCAACCATGTTGTGGTTTATTAAACTAAAAGGCACAGAAACAGGACAAGCATCAATGATAAAGAGATTTAGAAACCTAACTTTAGTAACCCAAAAGTTGAATAAAGCAGCTGTTAGAAAAGACAGTTTTAGACCGGAAAGACAATTACAGATCAACTGCGGGCAAAATCCTAATGCAGTCTCTCACAGGAAACAAAAATAACAAATGACATAGAAGACAATTCTCAATGATTATAACCTGCTTCGAAACTACAAGCAACTTCTTTGTTTTCTGGCAAATGAAACTAGGAGAAACATTACCTCCTATTTGTGTAATAGGTCCTGGCACCATTCAGGACATAGCCATACTCATGTAGCAGGGAAATCAGATTATTCACAATTGCTTTAGCAGTGTCGTACATTTTGCTCGCTAACAATCCCCTGTAATGAATGATCAAGGCAATTTTCCTATCATCTCTATCGTAGAAGCAAACAATTGGGACTTTCCAAGAAAACAGAACCATAACAAACCTGATTACCCAATATGAATCCCAGTAGTAAATCTCTCGAAAACGTGAACCGGGTATGATTGCAGGCTCCGGTAAGGGAAGCAAAGTATGCATGTCCGGTCGTCGGCGTACCTTATCAGACACTTGCCGGCTCAAATTCTGCCACAAAGAATGAACCTCTAGAGCCCATGCTCTCACCTGTGGATTCTCCACCTTAGGCAAGAAACCCTCCGGCTCGGCGACGAAATCCGACGGCTCGTGATGCAACAGATCATTCCCAGGATCATCAAAGTACTTTGATATAAAGTTATCTAAGTTCCTGACGGGAACAGCCCCCGTCTCAGCTCTTGGAAGCCCATCAAAGGCCTCCTTTGTCGTGGAAAGATTGAACTTCAACGACAGATCAATATAGTACTTGGGGTCGAAGTTCGTCTCTCCCAATGTTTTGAGCGCAGTTTCTTGCACTGTCTCAAGGAAGCTGGTCAAGGCTGAGGTGGACACAACAGGGCCAGTGGTACTACTGCATGAAGTGAAAGCTTTGGCGTCAGCCATTGTTGATAGTGACAATAAACAGATGCACAATACGAAAGAAAGATCAGGGCTTTGGGATTGATGGGCCGCCATTGCTGAGAGAGAGTATCAGTGAACACCTTGACACTGAAGGTCCCATGGTTGGATGATGGGGGGTTTTTATACTAAGAAGGCCGGCAATATGAACAAGATTTGGAATTTCTGGTGGATCTTAATTTATTTTGAAGGGTTACACTATAGTTGTTCATTATGCCAACAAATGGAAGTGATGTGGTTAAAATTCTTTCTTCTTCTTGCTACAGGCGGCATGTACTAGGATGAAATGGTGTGTGGAAAGGAGCTGCACATTTTCATAGTTACAACAGAAGTGCAGAAGACGGTAGTTACAACAAACTCGGTGGCTTTAGTTAGTTATTTACAGTTCATGCTTTTTCATGACATGTGAAATACATGGTGCTTTCAGTTTCCGATTGATTGAAAGAACAGACAGCTTGAGTCATATTTTATCAAAGTTTTGTATTTTCCAATGTCATGTACACGTACGTGGAATCAAGGATATCACCGTGTTATTAAAAATATATTTAATTAAATTTTGTTAAAGTCAAACGGAGGAATTTGTGCCGTCTACGGTTCCTCCCTGTCAAAGATTGACCAGTCAGTAGCTATTAATAAAAATGCAGACCTAGACCTAGTACTAAACTGATAATTTGCATTTTTGTCATGTTAATTCTTTGTGTTTTATGTTCTTTTGATATATTTTTGTGGTGTTCTGCTTGTGTTTCCACGATAATTTGTGTTTTTGCTTGTTCTAGGTGACGACATACAAATTGATGCAATTTAGAGTGAAATTGACAAAATGGAAGCTAGAGACATTTTTATTGTCTAATCAATTAGCTACTGCCATAAAGATGAGTAAAGATTTGAACCAGCAAAATAAATTAAGAGACATGATTTTCACCTCAGCAACAAGTAGCGTCGATTTTTGGAGGCAACAAATTAAATGGCCAGAGAAATAAATCAGGAGCATGCGAATTAAATGGACTAGGCAGCTGAAGGACGAGCGAGAACGTAGCAATCAGTGGCAATTAATTAATGAGACAATGAAGAACAACCAACGCTAATGACGCATCCAGGCTAGAGACATCACGCACGGAGAAAATAAAATCAAGAAGGCTGGAGGCTCAAGCTACGACAACGCACAAGAGGAAATTAAATCAGCAGAGGGCGTTGAGGCATGACCAAGGAAGCTGAGGACAGGTGGCATGAAATCAACGCATATATGAGATGGTTGGGCATGAAATAGAGGGAGGCTCAACATACACGAGGGGCCCACATCATTAAAAGAAAAGCCTAGGAGCTTCTAATGAAGTTGACGACAACTTTAAGAGCAAGAAAGGTTTTGAGTGTGGCTTAATTAAAAAAACATCAGAGAGCTATAGAGATCAGATGGGTTTTCACGGCAACTTGGAATAAAAATAGTGGGCTGACATGGAATTAAAACAAGGGGCCCACCTCCTTTTAATTAGAAGACACAAAAACCTAGGAGCTAAGGAGTTGACGGCAGCTTGAATAAATCATTGAAAAACATTACAAAGGGAGGGGGGTGAGTGGACGGCAGGGGAGCTTTAGAGAGAAAAATCAACAGAGGCTGGAGGAGGGCGGCGGTAGCTGGGGGGCGTGAGCAGGGAGCTGGGACGTGTGCTGCCGCTGGCTCCTCCTAATATATATTTCACATTGGACAAAAAAAAAACATTAGAGGGGGAGATTGGGAATTGCGTGGACGGCGGTTTGAGGAGAGAATTAACAAGAGGAAATAAGTCATCAGCCAGACGCACTCCTCAGCGTCGTCCAAGCAACCAGTCCACGCAATAGTTCAGTCAGCAGCACCCAGTTTACCACGCCTCTAACCCATCAACGCAAAGCACCAGCAGCCAACGTCAACGCCCCAGCCGACCACTCGCGACCAGCACCAGCGTTCCAGCCAGCTGCCTTTGGTGGATTTATTATTCAATCAAACCTTGAAGAACAGTGGACGACGACAGATTACGGCAGTGACAGTGGGCAACGATTTTCGGTGAAGGATTAATTTTTATTTTAATTTGTTAATTTCAGTTTTAATTGATAGAGACTAGTATTATTTGTGGTTAGTTTTTAATCTAGTCAAGGTACCTTAAGTTTGATGCATGTAGTTCGTGAGACTCCTTGGATTTAATTGTTTTCGTGAATTTCCTATGCTTATTTAATCTCTGTGCTTGATCGATTTATTATTGTTGGGTTTGTTGATTAATGAGGCCTGTTAATTAATTGACTTAATAATAAATTGCCGAATAGATTAGTTAATCCGTGATTGCTGTCTATCGAGTGGC
>JANZLH020000375.1:200658-211114 GCA_026770325.2 Erythroxylum fimbriatum
AGGGAGATCTAAATTGAAGCTAAGAAAAATAATACCAACCCACAAAGTGAAATACTCAATGAAATGGAATGTATGGAAGTACAAGTACGAATGATGTGAATGAAAGGAAATCAAATGAAAAGAGAAATTAGTAGAGACAAGAAGCCCTAATGGGGGGACATTGAAAATGACGTGAGGTAAGGTTACCTTCATTAAGGGACTGTAAATAAAGCAATTGTGGATTCAATGAAAAAAACTGAGTGATGTAGTACGCTACCCTCGCGGGGCACGGATTCGGACATCACCATCGATGTCGGGTTCGGACCACGCGGGAGTGGGGTGTTACAGAGGAGCTCATGTCCTGACGTAGAGTCTACTAGCTGATCGATTTTGGGTAGGGGGAACTGTCCTTTAGGCATGCTTTGTTCAAGTCGGTGAAATCGATGCACATTCTCCATTTTTCGTTTTTCTTCTTTATTAGTACCTCGTTAGCCAACCATTCGGGGTACTTGACTTCCCGAATGAACCAAGCATTAAGTAGTTTCTCTATTTCTTTCTCGATCACCCCTTGCCTCTCCTTGCTATGCCACCGCTTCTTCTGTCAGCCAGGCAAAGACCGATCTATTCTCTACCAAGCAATCTGTGATTTCTTTGGCCAGCCCTTTTTCAAGTTCGGAGTCTAGATTTGTGAATTTGGATCGATCTTCCTCATCTAATATGACCTGCTGTGTTTCTTCTGCAGGATTCATCCTCTCAGTTTCTTCCTCGGCTCTTACATCAAGAGAACTCGTCAAAACTACCGCTCCCTCAAGGGTTCTTGTTTCTGCCAAGTAGCACTCCCTAGCGATTCTTTGCTGGCCCCTGACAATACCGATTCCATGGGGTGTTGGGAATTTCATTGCTTGATAGTAAGTTGAGACAATTGCTCTGAGGGCATTTTGGGTGGCTCTTCCAATTATTGCATTATACGCTCCTACAAACTTCACGACCAGGAATTCAACATTCTTCTCTACTTGGCATGGATTTTGTCTAAATTTTACGTTCAAGAGGACTCGAGCAAATGGATAGGCTGATGCCCATATTATCCCTTTAATGGGTCCCTCTATTGGCAGTAGCCGTTCCTTTGGAATCTCCATCCGCTTAAAAGCATCGTAGTATAGTAGGTCGACTGAGCTGCCTGTGTCGATCATTACCCGTTTCACCTCGCTACCATCCATATTCAAAGTGACCACTAATGCATCGTCATGAGGACAGCCGACATCAGCCAGACCAGATTTGTCAAACGAGATCACCTCGCCAGTTTGTGTCTTTTTCTTTGCTGATAGGTCCTCAGCGATCTGCCTGGCATACCTTTTCCTTCCTCTAACGGTGGATCCTCCTGCTGCGCTACCACCAAAAATCATGTTTATTACCCTAACCGGTCGGTTATCCTGCTGCCCGGTATTTCTGTCATCTCTAGCCCTGGACTGTCCTCTCGTGTTGCGTCGGTCGTCCGTATTCCTGGTCTGCCTTCCTCCATCGTTCATGTTATTTGGTCTCCAAGGCTTTTGCCAATTGTCAGACCGACCACCCCTGCCTTCATTGCCCTGTTCGGCATTTTTTCTATACTTCAAAAATCTACCTAGCCGTCCTCTTTGTATAAGGGAGCTCGATTTCTCGCTTCAAGTCCCAACAATCCTCCGTGTCATGACCTACATCTCTATGGAAACGACAGTATAAAGTTGAATTCCGCTTTTTGAGGGGAGTTTTCAACTTATTAGGTTCTCGGAGGGGTTCCTCTTCAGCTCTCATGACCTCCAATACTTCCACATACCGTCTGTTGAGCGGGGTGAAGGACTCGCGTCGTGGGTCCTGTCGGTCGATCGGCTTTTTCCAGCTAGACTGATCCTTCTGCCGTTTATGTGAATCATCGGTTCTACCACTTGGCCAGCAGTCATCTGCTTTACGTTTTGTATTTTTCAACACTTCCTTTAGCTGGATATATTTATCTGCCCGATTTCTTATCTCTTGGATAGATCTGGGATGATCAAGGGCCAACGACTTCTTGAACTCTTCATCCCTCGTATTGCTCATAAGGGCAGCCAACATGGACGAGCAGGTGAGATCAGGGACTTCAACAGCTTCATTGTTAAACCGAATGATGAACTTCCGTAAACTTTCGTTCCTTCCTTGGGTCAACTGCATCACTTCCAAGACAGTCTTCTGTGGCCGTTTACTTGTAGTGAATTGGTTGAGGAATAGCAGCTTAAAATCCTCAAAGCAGGTGATACAACGTGGGGGTAAATTGTTGAACCATCGCCGGGCTCCTTCTTGAAAGGCTATACAAAAAGCTTTACATTGAATAGCATCAGGAATGCAATACAGGTTCATCATTGATTGGAAGTACTGAAGGTAGTTGAGGGGTTCGGTCTTTCCTGTGTACTTCTCAGGCGTTGGTATCTTAGTACCGACCGCTGGAAGGCTATCCAGGATTTCCGGAATGAAAGGAGAGCAGTATTGTGTGGATGGCTGATCCGGACGGGAATTCATGGCCAGATTGATTAGGTCGTCCACGATTTTTTCAAGAGATTCAGCCAAACGACGATCGGCCATCATGCCTATCTACCGAGCGGGGGTCTGTTGTTGTTCCGTTTGAGATCGTAAGATTTGACGGATCAGCAGATCGGCCGCTTCCTCTATTTGTCTTTGGGTGAGGGAGGTTTATTGTAATGCGGGAGGTTTCATGTTGAGGGGATGTTGGATGTGAGGATGTGAATTGTTTCCGGCATTATCTTCTAGGGCCACGCTCTGCGCCTCTTGATCTCGGTTTTGGGATTGTTATGGTTGATCATTCGGATGTGAATATTGCGGTTGGTTATTTGGGTTTTGAGGGGGTAGCTCGTCTGTGTTAGGGTTTTGGATGATAGGTGGAGTATGTGTCTGGAGATCATGATGTGTCGATGAAAGGGTATCGGGTAATCGCAAGCGCATTCGCTGTAGCGCAAGTGCCGTGACAGCGGCCACATCAGGATTTGCTGCCGTCGCCTGACTGATCTGAGTGTTTCTAGACGTGGTGCCCTGACGCCCTGCCCCACTATGGGCGCCAACTGGTTCCGTTTGATTTTGATGGGGCTGGGTGTTGTTGCTTGGATCCATGAAATTGGTTGACTTTGGCTAGTAAATACCTGCAAAACAGTAAAGGCACACCGGGGGTTAACTGCCGGTAGGCCCCTCCGACGCTCAAGTTAGTCTTTTTGTGAGGGTTTTTATAGTTATGAATAAAGAATGCTAGGGTACCAAAGTCGTACCTTTTTCATGATGAGGTAATGAATTTATATAGTAAATACCTGTAGAAATTAGGTCAACATCGAAGAATGGGCCGATCGGCCCATGTGCTGTTCTGAGGTTGAGCTTAGGCCTAGCACAACCGACCCAACCAAAATTATATTACATTTGTAAGTGTATAAATTTGTACAAATAAAATTTGATTTTATAAAATGGAGGTCATTCTCTGATTTCTCACAATATTCGTTATAATTCTAATTACCATTTCATAAGTACACCCTCAATCATATCTCTTGCCATGTATGTTTGATGTGACACTAACGTCCACCAGCGTGTTTACGTATTTAGGCTCCACATACGAGAGTCCAGTCCACCTGCTCTACACTCGTCTTAAACTGAGACTGATTTGGTTTAGGTGTACCAAAACATGTGGTCGCTTACAACGTGACAATGACAAATGCCATCCTTTTCTTACTTCTTGCGTGCTAAATGGCAATATTAAAAGGAAAAGATCTTTATCGTATGGGGTCTGAACTCTTTGTGCTATTAGTGGGCACTTTATGAACGCGTTTAGTACTGAAATTCAATGCTTTAATGATCATGAGGTTGTCCTTGGTATTTTACAACCATCTCAGGACATTTTGAATCAGATGACACGTGTTTAGAGGAATATGTATGAGCACTGTGACTGTTGCGGCCCAATTTATGGATAAGAATTACTACTGAACTAAAGAAGAGTAGGTTGAATCAAAAACTCGTGCGAAAAGAAAGATGAATTACAGCAAAATCTTGGTTTATTTGAGTAGGAACCCTCCACGGAGGCGGGTTTATGCCATTTATCGCCGGCAATTGAAGAAAAGCAGATCGTAACACCCCAAACTAGCCGACTGAAATCCTCTGTTGTCACGCATGCTTTCGTCACATTACCATCATGAACTCAGAAAATGAAAAAAAAAAACAAATATATAGTCTATATTCATATCGTATACACGCATGCTTCATCCGAATTGTCAGAATGGACAAAAGACTAATAATAAAAAGGCTACCTAGTTTCAAAAAAAAAAAAACGCTACCTGTTAGATTCTGTTGAAGAACTACGACTAGGATTCGTATGATATAATCAATGATGTAACGGGTTACTATCGGCCAACTACCCTCCAACAACCTTTATGATCATGTTTTCGGCTAGAGTCCTTGCTTTTCTTAGTTATCATGTTTTGACCCTCCTGTCCGTCCTGCGTTTGTGCAAATTTCTCCAAGGGATAAAGTCATTGTTTTTATCCTTGAGAACCCGTAGTTCATGGTAGTTAATATATATTTCCAAAAGTATACATAAATGCACATCATATTTGATATTCATTCAAATATGAAATGAAAATCAACCTTCTATCTAAATACGCAAAATAGTTCATTCCTTCTCGTCCAAATCTAGAAGAAGCATGAGTTTTTGAGAGTTGGGAACTTAACGAACATAAAGAAAGAAAGAGAGAGAGTAGGAATATGGAAGAGGAAAGTTGACGGAGGACACAAGTGCGAAAATCATAGAATCAGACAAAGCAAGACTGTTTAAATACTCAATACTACAGGACCCATATCCCCAACCCAATCCGACCCCTCCAACGCACGCGCGCCTCTGTTATAACGTACCTCTCTCTCACTTTCTCCGCAACAACGGAAGACGACACTGTCGCTCTGTTGTTTCACAGCGGCGTGCCTGCACTCCGGGTGTCGTCATTTGATCTTCTCTGTTCTATTGGTCGGCGAATTCCGGACTGTTAATGGCCCAAGTTAGCGTCTTCTTTTGCAGTTACCTTAACATCTACGACTACAAGTTTCTGTGTTCGTTACTATCGTTGGTGTTATTATCATCCGTGAGAACTTCTCACGGCTTTGGAACATTCGGGTTCGATATCCATCACCGCTACTCCGATCCAGTTAAGGGAATTTTGGCGGTTGATGAGTTGCCAGCAAAGGGTAGTTTTCAGTATTTCTCTGCCATGGCCAACCGCGACCGCGTGATTCATGGTCGGAGGCTTGCCACTGCCGAAGGGTCCGCTCCGCTTACGTTTTCCTATGGGAACGAGACTTATCGAATCGACTCTTTGGGATAGTAAGAAATGACCCTTATAACGTTTTTTGTTATCTTCACTTTTTCTGCACGTGTGATTATCACGTTCATGTTTGTACTGTAGCTTACTAGAGGATCAAGAAGATAACGTGTGGAGAGTAGAGGATTTGGGTTTGGTGTTTCCTTTGTTTGGTTGTGAGAAAATCGTAGAGAACTGTGTTATAACCGATATGCTTGTTTCAAGCTCCCATAAGTACCTTCTACCAGTTCACTTTTTTTTTTTGTTCCCTCCTTAGAGGTACTGGTTTGTGACATTTCTTAGTTGTTTTTATTATTGGATTCATGAATTTAGGATTGAATTTTATCACAAACCATCTCGAAAATCCAAACTTGGAGTTCTCAGTCGCATCTTGAAGTAGATTCCGTCTTTATCTTTCTCCATTTATTCCAAATTTCGACTCTTTTTCTTCTTTTAAAAATTTAAACTCAAGAAGCTCCTGCTTTTTCTTCTTTTTCACGCTATACCAAAAATAAGAGCAAAAGTAAAGCTGCAAATTTAGTTCTTTTCGGCTCATGTTGGTGAGATTGCTGGAAATGGATATCATCATGGGGTTCTATATATTACTTTTTCCTTTGGTACCAATGTTTATGAAATTTCTGATATAGTCTTAGAAGTTTTGTCAAGAGTGAAGAAGAAATTGAGAAGTCATCAGACGTAAAGCTACTCCATGAGTTCCTAAAATAACTGGAAAATACATAACTTATGGAAATCGTCAAGCAGATGAGTCACCCCCTTCGATTGGATAGTACTATTGACCAGGCTGTTGCTTTTCCAGTTTCTTTTAGAATGATTTTCATTTCCTGCAGATCATACCTTCTACTAATTTCTGTGTCGGTAATTCTGAAAGCGGATGCTACGGCTTTTCCTTCGTTTTTAAGTGATTTAATTACATACAAGCTTAATTTTCTGGGTAGCCAAACATGGGATTTTTCTTTTTCTTTTTCCCGTTCCTTGCCGTTTAATACAGCCTTGATGACATATAATTTTTTTTCCTAAACTTGGGCATTCCTCTGTTTGTTCAATCTTCAGTTTACATTACGCTAACCTTTCAATTGGAACTCCAAGTTCATGGTTTCTGGTTGCACTGGACACTGGAAGTGACCTCTTGTGGTTACCATGTGACTGTAGTAGTTGTGCACATGGCTTCGAAACTGCTTTTGGAAAGGTAATAGTCAATATATTTCCCAAAGATTTTTGTTTCGAGAACTATGTGATATTTCTAGTCTTCTCCTTGTGTTCAATTGCTTCTTGAAATTTAGTTCGTAGGAGTTCCCTCTCATGGCAATCATGTTTCTACTGCAATTTATGGACTGTATATTGCAATCTGGAGATGTGATTTTTAAGTTGGTTAAACGGCTTCTTCCATGGAGATTGGTAATCGTTTAAGTATCTCTGTTGTGGTTAGGTTATGAAGGACTTGATTTTGTTTAACTTATCCAATTTTCTGTTCATGATTTTATATTGAACATGCAGCTATGCATCATTTGGCTAACTTAAGTTTTGTATCAAACAGCAACTAGAGCTTAATATCTACAGCCCTAACATGTCATCAACAAGCCAGAACATCCTCTGCAACAGCAACTTGTGTTCACTACAATACCGTTGCACATCTGCTCAAAGTAATTGCCCTTACCAAATAGCATATCTTTCTAATGGTACTTCTTCAAATGGGGTCTTGGTTGAGGATGTCTTGCACTTAGTCACGGATGATACTCAAGCAAAAGCTGTTGACGCAAAAGTTTCATTTGGGTGGGTAATTTTGTATATCAGAGACCTCAGGGGATGTTGGTTGCATGTCTATACTGACCTCCTGTAGTATGCATGGATGTTTGATGGTTTTTCCATTGGTTCCGAAATCCAGCTTTTGATTCCCAATTCTATAGCATTTCTGTTTAGGATTCTTATTTCATTAAGTCATGTGGTGACACAGACATGCTCCCTTCTTTACAGTTGTGGTCAAGTTCAGACAGGTTCATTTTTGGACGGGGCTGCTCCAAATGGTTTATTTGGCCTTGGAATGTCCAATATATCAGTTCCTAGTACTTTAGCAAGGGAAGGTTATATCTCCAATTCGTTCTCCATGTGCTTTGGAGCCGATGGGCTTGGGAGAATCACTTTTGGAGATAAAGGAAGTTCAGATCAAGGAGCAACACCTTTCATTCTGCACCAATCACAGTGAGTGCTCTTTTTTTGTCTTTATTGAGCAATAGATCATAGATGTACCCGCATACAATTAAACTCACAGAGACACATATAAATGCACTTAAATACTAAATTTAACCTGAAATACGTGATGGTCGTATTAATTCCAGTGGAACTTTGTTGTCAGTCCAACTTACAATATCAGCGCCACTCAGATAATTGTGGGAGGAAATGCCGCTGACTTGGACTTTTATGCAATTTTTGACTCGGGTACCTCATTCACATACCTAAATGATCCAGCTTATACACTTATAACTGGAAGCGTAAGTAATTTTATTTGTCTTTACATAGCCGAGAGTATTTATATCGTGTTAGTACTTATGATTCTCATTTTCCTGCAGTTTAATAACCTAGTGAACGAAACACGTGCATCTGTTTCTGATATCCCTTTTGAGTATTGTTACAACATCAGGTCAGTGTTCATGTAGAAACCCACAATCCTACCTTGTTCTGCTTTTCTTGATCACTCGAGAACTTATTTTCACTTTGACAGTCCAAATCAAAATGACTTGTTGATTCCACAAGTCAATCTAGTAATGAAAGGTGGAGATCAATTCAATGCAACCAATCCAATAGTAATAGTTGGTAGCCAGGTATAGTCTTGCTTGCATTTATATCAGATATTACTCTTGCCCCTTGGATCCCAAATTTGTTACTGCAATATGCAGGGTGGTGCTTCTGTGTACTGTCTTGGTGTTGTGAAAAGTGGAGATGTCAATATCATTGGACGTGAGTTCTTTACAGTTGAAACTTTGTTGCTTGTATTCAATTTGGAACTTTTAACATAGGAAGGAATTGTACAAATTCTTTTTGCCTTGTCGGCAGACTTTTAATCTAACAAATTTTTATCTAAATGTAGAAAATTTCATGACTGGTTACCGAGTTGTTTTCGATCGTGAGAGGAATGTGCTAGGTTGGAAGCCATCTAACTGTAAGTGTAATACTTGCATTTCAATTTCAACAACTTGCTTCTTATTTTTTCTATTGGCGGTCCTCTGTACAGTGAGACACTTTCTTCTGCAGGTTACGATGATGTTAATTCCAACACTATGCCGATTGGCCCAACTGTCTCTTCAGTGCCTCCTGCTACTGCCATGAATCCACAGGCTACGGCAGGAATCGGTAACAATTCCCATGTAACAGGGATGCAAACAGCCGCTGGAAATCATTCACCCCAGCTTAGTCCACTCACTCGCATGTTTATAACGATTTTAGTTCCATTCTTTGCCATTGTTTAAATGTTTTGCCTTTTTTTTTTTGTTTTTTTTTCTACTTTCAGTCTTCTTCTTGCCAAGGTCTTTCTCAGCCCATAACATATTTATTTAGCCCACAGGTTCTGCTTCCCTACAGTCACACTTCAAATTTGAAGCATCCTTGGCGATGCTTCCACCATTTTTGGTACCAATAGCATGATTTGATTCTCGGGTTGTAAAATATCTATTGATTATACCAATGTTATTGTAAAATATCTATTGATTATACCAATGTTATGAATACCATACCGGACATGATACCGGATTGAGCTCTGGAACGGAACTTTATCGGTACCGGTTAGTATCGGGTACCGTTTCGGAAATTTTTTTAAATTTATGAAATAGTCCCTACAATTTTTAAAAATTTCAAAATAGTCCATATTGGTATATTATACAGTTGTACTGTATACTTTACTAGTTTACTGTTTACATCAATCATGCTTTCAAAAATCTTAATAATAAATAATAATGACAATTAATATGAAATAACAATAATTTTTAAATATTTTACATATAAATAACAACCACAATTAATATAAATAAAGACAATTATTATCATACAATTATAAAATTAAGAATAATACAAAGTATTTAAAATATTACAAAATTACACAATGTCATGTTGTAAAGTTATAGATTATTTAATTTATTTTTTGTTTAAATCTTATTCATTTTAGTTTATATATATCTTTATTATATTTTTATTATTTCTATATATAAAAAATTATCTATATATAATTTAAGTTTTATTTAATTTATTATTATTATTAGTATTAGAATATTTATTATTATTTTAAAAATTTTGAAAAAAAAATGGAGGAAGGAGAGGGAGGGAGGGAAATTTTGAAAATTTTTGAAAATTGTGCAAAAAGGTCTTCCAATTTTTTAAAATTTTTGGTACCGATCGGTATTTGACCGGTATTTTGAATACCAGCTGGTATAGCCAAAATTGGCCGGTATTTAAATCCGGTACTAAAATTTAAAATTCGGTACTAGATTTGAGCCAGTACGGTACGTTTCGACCGATACCGTACCGGCCCAAATATGGTACTGGCTAGAACGGAACGAAATGGATCTCAAAATATTGGTTTACATTGGTATCATAAAGGACATCTTCATCCAAATATAGGATCATGATTAAACTCCATATCTATATGTATATATATATATATTACAAACAAAAGCTTTATCTTGCGCTAATTTACAAATGAATCAAGTGGAGTAATATTAAGGCCCTGTTTGGTAATCAGCTGATTGTATTAGCTGATAGCTGAATCTATCAGCTGTTAGCTGATAGTTGATTCTATCAGCTGATTTGACCAACGGATTGTATTAGCTGTTTGTTAGAGATGTTTGGTAAAATTAGTTGTTTAGTATTAGCAGTTTATATGTAAAATGACTTATGAGAACATAATTTTTTAAAAAATTATAAAGATATGAATATCATATATCTTAGTATTTTGTTTTTATGGCATTTCATCATCTATAAAAAAATTATACAACTCTTTTTTTTTATGAGTGAGGCATACCGGTTGTGGTAGGTGCTGAGACCAAATTGTCACATATGAGGATAATCCACAGCAAATAAGTATTCTACTCTTCTAGAGCATAATCAAAATGGATGCACAC
>JANZLH020000375.1:253496-265824 GCA_026770325.2 Erythroxylum fimbriatum
ATGGGCCGAAACTTATTGGGCTTCAATGGGATTAGGTTTTCTCTATAAATAGAGAAACTTAGGTCTCATTAGAAAGAAAGAAGTGAGACGAAAACCCTAGCCACCTTCTGAGAGAAAAACTGTGCGGCGTTCGAATGGGTTTTTGAATGTGCTAGCACACACGAGCCGCTACCCGGATCGTTCATCCTCATGTAGATACCGGTAGAGGACATTCACACATTGCAGTGTCTACGAATCTGAAAAAGAAACGACCAATCCGCATTAAGAGGTATTTTCATACATGCTATAGTTTTCGGTTATACTTATTGTTGTTTTGTGGTCTTTTCCGCTACGTATTGACAATACTCGAGCCATAGGCGATCCAACAGATTCAATTTCCATTTTCTTCATATCATTGCTGTGTGATCTCCCATGCATCTTTAGAGGCAAGAATTTCCTTCTCATTTGTGAGTTTGGGAATTGCAACAATGAAGCAAGAAAATTTTCAAATAACCAAACTCTAATACCACTTTGTAGGAAAATAAGGAGAAAAGTAAAGAAGGGAGAAGGGAGAACACCCAAACTCTCTTTTGTGAATTCACTTTACTTTGATTTCTTATCTTCTTAGCTTGGTTTTAAAAGTTGCTATACATAAGATATTTATAGGTGTACAGGACACCACATAATATATGAGATACAGTGAACTTAATTATTCAACTTAACTCCTAGAATTTATAAGTTATTGAATATAGAGATACCTGCATAAGAAAAACACATGAACCAAGTAAAATGAATCAAGTTTAATTAATTTCTCCATTTTTTAACATATGGGTTGGTCAGTTAAATATTCATTACAAACCCACTAATCATGTGACCCATTATGAACTTAATGGGTGGGTTTTGAATTGTTAAGATTGGTTGCATTTCATTATATTGGCAGTAGGGAAATAAAAGATTAGTTGCTTTCTCATATCAATCTTCTTCGTAGTAATTTAAAGGTATAAAGCAAAAGTAAAAGTATAATCATGTTCACATTGTAAATACCTTTTTGCCCAATTCCTTAAACATCACTACACCATCAAATATCAAATCAGCGCACAAGTGTTTGTGTGTGTGCTAGCTTCGTGTGACATATAATTATGTAATTACAAAAAATGTGTTAGATGAAAAAGAAGTTAAATAAGAATATGGGAGTTAACGACCACCAAAAGAGTAATGAATAGAGTCATATAGGTGAACTTTTCAGTTACTATAGACGTCTACTTAAGTGATGTAGTTCATTATTACAAAACATCTTTGTATAATGTTAAAAGTGGTTATATGTTAATTATCTACAAGTTTAAATCTTTGTAACAATTGAAATGCATTTTAGTGATAATTATATCGTATGTCCTCTCCCTCCCTCCCTCTCTCTCTCTCTCTCTCACTTTATATATATATATATATCTTCTTTCTCTTCTGATATCGTAATTTCTCACTTATATAGACTTGGAATTACAAATATCAATTACTATGTTATTTAACACGAAACAATTGATATTAGGGCAGACGTTCCTTAAAGGGCGAGACATGGTGGAAGGAACTAGAGTAACAAAACTTAAGAAGAAATAGGAGCATCTAAAAACTTTGCTTAAGAACAATTGTAGAATGAGAAGTTATTGATGGAGAATCAAAGTCAAACTAGAAATAAGAAAAAGAGTTGGGAGAATAAAAAAAAACATGTTTCTTTAGCTCATACGTACCATAAGTAGGTGACGAACCAAAACTCATTAGGAAAGGAGCAAGTAACAATTTCTACAAAGAATGGAGTACGAACCAAAGCTCATACTCCATTCTTCCTTCTCATCATTCACCAAAACTCGTCTTCTCCTTTCATTCATTTATTTCCTTCAAATCTTATTTCCCTTTTCTTACTGTAAGGGTTGTAAGGTCTTTTCTATATTCTTTCACCCTCCCAACCACTTTAATTTCCTTTTTTAGTTCCTACATGTTTCCACCTAACTTCCCTACCAAAGACTGCTTACCATGCAGATTTCACAACTCACTACGCAACAAAACAATGCTAGGGAGGATTTTCCTCCTTTACCCTTACTCCTACCCTTTGTTGCAGCACCAAAATCTCTCCCTCCTTTACCATAATCTTCTTCTGTACCACAATCTTCAGCTGCATCACCCCCTTACTTCACCACTACCTTATCACAAACCTTGTCATCTTCTTCTTAAACCATTCGTTCACCTAAAAGGAGAACATGGAAGCAAGTGGTAGGGGGCTCTACAGATCTCTCTCTGCATTTCTACCCTCACAAGACAGAAGCTGGTCATGTTATTGTCTCCCTAGATATGGAAATTCAGCAGGAAAGTGTCAAATCTTAGGAGAACTCCCTCATAAGATTCTTCTGGGATAAAAGACCTGCATTTCCTACTATTCAAAAATAGGCTCAATCAATATGGAAAAACAAAGGCTTTATTGAAGCATTAATAGCATAAGACAAATACATCATGTTCATCTTTTCTTCTAAAGCTTAAGGTTTAAAGGTTGTAGAAGAAGGGCTCTGGCATGTGTCAAATTTCCCACTCTTTTTACAGCCTTGGCAGCTAGGTTTTCATATTGATTCCAACAAAAAAAGACCTATCCTAATGTGGGTAAAACTCTATAATGTTCCTTGAATAATGGACAACAAAACATTTGAGTATGATGCTAGCTTTCTAAGCAAACCCCTATTTTTTGATGATAATACAACGAATAGGAAGAGGTTGGGGTATGCTAGAATATACATTAACATGGATCTTTCCAACAATTTACTGAAAACTATTCCGATTATGAGATTGAGACTTAATAGACCTCTTTATGAGGATAATGTGTCAGTTCAATACCAATGGAAGCCCTCACTTACTTCTCAAAGTAAAAGTTGGATTTCTACGGGTAAAACTTTTCAAATGGGTTATTATAAGGAGCTAATGAGTGATGGGGTCATCATCAAAGAGGATGGACTAATTGAGGAATTAGTACCATGCAATAACACAGATGAACAACATGAGGAAATGATATAGCAACTGCTAGGAAAGAATTATTTGTTGCAGCTAATGGTGGAAAAGAAATCCTTGTTGAAGTTGCTAGTGGGAAAAAAAAACAATAGCAATTACTGCTAATAGTAAAGCTACCATAACAGGTGAGGAGACTTTTGTGGATGAACAACCAATTAAGTCTAATGACATTTCCAATGGTCTTGATCAAATGGTAAATACTTATCCTCTTCTGAGGACAATAAGGATGATGATCCTCTTATTGGGAAACTTTTGACAGCTACTAAAAGGAAATCCAGTAGAAGCAAAGATAAGGGCTCCAAAAATAAAATATTTTGATTTATGAAAGTCATCGCATGGAATGTGAGGGGGATCAACTGGCCTAGAAAGCTTTCAACTCAAGGGATTTTGTCTATAACAAAAAATCATATATTTTTGCTCTTTTTGAAACTAAAATCAAACTTGAGAATATTGGACTTTTGAATAAAGTAGGTTCTAGATGGAAATTTATCTCCAACCATCAAGTCCATTGATTCTCCCAGAATCATTATTGGATATGATCCTTAATTGATGGATGTCCACGTTTTTTTCACAAAGATGCAAGCTATTCACCTGAAATGTAAACTTCTTCAGGTAAATGTTGATTTCTTTTCCTATTTTATCTAAGGTGCTAATCATGTTTTCCAAATGAAATTTTTATGGGAAAGCTTATTAGAGTTCTAGAAGATTTTCAACGAACCTTGGCTTCTATGTGGAGACTTCAGTTTTACTTTACATACAACTGAAGCTGATGAAATTACAGTTTGAGAAATTTCTCATCTGACTTCAATGACTGTGTGGGTAAATTGGAAATCTTTGACCTAAAGTCTTAGGGCCACTTCTATAACTGGAGTAACAAATAAACTGGAAGATGGCCTTTGAGGAAAAAACTAGATTGGACATTGGTGAACAAAGCTTAGATTACATAGTTTCCTAATAGTAAATCTATTTTCTGGACCATTATTCTCATATCATACGCCTATGCAGATAGAGAATCTCCTTCAAAACTAAGGTAGAAGAGGTCTTTCAAGTTTAACAATCTTTTTCTTCATGATGATTGGTTTTTCGAGGCTATCCAAAAGGGTTTAGAGGTTACAGTTGAAGGAACACAAAAAATCATTTGTATCTAGAAGCTTAAAGCTATCAAAATGGAGATGAAAAACCTAATGAATTGAAGATCTTCATCCACACAATGAGGTGTTGCTAAAACTAAAGAAGATCTGGAAGTTATACAACATAAGCTTACTCTAGATTCTGTTAATTCTATCTTATTGAGTACTGAGAGGACTCTTCTAATGTCTTACTTATCAAAAGCCAGGAATCATGACAACCTTATGGAATAACAGGCCAAATTCAGTTGGATAAAAGGTGGTGAAAGGTGTCAAATTTCTTCTTTAACTCCATTTTGTCCAGGAGATATGCAAATAGAATCTACTCGCTTATGTTACAAGATGGAGAGGAAATTTCTCAACAAAAAGACCTTCTAAAGGAAGCTGAGAGATTCTTTAAGAGTTTCTATGGTTCTTCTTGTACTCAAGCAACTACGATCCCTCTTTGCTCCTTCACACAAAATAAGATCTCTCAGAAAAAAGCTGCAACACTCATTAAACCAATAGAAGAGAAAGAAATAGAAGAGTTAGTGTTTCAAATGCATTCTAATAAATTTCCAAAACCCGATAGATTTAATGGATACTTCTTCCAAAAGACATACAGGAAACTGGTCCTATGGTTAAAAGAACAATTTTGGAATTCTTCTCTAGGAGAGTACTAGTAAAGGAGATCAATAAAACTCATATATGTTTGATTCCCAAATCCTCTTGTTCTTCTTCCTTGGATGATTATATGCCTATCGAATACACCAACTTTCTTAACAAGGTTATTTCTAAAATCTTAGAAAATAGGCTGAAATTATCCTTGGATTTATTGATCTCTGATAATCAAAGTTCCTTTTTACATGGTAGAGAATTGGGGATAATATTTATATTGTCAAAGAACTGATGAAAGGGTATTAAAGGAAGAATAACCCCCCAAATTGTATCATAAAAATGGATTTCAAGAAAACTTTTGATCATGTGAAATGGGATTTTATCCTTAAGATCTTATGACTTTTGGTTTCCTAAATGAGTTGGTCAGACGGGTTGAGGCCTGTATTATCACTCCATCTTACTTTATTCTAGTTAATGGTATGCCAATTGATATCTTTAAGAGTACAAGAGGATTGAGACAAGGAGATCCCATCTCCCCTTATCTCTTTATCACTTACATGAAGATCCTAATTCAATTGATCCATCAGAAGGTGGGTAATAACAAGCACTACAAATTTCATAGTAAATGTAAGAGGGTGGGGCATATCAACTTATACTTTGTGAATGACCTATTGCTTTTTGTAAGGCCTATGGTAAATCTATTAAATTGCTCATGTCAACACTGTCTTCATTCAAAAACCTTTCAGTTTTGGAGATTAACCTTACAAAAATTCAGTTCATTATAGCTATCAGTGCTACTATGATGGAAAATATAATCTCTTCAATCACAGGGATGAGTAGGAAGCCAGCTCCTCTGACTTATCTAGTTCTACCTATTACCACAAAAAGAATACAATTCTCTAAATGCTTTCCCTTGATAGAAAAAATACAGAGAAGATTGATTATGTGGTCTAATAAAGTTCTCTCTTTTGGTGGGAGGTTATAGCTCTTCAAATCCATTCTAGATTCCCTTTACGTTTACAGGTCCTCCAACATATCATTAGCTAAAGGAGTTATCAAAACCATCGAGAAGCTTTTTAGAATATTTCTGTTAGGTAAATTAAACTTAGGCAGACACTTTGCTAAGGTTAAATGGTCAGAATTTTGCATAAGGAAAAAAGAAGGGGGATTAAGATTGATTCCTATTGCCACTTTTAATAGATCAACATTGATAAAAAAATCTATGAAATATCTTATTGGAAAAGAAATCTCTTTGGATCCGATGGCTCCATAGCTTTATCCTAAAAGGATCTAGCATTTGGTTTATTCCTATAAAACCTTCGTTCTCTTGGCTCATGATTCAACTCTTAAAGCTAAAACCCATATTAGAACCTTTGGTGTCTTGTAAGGCTGGAAATGGTGGAAATGTAACATCCCGTTTCCATACTAAAGGTTAGAACCCTAGATTTCTGTAATTGATAAAACAGCAATGAGAGTTTAGAAAATTGCATTTCATGCTCATGTATAATGTTAGCATACACACATGTGAATATTGATTTTTACACATTAAAATGAATTGTTCATGCACTCATTCGACATTTTTCGATTATAAATGATTGTTTAATTTGAGTATAATGTGAATTATAGATTATATGTCTTAAGAATTGATTTAGAGAGTATATTTATTGACTCAAAATTTTTGGTGAAAATTTGAGAAAATTCTGAAATTTTAAGGGTATATTGGACTAGGAAAAATATCAAGTGGCAGAACATTTGATAAATAGTTGGTAGAAATAAACGTCAAATGGCAGTAGAAATTTTAATATGTGACATTAAGATTTAATGACTTATGTCATTGAAAATTAGGAGACAATTGGATTAGAAATTGGAAACAAATGGATTAGTTAATTAAAGATCAAGAAGAGACCTTGAGAGAGTGACATATGGCAAGTGTGTCACTTGCCACACCACATGTTTAAGTCATGAATTTATTAAATGAAAGACCATATTTTGGGTATTTCACTTGCTAAACACGACATATGCTTCATTTTTTTCATCTTCTTCATTTTCTTCATTCATTCTTTCCTTCTCATAATACTCTCTTCTCCAATGCCACAAAGTTGAACATTACTTTCTTCCATTACTAGCCACTTAACTATCTTGCTATCTCCAACCCATTTCACCTTGAAAGTTGATTTTCGTGGATGTTGAAGGAGATAGGGTTTCATGGTGATTGAAGAAGCTTTGGGTAAATCAAGTAAGTCTAAGCATCACTCTTCTTAAATTGATGAATGAAACATGTTTTGATGATAGTTAAGAGTTAAATGTTCATAAAATGAGAATGGTACATGCTAAAATGTGAATGAGAAATGTGGATAGATTCATGTCTTGCTTTTGTATTTTGATGGGTATAGATTATGAAATGATATAATGTTGGATTAATTGAGAAAATGGTGTTCAAAGGGTACTGGAAAAATGCTAGTTGTAACATTTTCCATTGATTATGCATCTGTAATTTAGCCATAACTTGTTTTGTAAATATCCAAATGAGGTGATTTTTGATTTGGATTAAATTAGAGGCATATGGCTACATTTTGCATGAGACATAGAATTCAAATTTTGTCTTTAAGAGGAAAATGAGGAGAAATTGAATTAGAAATGATAGACAAGCTTAAGGTACTGAATGTAGTAAGTAAAGAGTTAGAATATGGAAAATGTGAATGCACTTGGATATACTTTGGGGCAAGAGGCATAACGTTTTCTGTAGAACTCAGATTGAGGTCGTTTAAGCATTCTTAGAAAGAGGACTTCGAGACCTACAACTTCTGTAAAGACCCCGAGAAGAGATTTTGATTTCTAAAGGGTCAAAATTTCAGGTTTCTATAAGAGACCTGTAAAGGTCCGCTTAACGGACATGGATGTTCGCCTAACAGACATTCACGGGTCAATGGGTCTTAATTAAGGCTTAAATGGGACTTTTAATGAACCTAGAATGAGGCCTTGATTAAGTGACTAATGTTTGATATGTTTGAGGTGATAATTGGGATATAACTTAGTAAATGAATGGATAATATCAAAATACCAAAAGGTATAAGTATAATGAGAATGAAGATGTACATATGATTATAGTTATGATCCAAAGGAGTTGAGTAATATGTATTAAGTAAATGTTAATGAGAATGGAGTATTATGAGAGCATATAATGTTAGAAAAGAAATGACGAGAAATTGGATTATGACATTAGAAGAACTAAGTGTTCTTAAGGTGTAAGCTTAAGAATAAGCTAGACACATATAAAGGGTAAAGATTGAATGGTGAGCTTAGAATGATCATGTATAAATGAAGTGTAAACCTAAGTTTAATTAGACATATATGAATTACGAAATGAGAATGAGCATAAGATTTGAATTTAGATAATATACCCGAGATTGTCATTGAGTATGCATTAAACATAACACATATATATATGTGTGTGATTGAATGTACATATGCTTATGCAATTAATAATGTGTGTAAATGTGTATTGTATGATGTTGATACACAGGATAGAATGTCTACATCCAGACATTTCCAGATCATGGAAGCTAATGCTAATCTGGAGCGTACTGTGAGTCGACCTAGATGGTCTTACTTACAGATTGTTATGTTTGTATTATGTATTAAATGATTTTGAAATGTGAATGTGATTGTTCTGACTTTCAGGAATTGAATATCCGAGGAGTTTGATAAATGTGAGAATATTGAAGTACTCCTTATATGTAAATTTGATGAAATATGTGATAGATGACTTGATTGTTAAATGCTAGACCTAGTTCTGAAGAAAAATTTGAATATGCATATAAATGAAGAAGTGATTCTCAACTTCAATGTTGAATGCCGAACTAAGGTCCGATGATATGTGAAAATGACTGATTGATCATATGATTGATTGAGAATATGAAAATTTGATGCATTTCATTACATGAATGCATAAAATATAAAAGCTACTATGACCAGAGTAGCTACCGAAAAAGAGCTTAAAGCTTAGACTGTGATCAGAGCCTCAAGCTCAGTTGTGAATGTATTCGGTATCCACTAATGGATATGGGACATTATCTGATACAACTTGGTATCTACTAAGGGATATGAGCTAGAGAAAAAGACACTCGGTCACAACAATAATAATTGAAAGTGATTCTTATGTGCATTGCATATACAATCAATATGTATGTTTTAATAGTTTGAATGCTTTTTGACTATGATTTATGCTTAAGTGAACGTGCAATGTCTGTGAGTCAATATGATGAATTGATGAACTGTATGTGTTATGTGATTGAGTAAGCCATCGAGGATGGTCACTCACCGAGTTTGCAAAAACTCGCCCAAAATTTACAATATTTTTTCAGGCTCAGAAGAGTTACCCCATTAGGCAAACAGAAGTATACCCACTACATTCAAGTAAGAGATAGAGATCGGGATCAGTTCGCGTCTGCATTTGTATTTTCTTATTTTTGTATCGAATTGAGTCTTTTGCAATTATTGTACAATGTGTATTTGAATATTTTTGTATGTACTAACTTTCCAAAGTGGAAAGGTTTGTAAATGAGATTGTTCTTGAGTATAATAATAATAAATGTGATTTTGATGTTATGAAAGAAAAGAATGGACCCAATTTGATTATTGATTTCAGCATATGCGTGTATTGTTTTAAAAAGAAAAAATTTGAAATGAGATTTTACTGACTGATTATGCTAGCATGCCACCCTCGCTGACCAAGTTCTTGGACATTACTGAGGATGTCGGGTACGTGTCTTGCGAGAGTGGGATGCTACAGGAAAGGCCTATTTATGGTTTGATAATTGGACAAGTAAAGTCCCCCTAATTAGATCTCCTCAAGCTTTTCAGTTTTGGAATAGATTTCCTATCAACTCGAAAGTTAATTCCATCATACTAAGGGGCTTATGGAACATTCCATCAAAATTATAGTATCTCACTCCTAACTACCAACCAAACTTAGATAGAAAGGACATATTCCAATGTTTCAATCTGCCTCTAAACACCCTCAACATTGCGAGATTCAGAAAGTGGAAGAATCAGAACAACTCAAGGCATACATGGTTTCTTATCATTGGCACAAGTCACTTATGCCTAGCTACGCCATTATTATATTGCTTACTGTGCTTAATAAACTAAACATTATGGACCAAATGCATTTCATTACTTTCAATTCTATTTGTGTTCTCTGTAAGATAGAGGAAGAATCAAGGAATCACCTTTCTTTCACTGCCCCTTTTCCCAGTTTATATGGGAGAAGATTCAGGAGTTGTGTCTTATTTCTAATGCACGTACAACCTTCACAAAAGCTCTTAATTGGCTTCTGAAGTTGAACCATACTCCTAGCTATAATGAACAGATTTATGTCATCTCCTTCGCCTCCTCCATTAAGGAGATTTGGCGAGAAAGAAACATTAGGCATCTTCAGAACATTGCACGTTATAGAAATGAGGTTCTCTACTCCTTAATCGGTGGAATCAAAGAGAAACTACTATATTCTATTAGGTCAAAAAGAGTTTGCCCTAATTTGGCCTCTTTGTGGAGAATCAATTAATTAATTTGCAGAAAGGGTTAACTATCTCTTGAAAGAGTAGAACGAAAGACTTTGCATGTAAGTACCTAGAAAAGTGGGGTCCTTCCCCTTTAGATGTGTCTGCTGGCTCTAAACACTCCATGAGAACAGTTTCAGATCCATGAGGTGGAAGGACGTTTAAGAGCCTGAAATCATCCATCGGCTGAAGCACTTCTTCTGGATTCAGAGATCGCCAGTCACCCAATCCCTAATTTGGTAGGGTTGGGTGAATGGGGTAAGACGCGAGCTACGCTACCCCATTTTTGTCAAATGCTCCTTATACTTTTGTGTTTAAACGTTTTATCTAAAGAAGCTGACGTTTACCTAATGTTTACTGAAACGATGTCGTTGATGCTTGCTTAAATGTTGTCGTTTCCTTGTATTTGTTTGTTATTCACGTCCTTTGCGTGGACATCTTATTCTTAATACAATTCTTTACTTTTTATTTTAAAAAAATTCCTACAAAGGGATTGATAAAGAATGAAGGATACACAAATCCGATACGGTTTAGTAAGATAGACTTTTTGACATTTAAATGAAGTAAAGTGAAAAGTTAGTTGTATAAGTGCAAACAATTCTTTACACTTTACAACACACCAGACAGTAAAAGGGTGGGAATTGCAGTGATGCAAATGAAAGGCATAGCACAAGAGCGGTAGCAATTGGTTGTGAAGAACTGTACCCAAAAGGAACTATAGAATAAGCAAAGATTGTTGACATGATTAAGGAAATACTCGAAGATATCTTTTGGGCAATTTTGAGGAGCTTAGACAAGAAAATTTAGTGCAAGAGTACTGAGCCCGATTCTATAGGCACTCTTAAAAAATTAACCCTCTCTAAAGAATATTTAATAGGGCTTTTCTTGAAGGGCGTAAAACTAGAGTTGGAAATCACTGTCAAACTCTTGGAACCTTGGAGTCTCTAAATAAGCATATTCGTTGGCAAGGAAGCAAGAGTTAGTAATATTAGTCCATGTTATTATGATACCTATGAGAGGGAAACCCTGAAGTAGTCCCCAATCAGGGATGAACAATATAAGCACTAACTACTAAGGGAGGAACTCTTGACAACCAAAGGGATCATAGACTCGGTCAATAAAGGAATATTACTCACCTTGGTACTGCAAGGAGCGATTAATGGAAATAATCCTATTAAAATCACCAACATACCCAAGACGGTTAGTAGAAAGGATTTTGATGACAAACGGGCTAAGGGACTGTATTTCTGTTGTGATGGACAATACTTTCTCAATCACAAGTGCGAGAAAAAATATTTTCAGGTGTGCATGGTTGAAGGGAATGACGGGTTGGAGTAAAAAAATATAAGGATCCGGTAAAGAAACAATAGAAGAATAAGGACCCCCACTGTTCCTTTTTAAGCCAAGATTGGACAACAATGAGTACAAACAAATGCACGTAAAAGGCTATTTCTAGAGAAGACCCATACAAGTACTTTGAATATCGTGCTATGTAACTTCAAAACAAAAACCATGATATTCAATTAGAAAGGAAAATTAGTGAATTTGTCAAGAAATTCCAATTAAAGAGCTCGAATGGTATCGAGTAAAGGGCTAAATAAAATGCTCAAAGGATCTAGAGTGGGGGGTTGTACTGTTGGAATCCAACCGTGATCGAATCACGAGCGCAGCGGAAATTAAAATTTTTTACGGATTCTGAGCGGATCCCAATAATTGATTAAACTTGAATCAAAACAAAAATGGATTTAGAAATCCTACCTTGTTCTCTTTCCGGAGAAAAACGTCAATTGTTTTTCTCTTAGTGATCAATCACTAGCTGTCCACGTGTCCAGCCTCTGATGGTATCCACAGAGCAATTTCCAAAACTCTTTTGGAGGAAGAAGACAGAAAGTGCTAGCTTTCATAAAGCTCTCCTGTTTAAATAGAAAAATCAAGATAGTGATTTATTAAAATTAAAACTCCTTAATTATAATTAGAATCAAATTCTAATTCTAATTAATTTAATTTTAATAAAATCAA
>JANZLH020000375.1:276589-291900 GCA_026770325.2 Erythroxylum fimbriatum
AATTATGTCTTGAATGTAAGTACGTTCAATTTTACTTTTAGTTCGGTTGCTGAAGAGCATGCTGAATTAGTTTTTTTTCCCTACCTTATACTTGGGAGTTATTCATTATGTCTAAATTGATTGGGTACTTATTAAACTATTATAATAATCTACATATTTTTCTTGAATCACTTTATCTCTGATAAATTCATGAAAATTTATAGATAATAAATTGCTTTCAAAAGAAATTGCTTAGTTTTTCATCAATAATCCAAAGAAACTTTAGTGATTGATCATTATAAGAAGAAATTTCTGAGATTTGAAGTTTAAACCATTTGGCGGCCAATGCCCTGTTCTTTTGATATGAGTTTGCTTAAAATCCGATGCTTAATATTCTACTCTTTTTAACAACTACAGGGAGCTGAAACCATGCCTTCTTCTTCATCACCAAGGCAATCTAGTAATAATGCAAACCCCAATTCCACACCAAACCATATGGTATCAGCTCGATCAAGATCAATGAAACGCAATAGCACTAACTCTTCTTCTAATGATGGTACTTCTCAGCCACCAGGAATGCAGGGTCCAGTAGGGGAAGGGCATTTAGATAACTCTTCTCCTAGAGACCATTTACAAAGGAATACTCAACTCCGTGGTGCCAATGATCACCAACAACAGATGCGCAACTCTTTCCGGAACCGCAATGGTGGACTACATTCTCGTGGAGACAATTCTCATCATCACAACCTTGGGGGCAGGCGTGATCAAGATCGTGTGAACCAAGGTTGGAATAACCAACGACATTTCAATGGTAGAGATGGCCACATGCAGTCACAAAGACCTTTCACAAGGTTTATGAGGCATCCACCACTGTCTTCAGCTCTTCCTCCAACTTCTGCATCATATGTGGCATCTTCACCTTTGCAAGGTTTTGGCAACCCAATGGGCTTTCCTGGTAAGCGTCTCCGTTTGTTTCTGCTTTTTCTTTCATGAAGATCTGCTCTAACATCTCGTCTGTTTTCAGAGTTTCCCGTGCAGGTTTATTATGTTGCACCACGAATACCACCTCCTGCAATGTTCTTCCCTGACCCTCAGCTGCATTATAATATAATGAAGCAGATAAATTACTATTTCAGGTGCTTATCCCTTCTTTCCTCTTGTTACATGGGTTTTCATCTTTTTTTGCAGTATGCACATCAACCTGTTCCTCCTTTTTTATGGAAATTAACTGCATTTTCATGTCATATTTGTTTCCTGCAGTGATGAAAATTTAATTAAAGATAGCTTCTTGCGGCAGAACATGGATGACCAGGGCTGGGTACATGTTTCATTAATAGCAGGCTTCAAAAAAGTGAGTTGCTTCAATAAAACAAATTGCTAAGCTCGTATTACTGTTGAAAAAAACAAATTGCTGTAATCATCCATTAGATATAAGTATCCCTTACTGTTGTTTTGCATATGCACTTCCAGTTGATACATTTTGGTGTAAATCATGGCAAGTTCCTTGTTCCTTGGAATGGATGATTGTTAACTGTAGCTAAATGAATAGTGCAATTTCATAGTGCAGATTAGAATGTTAAACACTGAACTCAGGTGTCTCAACTATCAGGAAAGGATATCAATGTTTTGTGGAAATTTGTTGAATTCTGTTGAGGAATACCAGCAGTTGCTTGATTTTGCTGCCTTTGCTAGAGTAGTTCACACCTGTTATGTGATGAGTGGCTTAAGAATTTTTTAGATATAAATTAGTTTCATTGAACCCCTGCAAGTTTGCAGTTTGAATGCTTATTCATAATTTTGTTTCAAACTCTTGTAAATGCTTTTGTTATCTGATGATTTTGACATGACTCTTTGGATTGTAGTTTGTTCAATCCTATATCTGTTCTTATTAGGTCAAAAATTTTCCGGGCTTACAATGTTGAGAGGCCTTAGTAAATGCTATTGAGGCAAGGTCATATGTCCCTGGTTTATGTTTCAGGTGGCACAATTGACTCCAAATATTCAGGTTATATTGGACTCGATGAGAAATTCAAACATAGTGGAAGTACAGGTACCTCTTTTATTGCATTTGTACTAGGCTTTTTCTTCTTGAAGTGTCTACTCGGGCAAAGCACAATTTTAAGCATATCTGAAAATCACTCACTTATGTGATTTTACTTATTTTATCACTTCTACCCTCAATATTTTGCTGTAAAGATTTTTTGCTTTATCATTGTATCGTCTCAAAATAATTTATGCTGTCTGAAACATGATATCCACATTTAACAAACAAATGCAGCTGACTGGAGGTACTCCCGATGTTAATGACATCCGGGCTGCTAGCAAGTGGCACTATAGGCAAAATTGTTGTGAACTGCTTTTGCCACAATTTACAACATAATTAGATCTAAATGCCATTTTATAATGTGCTGTTACATGTTGTGGTTCATCCTTGTCAATTTTCTTTCCATAATCTTGTAGGGTGACAAAATTAGGAGACAAAATGACTGGAAGAGATGGATAATGCCACCTTCGGTTCAGTTTGCAAATGTATCAACTCCTCAGTCCAGTGCCGACATTCTAGGAGGTCATATTGAAAGTATTTCATTGGAAGAGAAGGCTTCTAATCACATTGTTAGGAGTGGAGCTGGTATTCCAACAGATGCAATTTGTAGTAGTTCGTCATCTGGGGATTTGAACAGCCAGTCAGAACTTTCGACCAGCAGGGGACTGGGACACGTTCGTGCTCAAGGAGGTGTGGACCATTCTGCTTCATCACCAATTTCAACCAAGTAGAATGTATGTTGACGCACATTTTACGGGGAGAAAGTGGGGATTGAATTCTTTTGGTTGGGGATGATGGTTGTCTTGCGTTGTGTTGAGGTAGTGATTGCAAGTAGGAAGAAAGCTTAGGAGGGAGGGGGGAAAAAGATTTTAAGGACTAAAGAGAAAACAAGGAAAATCACATCATAAAAATTATTTAAAAAAAGATACTAAAAAAATTGAGGACTCGAGCGAGTAGGTGAATTTGTTGGGAAATTTGTGGGGTCTGGCTATTTTACCCCTATGACTGATTCTGGTGGTATGTTTCGGTATTTAAACTGGGGAATTTTGGCTTTACTTCCCTCTTTTGCCCCTCAGCTGGTTTTTGAAATTCTTTGGGGTCAAGACTATCCCCAGTCACCTGGAGTTTATGATCGGGGGGTGCAGACAGAATGGTGACTTTTGGCAGCTTGAGCTTCTTCTTCCATTCGCATACTCGACCTTTAGATTCTTCTGCTCCGTTACCTAATACTTCTTTGACAGATGCATTTGTATGTATACCTTTTTCTTCAAACCTTTTGGAGATCCCCACTTGCATGCAATGGTCTTTGGAGAAACCTGATGAAACCGTCTAGTTCTGATCTGGATGGTGTTGGTATTAGATGTTAAAGACTCGGAGCTTTTGGTGTTCCTAATTCTTTTGAGTTGATCAGGATACTTGTTATTTTGTTTTGTGATTTAATTATTGAAAAGTTAGATTTAGTTTTGGACGGTCTGATTTTGCGTTGCGTTTGATATTTGTGTTTTTGATGTTTGGTAGATGCCTGTTTATTTGGGCCAATTAGAGATCCGCCGACTTCTTTTTGAACACATCCATGATCAACAATATAACAATAGTAAGAGATTAATTTATGAGGTATTCTTTTTTCTACTCCCAAACCCATACCCGTTGCTTATCAACGGAAAATTTTACTTTGTTTGGAATATGTGGTTTAACGTACTAATTTGTATCAGAAAACGATTTATTTTCTAGTTGTTGAGGACAAATAAAAAACAAGACTTTATTTCTTCTCTTGGCAGCAGATATGGAAAGAGGCTGTAGAACAGAAATAGCCTAGGAATCTTCCTGAATCTTGACCCAAATGTAACTGTTTAAAATTTTCTTTAATCTTATTTTGGGCACTCGGAGCAAGGGAAAGGGAGTGCCTGTGCCAGCCTAATCTCGACTGCATTTCAGGGCGGACACAATTCCCTTTAGTTAAAGGCAAAAGCTGACAACTGGTAGTGAATAAGATATAACAATTCAAAGAAAACACTTGATCCTTGGGTTTTCGATTCCTAAAGTCCCTGAAAACAATAGTTGGAATATCATCATAACATAGAGAATGAAAATTACACATTTTCCTCGAAGCGAAAGAGTCGACCAGATATGTGGAATTTAATTCACCTGAGGCTGAGGTGGTGGAAATAAACAGTGTAGCAAATGCTGGCTCCTATTGGAGTATACATATGTTTAGTGCTATGTCCTTCTAGTTAGTCCTCCTCTATAATAACAGAACAATCACTGTTTCCGAATAGACTATCAAAAGTAGCACCCCCACCACTGATTGTCTCGGCAGATGTGCATCATAGTAGTTATCCATAACTATGGCCACAATTTCTGCCAGTTCTTGAAAAGGAAAGGACAATATATAGAGAGAAGAAGTTGAAGAATAGAGAAAATCTAGATATACTTGATTCACTATTTAATGTTGTTACTGTTGCTTATTAATCCTCCTCTGCAAACTCAAATGATGAGTCGCTATCATTCATATCAAATCCCACCTCTGTACATTCGCAATTCAGCGAGCTAATTATGTCCTCTGCTTGTCCCGTTTCATATAAAGTTCTTTGACCCTTCCAAAGCCTCCATTTCGCATTATATAACCTTTACCAATTTTGTTCATGGGCAGCGTATACAAGTTATAAATATAGATCCTCTACATGCAGAGACGTAATTACGAAGAAGAAAGATTGAACCTTCTAAAAGGAAGATAAATCCATCTGTGTGCAATTCGGACTGCGAATGTTCGATAGATGAAGACTCCGATAGTGATGGCAAAATTTATGTTTCTCAGTAGAGAGAAGATCCCAGCAGAAAGTCAATATCTCAACATCAACCACAAAAGAAGATCCAACCCAAGTCTGATGAAGATGATGACTCGAGACCTTGGATTAATCTTAAGAATCCTAAGCATAGACCAAAGAATCTCTCTAAACTATTAAAAGCAGTTGGAAAGGAGCATTTATTCCAACCAAGATGGTCTCTGCCAATAATTTCTCCAATTTCTAAGGAAATCTCCAAACCATGACCTTGTAGTACAAAACAATGTCCTTAAGAGAATTAATTCAAAGCTTGATGGTCTATCTTAACAGACAGAAGGACTAAATTCAAAGCTTGATGGCCTATCTCTTCAAGTGTGATAATTACATCAACAACTACTCAATCAAGCTACCTAACTTGATTATGATTTAAAAAGATATATTGACTAGGATTACTGTAGACCAAACTTCTCTAAGAAGGAAAGGGAACTTCAAAAAGTTTGAGAAGAGCTTAAAAGAATTGAGTCAATATGGCTAAAGAACAATCTAGAGCTATATATGAATCATACCCCTTTACATTTATAGTCGTAAGATATACTTATAACACTCCATCCTATCATGACACCACTGACTATAGAAAAAGTCTTCAAAATGTCCTATCCATTGTTCAGACAAACCCTTATAAAACTATCAAAACCCTTTAAGCCAAACCTACTAGCAAAAGACATTCGATCAACTTCTAAGCCTTTACAAATCAATACACCACCAACCTCTCTACCAAAAGAAAGACCTTTCCTGGACACAATAAAAGAATCCATGCCTAACCAAAAATTCATAGATACTCTTCAGCTAGTTCTTACCACATAGCTTTTACAATCACATTAATAAGCAATATTCTGATTCTTTTACGAAAAACTCTGAAGAACTTGTAGATCTCATTTGAATATCTCAAATGCTGATGGATATTCCACACTATTCTCAACCACTTATAGAAGTTTAACCTAAGGTTGACGATGCTGAGTCAATGACTAAACCAATCAGACCACAAGTAACTCCAATCTATAATCCTACATTAGGTCTATGGTTCAATTTTAATTATGTCCCACCAATAAAATGGAGAGATCAATTGTACGAATTCAATGCCTGGATAGATCTTCAAATTACAAGGTCATATATGTCTCTTAAAGACATCTTGACAGAATTTGTCCACAGAATGGTGAGAACTTTAAGAGAATGGTTCCAAAGCCTTGGTGAATATAGATACATGCGAATATAATTATCAGAAACTACTTCCTTGTTGATTTATAAAGAATTCATTGGAGATTTTCAGCTCATTGACTAACAAAGCAGATAGGAGTACTTTAAAATGAAATTTTGCTCAATAAATAGGAAATATTTACAAAAGCATTTCCAAAGAATGCCTGAAAAATATTATATTTAATGGCTTCAATGATGTTAATCTTTGATACATATTCATTGCCTCCCTTCCTAGTGAGTTGTAGCCAGAATTACAAAGAACAATCAATTTTCTTATCAGAGATGTCTAAAATCTCACTTAGAGAAATCTACCAACTAGCTTTAGTGATGTTGTATAAATTATTTGAACAACATAAGTTCTTTAAAGCAATTTTAAAAGGTGGGCCTTAACTGAAACAAGTGTGCAAGAAGCCCTATTTAAAGATCAAATGCACAAACATGTAGAAATGTGCATGCAACATAAAAAAGGAGAAACACTTTAGAAGAGAACCATTAAGAGTTCACTCTTCAATCTTAAGGAAGAAAATGAGAATAAGATTCTTTAAGCGGCATGCTTTTGAAACTAGAAAACCAAACTAGTGTTACTTTTGTGGACAACCAGGTCATTATAGAAAAGGTGCCCTAAAAAGTCCAAAAAGGATATGAAAATCTTACAATCTATTGAAGCTATGATGCCTATAAGAGATGATGAGGACATTGAGTCTCTTTTTTAAGAACAATCTAGTGAAGATGAAGGGACATTGTTTGCATTATTTGATTATGAATATAATGATAATGAAGTCTCTTCTGTGATAAAAGAATATGGTGAAATGATCTTATTTCAAGCTAGAGCCCAGGAAGCTAGTAGTAACACCACCATACGTCAAACTCCCATTGCTTTTAGAAAGGTATCATAGACCAATTGTAGCTATTGGTTACATGGATACAAGCTCTTATAAAAGTGTAATGAAATTACATATTCTTCCTTCAAATGAATGGTAACCTTATGAGGAATACTTTACTGTAGCTGATGACAAATCCTTTAAGATATACCTTAGTACAAAAATAAGGATTAGTATAAGGTTCTTCTTAAGTTGTATTATTTGGACAAAACTATTAGGAAGCAATCTTCCTGATCCTGACATACTTATTAGGATTGATGGTTATTACCAAGAAGAAAAGTTATAGATCATGCCAAAAGGGGTTCATTTCAAACAAGATTTTTGTGAGTACACTGAAGACTACAACATCTTTGAGCTATAAGATGCTCCCACTGGATATGAAGATAGCAAAGATCAACTCTTACAATATTGCCTGAAAAGTCATAACCAATTCAATTATCCACATCCATTATGGCATAATTTAGAATTATATCGAATTGTCGTTCAAAAAAATGAGGACATTTATTCAACAAAGGCTACTCATCAAGGAATGAATCCAAAATCCATATTACTTAAAGATGGCATAAGAGGAGTGCGTTATACTATTGAAATAAAGATTGATCGAGCTAACAAAATCAGATTAGGTATGTCAATCTTTTTATATGAAAAAAGAGTAGAAAAGAATAGAAGAAAAAGGAGATTAGTTATTAATTACAAGCCTCTGAATAATTTCCTTCAATATGACATTTCCTCTGCCCAATATAAAAACACGTCTTATTTCTGAAAGAGGTAATAATACTCTCAAATAATAATTTAAAACCTAAATTTGGAAATTTAGGTATTGACCCAAAGAATCAGCATAAGACAGCATTATGCATTCCTAATGCCCAGTACTAGTGGACATTCATGTTATTTAGATCAAAATTTGCCCATCATTGTTTCAAAGAGCCATAATAAGGATCTATAACGATATTCTATCGATTGCTTTAATTTACATTAACGATATTCTGCTTTATTCTCAAACTCAGCAATAACATTAAGCCCTACTAAAATAATTTTTGGATCTCACAAATAAGTATAGGATTATGCTTAAAGCTTGCAAAAGCCAAATTGGATAAACCCATATAGATTTTATAAGTATGAAATTTCATGATGGTTTCTACCAGTCTAGCCATATATAATTGGTAAACTATTGAACTTCCCTAGCACAAACCTTATTGTTAAACAAACCCAATATTTTATGGGAATTATTAATTATATTGGGGATTTCATCCCTCATATGTCAGAATGTGTTAGCCAACTGTCAAAAATATTGAATAAAAAGTCACTATCATGGGGTCCTGAGAAGACAAAGACAGTCAAGCAATTAAAGAATATCAGTCAGCATCTTCCTCTAATAAAGATTCCTAACAAAGGAAAACAAACCTTGTAGACTAATGTTAGTGAAGATTTTTGGGGAGTAATTTTAATAGAGGAGATAGAAGGACAATGATTTTACTGTGGACATGCTAGCGAACAATTTAAACCCTAAAAAAAGCATTATCATACAATCTATAAAGAGATTTTGGCAGACAAATGAGGTATAAAAAAGTTTAATTTCCACCTTAGCCCTTATCTATTTATAGTAGAAAAGGACAATAAGTCCTTCCCAAAGACACTAGATCCAAATAAAAACTTCTACTAAAGAGTCAATTGCTTCATTGGAAAGATTGGTTCTCCCTCTATAAATTCACAGTTAAACATAAAAAAGGCCATCGAAATATCTTAGCTGATTTACTCTCTCAACCTCAAAAGCATATCAGCCTTGTCACCCCTTTCTTAACCCCTTTCTAGCATACATTGTGGTACTTATGGGCACTCTGGACCCGGTATGCATATCCCTATTTAACATCAAGGCACCATATCTTATTGTGTTTGTATTAATGGCCCGCTCTCAAAGAATGAATTGTGGTACTAATGGTCACTCTCTACCTGCTATGCATATGCTATATCTCTTCCCCCTTTACGGATCTATCAAC
Organism: Erythroxylum fimbriatum; assembly: GCA_026770325.2. NCBI lineage: Eukaryota > Viridiplantae > Streptophyta > Magnoliopsida > Malpighiales > Erythroxylaceae > Erythroxylum > Erythroxylum fimbriatum. Next base: position 285,528 of record JANZLH020000375.1, read on the forward strand.
ATTTGTGTGATGGAGAAAATGAAGGTTCCCTCTTATGAACTTTCCTTGAGTGGTATCAACCACTAACGAGATGGAGGACTCAACTTACACAAATTATTAAGGATCTTATATTGTGGGAGACTCCATTAGAGAAGAAAACCACTCAACGCTTCTTTTTCCTTCATTAACCTTATAGCACATCACATGATGGAACCATCTACTTTGAGAATCAGGTGTATTTCTAGCATACCTCAATTGAAAGGAAAATATTTTTAAAAGTCTTAGACACTTTCTTAAGAACCTAAACCATTTTCCTAAATAGGCATAATTAGTTATCTCTACATCTATTAGACCTTACCTAGGAGAATTCATTTGTAGAGAACCTAATATGCCAGACTTTGACATCCTAGACAACCTTATAGACATAGGTTAGACATTGTTGGACCATCTCAAACTCAAGCCTCCTCTTTTTAAGATGCCCAAGATCCTAATAATGATATTCCTATCATTGATGAAGAGGAGCTAAATAAAATTTTGAAAGATTTATGCACAGAGGAAGTGAGCACCAATAAAATACAGAGAATAACTAGTAAAGATAGTGACAACACAAGTGGAGGAGCTTCCCATCAGATCTGCAATTATGGCAAGAAACTATCTGATGATGACGGTGATTAGGATTCCTCCTATTATTATTATAGGTCACTCTATTTAAATTTATTATTTTAGGTTTCTTTTATGATGTGACTTCATTCTTATTCTTTTATTGTGTGATGTGATGTTGTTCTTATTTATAATAGTTGATGTAATTTTATTCTTATCTAGAATAGCTAATGTGATGTTGTTCTTATTCATTTAGGGTGTGATATAACCTTGTTCTTATCCAAATAAGTTTTTTTTTGTAATCTCCTTTACCTATATAAGCTAAGGACCTCTTTTATTATAACCAAGTTTTCAATTTAGGCAAGTTTCCATTAGAAGCTTCAATTTAAGCTTGTGTATGCAAGAAATATTAATATTTAATAAAAGTTGTGTGTTTTCATATGAATTCTCTCTAAAATTTCTCTCTCTTAAAAGCTTGATTCTTTAATAAGTTTACATCTGTCACACAAAGATATTAGTATGCTTTGCACTTGCCTTTGTATAAGGATATTGTGCATCAGAAAGTATCAGACCTATAATTATGTTGGAATGTTAAGTTATATGCGGAGGATTGGTTAGCTTAGATCCCTAAGAGGCAAGCCTCGAGAGTTGATGCCGTTGAGAAAAAGGGCTTATGTCTCAGATACGATACCTAGAGTCTTAGCTACAGTCATCTTTTTCTATCTTAGAGCTCTAATAGAGATTTGCTCTATCATATTGCCAGTGAATTTATGCAGCTGATCTCTTCATGTTTTTGGTGGGACATTATCAAAAGTGAACCATGGACCTGAAGCAGGATTTTAGATAGGAGTTAGTTATGATTTGACTAGTTCAGTTATCTCAACATCGTCAACCTCAGGTTCAACTTCTATGTGTGGTTGAGAAGAGTGTAAAAACCACTTTACCCGGAAAATGCCATGAATGCATGCCAAAATACTTCTGCACAATTAAGCACATATGAAATAATTTCCGTTAATCTTCTAACCCCTAATTTGGGGCGTTACAAAGAGTATGGAACAGTCATCATCATTTGAGATATGTGACTAAGATCTGTAATATGTTCAGAGCTTTCTAAGCTTTTTGTAAAAGAATCATAATCTTAACTATCAGTGTGACTATCAAAGTTATGTGGTACAGTGTAACTTTTAAAGCTATCTGGAACTAGTTGAAGAGTGGCTTTGAGTTTTTTATTAGGCATGGGTTCTTTTGTTGTGTCTGGGGAAGGTCTTTCTTTTGGTGGAGAGGTTGCTGGTGTATTGATTTATAAACATTTAGAAGTTGATGAAATGTCCTTTGCTGGCGAGTTTGACTTGGAAGGTTTTGATAGGTTTGCAAGGGTTTGTCTGAACAATGGATATGACATTTTTGTAGACTTTTCTGTAGTTAGTGGCATTAGGATAGAATGTAGTGTTATAAGCAGGTCTTAGATTAGAAATGTTGAGGCGTCTGGTTCATATCTAGCTCTGTATTATTCTTTAGTCATATATGACGCAATTCTTTTGAGCTCTTCTCAAGCATTTTAAAGTTCCCTTCATTTCTTGGAGAAGTTTGGTCCATGATAATGTTGGTCAATATATCTTCTCAATTCATAATCAAGTTGGACAGTTTGATTGCATATCCATTGATGTAATCGTTGCACTTAAAGAGATATAACATCAATCTTTGATCTTAGTCCTTGTGTTTGTTCAGATAGACCATTAAGCTTTGAATCAATTCCACGAAGGACATTGTTTTGTGCTTCAATATTTTGTTTATGCCAATTTAGTGCTTCTTCACCGAAGAAATAGGTACATGATTACCATGTGGATTGATACTTGTTGATCTTGAGTATGGCCTCATAGATGCCCCAGTTGTTTTATTAGTATGATCTTCCAAAGTTGAAAAATCTTCCTCGTATAATCTCATCATCATAGAAGATAATAGTTTGGGTATCTCCTTAAGAATTGGAGAAATTATTAGCAAAGCGCATCTTTGTTGGATTAAGTGTTCGTTTCCAACTACTCTTAATAGTTCAGAGGGATCTTTTGGTCTAAGCTTAAGATTCTTAAGACCAATCCAAGGTCTCAAGTCATCATCTTCATCATACTTGGGTTAGATCTTCTTTTACAGTTGGCACCAAGATCTTGACTTTTTTCTGGGCTCTTCTCTCCATCGAAGGACATAAACTTCGTCATCACTAGCAAAGTCTTTATCCATCCAATATTCACAGTTTAAATCGCACATAGTTGGATATATATCCCAGATGAAATGGCCATTGCCATGGCTGACACACACCTTATATCCATTGGGGTGGACATAGTGAATTGGAGTACCATTATTGCCCTCTTCATGAGAAATGCTGGATTAATCATTATTATTGGCCTATAGGAGGCTCTGGATGATTTTGGATTCTCTTTTCTAGGCTTGTTGAAAACAAATTTTACCATTCCACCCTTCAAACTTCTCAAGATTAGAGGAGTGGTAGTATGAATGAAGTTTTAATGAGGAGTATGTAATTTTTTCTTGTAATTTGTGCTCCATTCCATAGGCATTAACTTTACGAATTGTTGTGATGGTAACTATTGTGGAATTAGGATGATTGTGGTCTCATTCTGAGACCTATCTGCTATCATATAAAGAGCATCTCGTATAGAGTTTGGAAAGTTTAGATCTAAAGCATAGTTCTGCATTTTGTAAATGATCTGATGATGGAGTGTGGCCATGATAGCAATAGGATCTTCCTCAACTTCAACAATTTGAAATTTGAACTTTTAGTCTAGTGGGTAGAGTCGAATCATTACGTTTTGATGTTGAAGTTTAATGTAATAGTCATGTTGACACTTCAATTGTTAAGAGTAGTCAAAACGGTGTTAATTAAGGCATTCTGGTATAATGTGTATGCCGTATCTAGGAGAGAAATTCTAGTCATTGAAATTCCTTTTCTTCCATGTAATGTTAAGATCGTGCTAATAACACCTACATGGAGATGTGTATAACTCAAGTCTAGCATAAGAGATGAATTTAGAGGGAAATTCCAAAGTTACGTATTGTTTTGTAGAAGTAGAATTTAGATTAGTTTGGTCTAATCCGGATCTTTGGATCAATTATTTAAGTTGAGGCCTATATATGGAGATTAAGGAGAGAATGTTTTGTAAAAGACCTAGATATATGATGTAGACTATATAGATTTAATAAAAATAGCTGAGTATCATGAATCTTAGTATCTTTAGATAAGTGCATAATTTTTACAAGGTTTGCTATTTTATTGGAGAGAGTTTTCTTAATATAAGAAGAAATTTGTCTTAAAAAAGAGCTAAAAAGAAAAAAACTGAGTTTGATGAGATTGAAACTTCACTCATATTTATCAAAGTCTCTCCCTACTCACTCTTATCAACCATAACTTTAGATATTTATCAATCAAAAATCAGATATCTCAAGGACTTATTTCTACATAATGTATAAGAATTTCATCACTGCACAAAAATTTATCTATACAGAAAATAAGACAGTAATTGAATGAAGATAAATTAGAATTCCCTATTAGAAGCATTATTTAATAAAAATATCATGGGTTTTGAATAAAACAATAAAAAATGTGGAAAACGGCAGAGTCGCTTAAGAGAATTCCTTTCCTTCCCATAAACTACTACAAGATTACGGGGAAGTCTGCTGCGAAGAGAAATGTGGAGGAATGTGCGAAAGGAAATGATTGCGAACAGACACAGATACTTTCCCAAGGTAAAAGAAAGGTAAAGGTTGTTCCAACATATTATCCGATGAACAAAACAGTGCTACCAAGCGTTGGAGTTCACAGGGAGAGAGATGGAGAAGGAATCTCTCAGAACGCAACGAGCATTATTTGGCGGCACGCTATTCTAGTTCGTCTTTTTCTTCTAAAGTACAGTAAAAGCAAATCACAGTCAAATCAAAAATATGAGTTTTATGAATTCTAAATCATCCCAACTTGTTCCTTTTCCCTGTCCACTTCAGAGATTTAAGTAAATAAGGGTATGGCAATATCTGGACAACAGATGAGGTGAGGTGAGGTTTACTCGTGCCATTTCATGTCATTTCTGTGCATGCATTACTATAAACTCCAGAAGCTGAAAAACATGCCAAAACGAAAAGGGAACTTCCGAAACTCTTTTCTTTGTCCATTTCTAATCTTACTATAACATCTTAACTTTAGCAATTATAGAAATTTTTATTAGGTTATAAATGAGCAACCGTATTGCAGACGTTCACTTTATATATTCAATGAGTCTGTCGATTGATGACAAAATAGTCAGCTAATCCATGTCATGACAATTCATGTGTGGCCTACCATGCAACTATCACACCGACATTTCCATTATCTGCTTCCATGGATGCATTGTCAGCCTTGAATATAATTCCGTATGCATAAAAGACGGCACAAGTTCATGAATACGAGCAGTAGTTTTCTTCCTTTATAGGCAAATAACAGCCTTCTTAACTAAATTACTAAGGGGAGGGGCGCTCCCTATTGACGTTAGGGAATGCAAGGAGAGATTAATTATTTCTTGTTCATTTGTTATTTTCCTTTTCCAGATCTATATCATTTCGTCCTCTATTTTGATGACCAAACCGATAAGATATCAGATTGAGAGGTGGAGTTCCCTCGTAAATAAGACTAGCGCAAATGTACAGTGAAAATTTAGAATAGTATAATGCCCCGTTATTTTTTAGAATTAAAGAGTATGTATATATAAGTTTTGTTATGAATGGTTAAGATGTGTAAGTGAAAAATTTGAAGGCAAAAATTAGAAATATATGACACAGGACATAATTTTATAAAGGAAAAGTGGAAAAGATATAATAGATAAATATTTAAATTAGACTAATAAAAGTGAAAAGGAAAAACAGATAATCCACGTTGATGAAGTAAAATTCGTTATAATCTTCGTCATGATGAATAAGTATGTGAATTAAAAAGGAATTACTAACTGAACAAATAGAACGAGAACAAGAGATCAACTATACAAGACGTAATACATATACACACTTCAGCAATAGTTATCAATAAATAGCTAAAAAGACAACGAAACAACAAAAATAATTTGTATGTGCGTTAGGATTACAATCATCCGAGCACTAAGGATCAACAAATAGCAAACAAGATAGGAAAACAATAGCAAAAAGAATTTGAGAGTGCATTAGAATTACAGACATCCGAGATATAATAGACTTTAGAGATTATCTTGTCAATCGGTAATCTTTAGGTTGTAGAATGAAATATCGTCAATGCCTGAAATTTAATCAATGGAGTATTTAGTGGTGATGATTATAAAAGCTGCATGTTTCATAACTATAATTTTTGCAGGAGTAAACTTGATGTAGCACATAAGAAGTCTGCCATGAAGATTTCGCGAGATGAGGGTAAGGAGACTCATTTTCTTGCAACAAAAAATACAACAAAGGTTGGACAAAATTGTGGAGAACAGTTAGCATATACGTTATTGGTTACCTTAAAAAATATAAAAGGTATAGGTTTTATTGTCAAAATCATAGTCCAAGAATTGTTGGAACAATGATGAAAAACTTTCTTTGAAAAATAACTGATGTTTCATTAGTTAAAACCATTTATGTACAATTCAAGGATTCACCAAACCTAGAGTATTACAAAAAACAAAAAGATTCAAGATTGCTTGGAATTACAAATCCTAGTAATTAGATAATACATTGTGATTTAAACTAATGACCAAATGTTTACAAATGGCACACAGAATAAGGCCAGAGCAAAGAACAAGAATCATCT
>JANZLH020000375.1:311540-322145 GCA_026770325.2 Erythroxylum fimbriatum
TAAAATTTTATTTCTTAGTATTTTTACAAACCAACCACTATCAATGATAATGATAATCATTCCTTCCTCTTAACCAAATAATTATAATGATAATACCCATTCTAACCGCACCCTTAATATGTTAGTGCAGTGTCATACTATTACATGCTTGATGGAGTCGGGGAGATTAATAATTTGAATATTTACAAGTTTATTTTCCAATTTTAGTGGAATATGATTGGATAGATGATTAAGCCCTGCTCATGTTATTGTTATGATCATCGATACTTTATATTACATGCTTAGCGATGTAAATTAATTGGAGAACACACGATAAACACGTATTATGTAAATAACTCTTTATTAATTACTTTACTAGTTTGAATTATTAACCATTTTTTAACCATAATTTATTGCTCTAAACAAAACAAACTCCACGAGACGAGCCTCACTCCCTCGATCGGTGCAGGTGCCCCGCAGCACGATTGTGGAAATTAGCATCGACTCAAGCTCCGCCTTAAGTGAGTCTCCTCTCATCTCTTATCTATTGGTTACTCTCTGTATCTCTACTCTCTAATCTCTATCGCCCAACAGAGGTCCTTGCACGATTCCTGAGTCATAGAAGTAGAACTCCTTTCAAATGTTGCATTCAACAGGCGATGAAGACAAAAGCTACAGTAACTACAACTTCAACGAAGCCAATACCCTAAAAGCACTCAATTACCTCTCTTCGTCATCTTCTGCGTCTTCATCTCCTTCATCCCTTTCACCTTCCAATCTCTACAACCATACTCAGAGACCTAAAACCATGGAAGAGGTGTGGAAGGACATCAATCTTTCTTCTCTTCATGACCACCCTTATGTGGAACACGTTCTTTCTGCAACTCCAAGGCCCCATAATAATCCTCGTCACAATCCCAACTTCTTGCTTCAGGACTTTCTTGCTAGACCTTTCGACAAAGATCCACCTATCTCTAGTAATCAAGCTAACGCAGGCATCTATGACTCTTCAGCGCCACATCCTGCTACAGTGTTGAGCTTGAATTCGGGTCCTGGGTTTGAGTTTCTCGACAGTTCCAGTCCTCTTAGGCATCGTCTGCATTTGCAGAGCCACCATCCAATTTCGAATTTTAACTCATTTAACACCCCTTTTGAGGCATTAGATTCGCGTTCTGGCTTGCCTTGTTTTGCTAAAAAAAGGGTTCAAGAATCCGATAGCGGCTCCGGTGATCGCCGGCATAAACGTATGATCAAGAATCGAGAGTCTGCTTCCCGATCTAGAGCAAGAAAACAGGAAAGCACATCTCCGAATGTTCCTGTTCCACACCCTTATATAAGTATTTTGCATCCTGACGAGTGACCCTTCCTTTTCATTCTTGTTGCCATATTTACCTTACAGGCTTACACGAATGAGCTGGAGCTCGAAGTGGCACATTTGCTGGAAGAGAATGCGAGACTCAGGAGACAACTGGAGGAGGTAAGCTAGCAAGAAGAGGAATGCAACTAAAAGCCAAGTCTTCCTTTATTTCTGTTTCATTGTTAGATCTCCAAACTTCCACTAAATTCGTACATCAGGTGGAGTCTAAGATTATAGTATCTGAAAACTACCAGATGTGGCTTTTTACGGGTTAAAAATTGGTAATGTCTTGTATGCATTTTTTACCAGTTACAGAGAGCTGCAGCCGTTCAACTCCACAAAAAGCACACTCTTTATCGAACGTCAACGGCTCCATTTTGAGAAATATCAGAGTTTTCATGCCGACTTGCAAGCTGTCTTTTTTTTGAAACCCTTGGAAGCAGTCTCTTTTGGAAGTGTGATAAAGAGAATGGAAGAGGTAAAAGAACCGGAAAAGTTTGAAGTATGTAGTCGTAAATGTTTTTTTGTAGGAGATATGACACCTCTCACAGAGCAGTGGCTTTTAGAGGAAAGAACATGTTTTTGTCGGGAAAAAAAAAGTTGTTTGAGATTACTTTTGTATTTTTCTCCAATCAGGCACGAACATAAGACATTGGTGGCCGTGGGTCTTTGGTAGCTGCGTATTCCTTTTCTTTTCTTGTAATTTTCCTTGTGGTTCAAAAAATGGTTTCTGGTTCAGGAATGTCAAAAATCACAAAGATGAATAGATGATTTCTCTGTTAGGCTGCAAGATGTAGAGTAGAAAAATAAACCACGTTTTGGTCCTCTTTCAAGGAGCCCTTATCTTTTGGGCCATCAGAAAAGCCTCTGCTGCAAGAACAATCCATTTTTTTCTCTCCCTTTTATTATTACATCCCTTTGGGTGCCTTCTTTTGTTGGATGGGTATCTGATACCGATTCTTCAGCTTCTCTCTTGGTCCCACGATTCAGAAGTGGCAAAACAATTTTTTTTCCCAATATATAAGAACTAATGACACAGAATGTAAATGATTTAAGTGAAGCTTGTAAGGTTCTGATTTTTTTATTTATTTCCAACCAATTAGCTTTTTCAACTCGAGTTTATTTTAACCTTGGACGACCCCTTGATACGATCATGTCCATTATTGATTTAACCCTTGCCCACTAAAAGAGTCATGTTAAAGAGGCTTAAGCGGTCCAGAAATGCCTGGTTCATTATATTGGAAATAAGGTTCAAAGGTGATGTAATTCGTTAAGATACCCAATCCTAATGTCTGAACCTATTAGTATATATAGAGTCATAGACCACGGCCACATGGAATCTAATGCACAGGTGTCGTCCCAGTTGAGCCCAAGTCGGACTCTGCATTCTCTTGCTTTTGTTTACTCGCAACCTATTTACATATTAACAAGCTACATTTGAAAGCCTGGCCATATTTGGCCCGACTTGTCCCTGTCACTATAGCATGAAGATGCTCCCATTTCTCGCTACAAACTAGCCATGCTTCTCCTTCTACTTCCTATTGCCATTAACCTTCTTCAACTTCATCCTTCACCGCAACACTGCTTCCCGTTCTTCCTTGGCATTATTCTTGATATTCTCTTCTTCTGCAATTTCTCCTGCAACGCGACTCCTCAACCTCAACCATCAACTGGAGGCTACAGTTGACTTTCCACTATAGTTACCTTTCTCGCTTGCATCCATTTCCTTATTAAGTCATATCTTTTTCTGATACTTTCCTTCCTAAAACTGAACCAAATCTCTTTTATGAAACTTCTTCACAATGTCCAACACTTTAACACCTTCCACTTCAGATTCACAATTTCAGTAACTCCATCTCCAACAATTGTTCCCAAATCCTGGAAGCAAGTTGTAGGAGAAGAATCCCCCTCAACATTGTCTTACTCACCTCCTAACGATATGGATGGAAGGCTAGTGGTTTGCCCCAACATTGAAGTTCTCAAGGAGGGAGCTCGGGCTTGGGAATCAACAATGGTCGGTTTCTTCTTTAGAAAAAAGGCCACATTTCCCTCTAGTCTCTGGCAAACAAGCAATGGAAGTCGAGAGGCTTGACAAATGTCCTTCTCTCTGAAGAGAACTTGATCCTCTTCACCTTCAGCTCCACTGCAGATACGCAGAAAATTATGGAGGAAGGACCTTGGCACATCGGAAGCCACCCAATCTTCCTACAAACTTAGCAGCCACACTTGAACCTTGAAACTCTTAAGTCCAGAGTATCCCACTCTGGATTAACTTCAACAATATCCCACTTAAATATTGTACAACCCAAGGGCTTAGAGCTCTAACTAGCTACATCGGAAGGCCGTTGTGCATGGATGAACACACAATTAAGAAGAAGCGAGTCGGTTATGCTCAAATTTGCATCAGTTTGAACATTACCCAGGATCTCCCTAAAGAAATTCCAATTATAAGGTTAGGAGAGGAAGACAAGTTATGGAAAGATACAATAAAAATTTCATACCAATGAAAACCGCCTTCCAATAACCCAAACAAAATCTGCAAAGCAACGGGAAAGGTGTTTAAAACAAGAAGCTACCAAGAACTTATGGAATTACTGAAGCGGAAATTCTAGAAAACCCCACTTCCTTAATAGCCAAGGCCACCATGCTGCAAAAGGAGGCTGATACTATATCGTTTAAAAAGGAGGAAAGACAAAACAACGAGGCAATGCAAATTCTTCCACTTGCTCACATACAAAAAGACAGGGAACACAGTTTAGCAAGTAATGCAGAGCAGCAAGATTCGCAAGCACCGATTACAACACATGACATTCAAACTAAATCAAATAATGACCAGATCTTCCCAACCAAAAACTCAGTGATTGTGCAAAGTGATGAAGGAGATTCAGAGGTGAGTAGCGCTAATCCTATCCAATCTGAACCACAGTAACTCCTAAAGGTTCTATTGCTTTTAAAGAAAATGCAGCAAATAGTGAATTCCATACAGTAGAGACAAGGACGTCAAAGAAGGGCAAAGGGAAGGGCAACACAAGCTAAACCTTTTAATCTATGTCTATAATCGCGTGGAATGTACGTGAAATAAATTGTCCCAATAAACAACTAGCTCTAAGCGACTTTGTTTTGAGAGAGAAGCCTCCTATATTCGAATTACTAGAAGCCAAGGTCAGACTAAAAAATTTAGCAAAACTGGACATTTTTGGATCCCACTGGAACATGATTATCAATCACCAACATCATGCATTAGGCAGAATTATAATTTGCTACAAGGAGGATGAACTAAAGGTGGATCTATTAGACTCTAGTGAACAAGCTATGCATTTGAAAATATTCTTTTTACAGAAGCACATCCAGATAAACATTTCTTTCATCTATGCAAGCAACTTCTGATTCCAAAGAGGAGACCTATGGAACAACCTGACTTTATTGAGCAACACTGTTTCTATTCCTTGGCTAATATGTGGAGATTTTAACTCCATATTATACCCCTCATAGGCATAAGGAAATTGCTTCCTAAAGAATTATTCAATCGATTTGAAAGACATGATGGAGGAGTTAGGGGTGATAGATCTTAAGTATAGCAGTCATACTTTTACTTGGTCCAACAAAAAAAATTCTGATTGGCACATCAGGAAAAAGTTAGATAGAGCACTGGTAAATGATATTTGGCTTAGGACCTTCTCGGACATCCTTACTACATTCAAAAACCCCCTCTTCTCAGATCATACTCCCTTTATAGTGGACAACCTATTCCAAAAAGTTAGCAAGCACTATTCCTTTAGATTCAACAACTTCCTAACGTATGTTCCAGGGTTTGTGGAGGCATGTATAAGAGGTGCAGTATATAGTTGTCAAGAGACTAAGCAGTTATGTTGTGTCCAGAAATTGAAAGTTATCAAACAGCAAATGAAGATCCTAAATTCTCTACAAAAGGCCTACCACTTCCTTAATAAACTCCTACAGACTGGAACTTCAAGATATCCAAGCAATGCTTGCTGCTCATCCTAAGGCTACACACAACCACAACTCTCTCCTGTAGCAAAGAGCTAGAGTACATTGGCTAAAAGATGGTGACAAATGCACTAGATTCTTTTTCAACTCCATTCTTGCGAGGAAAAACAACAACAAAATTCTTTCTATAACTTCCAAAGAGGGTGCTAATCTATAGATATAACAAGATATTCAAGAGGTGGAAGTAAGGTTCTTTAAAGAACTACTAGGAACTCCTAACTTTTCAAATGCTACGTTAGATGAACTTAGATCCCTATCCCTCAAACAAATCACATCAGCAGACAGACATATAGGAGACAAATCACATCGACTAATCAGTGAAAACCAAGGCGCTTTTATGCAAGACAGACATATAGGAGACAACATCCTAATTGTACAAGAGCTTCTAAAAGGCTACTCCAGATCAAATTACTCTCCAAATTGCACAATCAAGGTTGATTTCCGCAAAGCTTTTAATAGTGTGGGCTGGGATTTCCTATGGACTCTGTTGATGGTTCACAGATTTCCAATGGTTTTTATAAAATGGATCAAAGAGTGTATCTCAACCTCCTCCTTGTCTATCCTAATCAATGGCACTCCTACCAAACTCTTTAAGGCAGCAAGGGGACTTAGGCAAGGGGACCCCTTGTCCCCCTACCTTTTCATCCTTTGTATGGAGACTCTTAACTCGCTTATCAAGTATGAAGTCCTAAAAAACCCAAAATTTAGAAGCCATACTAAATGCAAGAAGATCAATTTAACTAACCTCTGCTTTACAGATGATCAACTTTTATTTTGCAGGGCCTCGATGGAATCCATACAAAGTTATATGGCAGCACTTATCAAATTCAAAAACTTCTCTGGACTACAATTCAATCCAACAAAGAGCCATTTCCTCCTATCCAAAAAAGCTATTACTTTGGGGCCTCACATATCTCAATCTACTGGAATGCTTTTTAAAAAGACACCTCTTCTGTATCTTGGACTACCTATCGCTACTAAAAGACTCTCATATGTGGAATGCACCCCCACTACTAGAGAAAATATAGAGAAGAGTCAATTCGTGGGTTAACAAGTCTTTGTCATATATAGGGAAGGTTCAACTCATCAAATCGGTGTTAAACTCCCTCCACATTTACTAGAGCTCTCACATCTTCCTCTCTCAAGGTATCATCAAAACTATTGAAAAAATTCTCAAGAACTTCCTATGGAATCACCCAAAGGGGTCAAAGGTTCAGCTAAAGTGAAATGGGCAGATATTTGCTTTCCTAAAGATGAAGAAGGGTTAAACATAACTCCTATCAAAACTACACTTCAAGCCCTAATCTTGAAAAGACTGTGTGGGTGAAATGGCTACACTCGTATTTCCTCAAGGAAAGAAGTTTACAGAGCATTAAGGAATCCGTCTTATAGTCTCATTTTCTCAACCAGATTCTGAAATTGAGGGATAAAATTTGAGTTGGGATCTCTTGTAAAATTGGGAATGGCAACTTGACTACGTCAAGGATGACAACTGGACTAGTGTGGGAACTCTCATTCAACACTATGGCATTCTAAGGAGTCCTCAAACTGCCTCACTCAAACTTAAACTCAGCCAAATGATCACAGAGGGCACCTGGAACTTCCCTAAAAAACTAAGATATCTTCAACCATCATACCTTCCCCAACTTAATTCTCAGGACACCTTCTACTGGCATACCTAACCCATCCTAAAAGTCACAAAAAATGCCACGAGAGATCTCCTAAGATGTAGGAAACAAAGGGTGGAATGGGACAGAGTTGTTTGGAGCAAGGTATTAACCCCAATGACTTCTTTAATACTATGGTTAGTAGTCCTAAATAGGCTGAATAATGCTGATAGAATTCACTATCTGCAAATGGATAGAACATATCCACTGTGCAAGATCCATGTGGAAACAAGAGATCATCTCTTCTTCATATGCCCTTGTAGCAGATATATATGGGAATAAAAGATGCCTACGGCTAAACCCGGGGACACTATCTCAGAGGTGATCCAAAATTTTACAAACCCTACAATTTCTCCAGACCCTAACAGACATATCCAAGTTCTATCCCTAAGACTCTGTTTATATGGACTATGGAAGCAAAGAAACCTCAGACGGTTTAGAGGAACCAACACGCCCAAAGAGGTCCTTGCTTCTGAGATCCTCTATGAAATTAGAGAACACATTCTACATCGTAACCTCAATCAGACATGCAACATAATCATCCTAGATTCACTGAATGTTTAACTAGAAGCTATGGTCGGAGGATAATCACAGGTATGAAAGAGAAGCAGAAGACATACAGTACTGTTAAGAAGCAACGAAGAAATTAAAGTACCTAATCGACTGAGCTAGTGTCGAAGTAACCACCAAACCTCCAAGAGACCCTTGCCATCTAACGAAATTACAGGAGGAGACAACAACGCCTCTTGAAGATGAAAAATCCATCTATTGTCCTAATTCGGGAGCTTCAAGATTCTCCAACTGCGAGGAGAAGATTTCTATACCACTTACAGCTACCAAACATTGATAACGCGTCTTACGTCCACCTAATGTACACTGTCGTTTGATTTGGTTTTTCATGTTTCTATAGTATCGTCTTCTTTTGCCTTAGTTTTTTAGAGTAATAATCGTGTATCTCCTTCTTTTAAATCTTTATAAAATTCTTTTTATTTAAAAAAACCTATTTACATATTTTTGCTTCTTTACTTGCCACCATATGTTATTGTTGGAATTGTCATTGCCGCCAACTAGCATGCAAGCTTATGTAATTAGAAGCCTCCAACATGAAAAGAAGAAAACCAAATCAAGTTCTCCTCAACGAACTGCTCTTGCTCCTCTCCCATATCCTAAAATCAGCAAACTGATCAAGTATTCCAGCACTTGATGATCCACCTGTTGATACATAACATAAGGAATTTATGCAGGTAAGAAAGCAATCTTGTTTCCTGTCTTGCCTTCATTCGTTGACACGCAAACACAACGAAACTCATGACTGATATGAAGTGCTTTCACTTAGCTTGATCCTGTTAGGGAGTGGAATGACATAGCAGCTGGATTAGGTTGATGAAATTGTGAATGAAGGGGACAAATTTCTAGAAACTGTTTGATCATATAGAAGTTTTAACTTCAATTCTATTAGAAAACTGGGAAATGGGTTTAAACAGACACAATCATGATACTGATGGCTAGTTATTTACTTTGGAAGGCTTGTTAGATATGGAAAGAAGAATTAGAGCGTCCAACCAAAAAGATGTCAACGAGTGTTACACTTGTCCTCAAATCGAATTAGCAGAACACTGCCCTATCTCAACTCAAATCTTCATTCCTTCATTTAGTACAAAACCTCCAGGTCTAAATCAGCACTGCTAAATAATGACTCGTTCTTAGAATTTTCCACCTAATGGATAGTTTAATTCTCACAAGGCAAATGAATGGCTCACTCACTGACAGCTAATATCTAATGCCACGGCCAACAGAGCAATCCTGGATTTAACTCGTTAAGATAGCCAATCCAAAACTTCCCAATATCTTTACATGCATACATGTGCAGGAATTTTCTCGTTGTTAGGTTCAGATTGCCTTACAAAATAAGCATGACATTTCCCCGTCTAAATACCATTCCAAACAAACATGTAACGAAAATTTTGATCTATTCTCCAATAGCTGAACCTCCAGACTAGATCAACTCAACTGTGTTCTCAATTTATGATAAGAATCTTATAGCTTTCCTGAGACACAACATAAAATACCATCAGACATTAGAAACATTTTTTACATTGAATGAGCTTCCAAAAAAAACTGGTAACATTTGGAAAGATTGAATGTTTAAGGATACAAGTTACAGAAATTTGACATAAATCTTGCAGAGACCTAAAGATCAAACAAAAAAGATCTGACATTCAACAACTGTAACCCCTTATTTTGTGGTAGAGGAATCAGCGGACCCAGCAGGATTGGAATCGTCTTCAATTTCAAGAATCTTTCCGTCCCTTGGAACCAGACAAGGAATCCCATCCTTTATCTGCCAAAAACAAGAAACAAATTCATATAAAGAAGCTTAAAAGAAATAATTGTTTCTTAAGGACTTACAGGATAAGAGACACCAATGGCGTCGCTGATAAGAGAATTGGTTTCTTCACATAACCTACGCAGCAATAGCAAGCAAAAAGCTCAATAAAGCGTAACACCCGTCTTAGAAGCTATAAAAGTGAAGATAATAAAAAATGGACACCACCTCAGAGGCTGTTTGGAGAGCGGGCAAACCAGAATGTCCAATAGATTCTTGCTAATTCCACTCCCTGCTTCTTTCAATAACACTTTCCCTATTCTCACCATTTTCTGTCTGCCTGAATCAGTTGATCAGGTCTGGCCTTAGGAGAGAAAGGACTAGCCAGCGTGTTAAACGCATCATTTTGTACTTGGGTGGTTGAAGACGATGTCGTAGCAGCCGCAAAATTCTTTTCTTTTTCCCCGTCTACCCATTTGGTGTCCTGGAATTCAATAATCTAATGATTATTATCAACACTGGCTAATTTTGTGTTGATGATTTACTGAACACAACGTTTCAAAACAAATTGCATGGAAATCCTGAATATAAAGCCAAGTATTATAAAGATTTTGCAATGAATTCTAAATTTGCATTCAAAATGAGTCGAAGTTTAAATAAGGTAGTTAAACGTTTGCTATTCAACTCAACTTTATTTGTTTAAGGTGTTTAACACAAAATTTAAAGCAAGCCAGCGTGTTTTACTAAAGCCGTACGAGGCAAGTCTAACTCACCAAGTTAAGCCGATCAATGCCCCGTGATCCGTCAAGGATAGCTAAAGCTCAAATCATACTTGATCCCATACTTTCCTTATGCCTAATCTATGCTAGATTTTAGCCAAGATTCATTAGTGGCTAGCAAAATGGTCCTGCAATATTAAAGGGCTAATAAAACAACCTAATTAGATGAACTTGACACTTTCGTTGGAATAAATTGAAGGTAGTCATTTACTTACTCTTTAAACAGCCACAATGTAATGTCTTTCTCCCAAGTAGACTGTGAGACTCGTTTATTTTTCCTTTGAATCAAGAATTTGATTCTTTGATTCTGCTTGTGTTGCCCTATTGTTCAATGATCTAAAATCTTCTCAATTTGATTATCAAACTGTTTCCTTACCACTAATAGTAATCTCTTTACTTGACTTTTTTTTTGGATTTGTTGAAAACTCATAATATAGTTTAAGGAAACTAACATGAAAAGTTGAATGTAATTTTAGTTGCTCAAGTAAC
>JANZLH020000375.1:360653-375013 GCA_026770325.2 Erythroxylum fimbriatum
ATTACAAAACTATAACTGAAGAAGATAAAGTTACATGTAAATACACTTGCTTTCCAGGGCATTATATTTACATAACTTCAACATGTGTGTTACCATAAAAAAAAAGATGTAAGATAAAGTCCATCTAGAATCTGGATATACTTATAATTGAATATTGAATTTGTATAGTTATGTAATGATATTATATACAAAAATTGTATTTTTGAATATGAATTTATTACTTTAATTTTAACACATGTTTTCATTTCTTTTTGGGATAAATGGAGGGAAATTCAAGTAATCATAATAATTTAGCCATTTTAGGAAGATTTGATTATCCAGCTTGGACTTATGTTTGATTGGTTCCTTGAATGAAAAACCATACCATTTGTCTTTATTATAATAAGAATTTGAAAGGTGGAGAAATCACCACCTTACCATTTGTGTCTAGGTTATAAGGCTCCTTTAATTGATGAATATAGAAGTAAAATTATGAGCAGTTCTGTTTATAAAATAAAGAGTTATTTAGATCAAAGAAGAATGACTTGAATAACTTATGAATGTTCAATCATGTATGATAGTTAGACAAATAGAAGACATAAACCCATTATCAATTTTTTAGTTTATTTTACTAAGAGGGCAAATTTTTGAAGGCTGAAGCATCTAGCTTTGTTAGGAATGTTGATACTCTATTTCAAATGTTTGACAAAGTTGTGAATAAATTTAGGCCAAAAAACATTGTTCATTTCATTACTGACAATAATTCTACTTACAAAGCAACTAGGAAAAGATTGTAAAGCAGGTATAATTCTTTTTATTATACTTCTTGTGCTGCACATTGCATTAACCTAGTGTTGGAAAATATAAGAGATTTTAGATATTTTCTTAGCATTGACAAGATTGTACAAAAAGCAAAGAAAGTGACCAACTTTATCTATAATCATGCATGTGTCCTAAATTTGATGAGGAAGGATTTCACCAATATTAGAAATTTGTGTCGTCCTATTTTAACATGGTTTATGATTGATTTCTTATCAATTTAGTGTTTTGTTCTAAAGAAGAAGGTGCTAAGGAAAATATTTACAAGTGATAAGTAGGTCGCATCACAGTATGCTAGGTCTAATGCTAGATTGAGGTTTCTAAAATTATACTTAAAGATCATAAATTTTGGTCCCAGTATTAAATTGAAATTCAAGTTTGTGAGCCTTTGATGAGAGTACTTAATATAATTGATATTGATGAGAAGACAACAATGGGTTATTTTTATGATTCTATGAAAAGGGCAAAGGAAGAAATCATTGTCAATTTGAAAAATAGGTCTTCTTTGTACGCACCTTATCTTGCAGTCATTAATGTGAGAAGGGAAAGACAACTTTACTCTCCATTTTTTATAGCTGGGTATTTTTTAATCCCGATGTCCATTTTAGACCAATTATAAAGAAAGATAAAGTTAATAGGGAATGCTATTAGTTATTACAATAATTGTTTCCATGAGATGATGTAAGATCTCCTAAGCTCACAAATGTAGGTTTATAAGGATGATTATGGTGATTTTAAGATGCCCATTGCTATTCGTCGAAGAGACAAGCTTTATCCAGGTATATATATATATATTTTCAACCTTCTTACTTGTTGGAAATTATTCATCATTTTATTTTATTTATAATATTAAAATTTTTTCTTACAGCTGCTTGGTAAAGTCATTTTGGGAGTGGTGTTTTAGAATTATAAAGATTTTCAATTAGAATTCTAAGTCAATGCATGAGTGCAACAAGATGCGAAAGAAATTGAAGCACATTTGAATTCATCTATTATAAGAAAAGGAATAGATTGAAATGTAAAAGATTAAACAACTTGGTCTTTGTTTGATATAACTTAAAGCTTCAAGAAAGGTATGTTATTACCATTGTTAAGTTTAATATAATTTCTTAATAATTTAATTTTATTTGTTTACTAAAACTCCTAATAGAACAAGTAATTATGTATATGTACTTAACCATATCTATCTTTTAGCAGATTGAGTTTTTGAGGAACCTGATTTGATAGATGAGAGTGACTTGAAAGATAATATGGGATGGGCAAGTGTCAATATGCCATTTGGTGTAATGAATTTGAATAATAGTGATGATGAGGCTCCTCTTAACGACGAGAATTTTGTACTAAATGAGAATTGAGGTCAATTCAATTTGAGCGAATATTTGATTAAATGAGGTTTTAAGTTTTCATTTATCCTCTTCTTTTAATTTTCATATATATTTTATATATATGTTAAATTCTATATATGCAATATAAATATAACTATAAATGTTTTTGTTTTAGGTTATATTTTTAATTGGTTGTTTCCTTGGTACGAACTCTTGTTGTAAATTATAATACTTAGAGAGTTATGCATATTTATTATTCTTTTTATTTGATGTTTTGATGTAATATTATTCATTATATGATGAAATTGTAATAATTTAAGTACTTTGTATTTTATTTTATTTAATATTTGTATGATATTTTTTATTAATTGTGGTTATTATTTATATGTCTAATATATGAAAAGTAATATTAATAGATTGATATTATTTCAAATTTTTATTTATGATTTTTATAGATATGGATGATGTAAAATTATAAATTATACATTACAATATATTGAGGGACTATTTTGCAATTATAAACAAATTTAGGGATTATTTTATAAATTTAAAAAATTTAGGGATCATTCAAACTATCATTCATCATCTTCATGTCACTTTTACCATTAAAGATCTAGGTCCTTTTCGCTACTTTCCTAGAATTGGATCTACATTTACATCATGTGGTCTTCTTCTAACTTAATATAAATAAACTCATGACCTTCTTCTTTGCACTCATCTTGCCTCCTCCAAACATATCTCTACTCCTAATTAAATAAATATAACATTTCTCATATATAATCTTTTGATTCACCTTCTTTTAAAATAAATTTAGCTTGAACTTATTCGTGGCAAAATTTTATGTACATTTAATATAAATATTTTTAAAAAATTCATTTTATTAAGCAATTGTGTTAAGTAAATGAACGTTTACTTCTCATATATAATCTTTTAGTTCACTTTCTTCAAAAATAAATTTAGTTTGAATTTATTTATTTCAAAAATTTTATTTACGTTTAATATATAATTTTTTAAAACCTCATTTTTATTAAGCAATTGTGTTAATTAAATAAATATTTCAATTTTCATATATAATCTTTTGGTTCAATTTCTTTAAAATTAAATTTAGCTTGAAGTTATTTATTTCAAAATTTTGTGTACATATAATATATACTTTCTAAAAAACTCAGTTTCGTTAAACAATTGTGTTAATTAAATGAATGTTCCATTTCTCATATATAATCTTTTGATTCACTTTCTTTAAAAATAAATTTAGTTTGAGCATATTTGTTTAAAAAATTTATTACGTTTAATATAAAATTTTTTAAAGAATTCATTTTCAGTAAGCAACCATGTTAATTAAATAAATGTTGCATTTATCATATATAATCCTTTGGTTCACTTTCTTTAAAATTAAATTTAGTTTGAACATATTCATTTCAAAATTTTAATATATACATTAAAAAAATATTTTTCATTAAACAATTGTGCTAACTAAATGATTCACATTTATTATATATAATCATTTCGTTCACCTTCTCATATTCATTTCAAAAATTTATGATATATACATTTTAAAAAGCTTATTTGCATAAAACAATTGCGTTAATCTCACCATTGACTGAGACTTCTGACAGTGCTGACATTAGTTCATCTTCTTCAGCAGACTTCCTACAGTGGCAAAAGAAAGACAAGTTTATCTACTGCTGCCTCACTGTAGCTCTTACATTGTCTATAACATTACTTGCTCTCAGGAGTGATTCTGCTCGAGCTCTCTAGACCACGTTGGAAGATTACTTCCTTCAACAAACCACAGCCTAGAAATCTGTAATGCACCAGCTAGATAATTGGTAAAGAATGGGCTGCAGAAGGAAATACCCGAGAGAGTAGAAGAAGAGGAAGAAGAAGATGAAGACGAGAGCAGAGAGAAGAAAAGTGATAGAGGATAAAGGGATATTTTGTATTGATTTTCTGTATATCCTCAAGACAACTGTAGCATCAAATATATATCCTCATGTCGTGAGGTTGTTGTAACCGAAGTGCTGGGAATAAAAGCTGGAAATAAAAATGAAATACAATTGAAAATAGTTTATGCTTGCAATAGTATATTCCTTAGTGGTCCTTAAGTCTTGTAGTGAACTGAGCCCGTGTAGAAAACTAAGCCCGCACCTCATGGATCATAACAGTCCATTCCCCTTAGAGAGACCCTTGACCTCAAGGGTCAAAATTAGGGAACTGAGTTCGGATATACCGAGGTTCCTCCCACGTGGCTTCCTCATCTCTGCGATTCTTCCACCGCACGAGCCACTTCAATCCATCCGAGTTCTGACGAGTGACGAATCGCTTCTCAAGCACTGCATCGGGTTGATCTTCCGTTGGTGCTGGCCCATCCATGACCGGCTCATCGGCTGGTGTAGATCTCACCCCAAGCGCCTTCTTCAACAACGACACATGAACCACGGGGTGTATGCGACTACCAGCCGGTAGATCGAGCTTATACGCGACCGTTCCCACCTTCTTCGTGATCCGGTAAGGCCCGTAGTATTTAGCACTCAGCTTTTGGTTTTGTCGTCTACTGACAGAGATCTGACGGTAGGGTTGTGTCTTTAAATAAACCAGATCTCCCACTTCAAAGGTTCTCTCAGTCCTTCCTCGATCTGCCTGGGCCTTCATCCGATCCTTGGCCCGGAGTAGCTGCAGCTTCATTGAAGAGAGCATACGCTGGCGCTCCTCGAGGTAGCGGTTAATACTCTCCACAGGTGAAGGTAACTCCAAGGCTGCAGCTTGTGGTGGTGGTGGATACCCGTACAGGGCTTGGAACGGCGTGGTCTGAATGGCAGTATGAAAGTTGGTGTTGTACCACCATTCGGCTAAATGAAGCCATTTGTGCCACTGCGAGGGATGCTGGTGCGTCATACACCGCAGGTATGTCTCCAAACACTGATTCACTCTTTCTGTCTGACCATCTGTGTGTGGGTGATATGATGAGCTCATTCTGAGCTGAGTTCCCAAATTTTTGAACAGTTCCTTCCAGAATAGGCTAGAAAACACCTTATCCCTATCTGAGATGATTGACTCTGGAGTCCCATGTAGCTTATACACTCCCTGCATATATAGTTTTGCCACCTCCGAAGCTGTGAAAGGGTGAGATAAGGCTAGGAAGTGTGCATATTTTGTATACGTGTCTACCACCACCATGATCACATTCTTCCCTTCCGAATTCGGAAGTCCTTCTATAAAATCCATGGATATCTGCCTCCAGGCCCCCTCAGGTACTGGCATAGGTTGCAATAACCCAGGGTAGGGCACATTCTCGTGTTT
The DNA here is from genome assembly GCA_026770325.2 of Erythroxylum fimbriatum. NCBI lineage: Eukaryota > Viridiplantae > Streptophyta > Magnoliopsida > Malpighiales > Erythroxylaceae > Erythroxylum > Erythroxylum fimbriatum. Next base: position 366,077 of record JANZLH020000375.1, read on the forward strand.
ACATTTCTGGCAAATATCACATGCTTGGATGCAACCCTGTAGCTTACTCTTCATTCCTGGCCAGTAGAATAGCTGTTTGAGTCGGTGGTAGGTGGCCTTGAACCCAGAGTGGCCACCAGTGGGGGATGAGTGGACTTCCTGCAGTATGGTGTCCCTGAGGTCACCTGTAGCACCCACATACAATCTTCCTTTATACCTGAGAACCCCTCCCTTGAAGTTGTAGGGACCAGTACCCTGAGTGTCTTGTAGGGCCACTAACACAGCCTGTTGAACTTCCATATCCCCTTCATAGCTTGCCACTAGTTGTTTTACCCATTCTGGTTGAGTAGTAGTTATGGCTTTTAGTTCTGCTTCTTCAGATTCAAACTTCCTGGACAAAGCATCTGCTGCTTTGTTCTCCTGCCCTTTTCTATATTGAATGGTGTAGCTAAGTCCCATGAGTTTAGTTAAACTCTTCTTCTGCATCTGAGTTTGAATCCTTTGTTGCAGAAGGTATTTTAGGCTGTTGTGATCTGTCCTAATAATGAAGGACGAGGCTTCTAAATAGTGTCTCCATTTATCTACAGCTGAAGTGATTGCCAACAATTCCTTCTCATAAACTGATAGGTTCTGATTCCTAGGGCAGAGAGCCTTGCTGAAATAAACAATAGGTCTCTTCCCTTGCATGAGGACTGCTCCAATTCCACAGTTACTGGCATCCGTTTCCAAGATGAAGGGTTCTTGGAAATTTGGGAGAGCTAGCACTGGGGTTGTTGTCATAGCCTCCTTTAATTGTTGGAAGGCTTGTTCTGCTTCTTTCCCCCACTGGAACTGGTCCTTCTTGAGTAGTGTTGTTAATGGTTTACAAATCCACCCATAGTTCTTGATGAATTTTCTATAGTAACCAGTGAGTCCCAGGCCCTCAAGGCTTTAATGTTAATGGGTGTTGGCCAGTCCAACATTGCCTGAATTTTCAAGGGATCAGTAGCTACTCCATTTCCCGAGATAATGTGTCCTAAATATTCCACCTGGTCTACCCCAAAAGCACATTTCTTCTTCTTGGCAAATAATTGTTGTTGTCTCAAGGTTTGTAACACAACCCTTAAGTGTCTCTTATGAGTTGGAAGGTCAGGACTATATACTAGGATATCATCAAAGAAAACAAGAACAAACTTGCGTAGGTAAGCTGCAAATACCTGGTTCATCAATGCCTGAAAAGTTGCAAGGGCATTTGTGAGACCAAAGGGCATTACCTTGAATTCATAGTGTCCTTGGTGAGTTCGAAAGGCAGTTTTATGAGTGTCTGTGGTTGCCATTCTGATTTGGTGATAGCCTGAGGTTAGGTCAATCTTTGAGAAGATCATAGCTCCATTTAACTCATCCATTAAATCTTCTACTATAGGAATAGGAAATTTATCCTTGATAGTGATATCATTCAGCCCTCTATAGTCTACATAGAACCTCCATGTGCCATCTTTCTTTTTTACTAGCAGTGCTGGAGAAGCATAGGGACTATGGCTGGGTTGTATTATTGATGCTTCTAACATGCCCTGCACCAACCTTTCAACTTCTGTTTTCTGGTAGTAAGGGTATCTGTAGGGTCGTAGGTTGACAGGTTTTGAATGGGGTTTTAGGGGTATTTGGTGGTCCAAGGTTCTGTGGGGGGGTAACCCTCTAGGTTCATCAAAAACATCACTAAACTCCTCCAAGAGTGCAAGTAAGTGGGGGTTAATTTCCGGAGGTTCCTTTTCTTCAATTAAGAGGAAGATATGCCCAGCCATGCCTTTAATTCCTTTCTTGAAAAGTTTCTGGACCTTTGTCCCTTTGAGAATCTGAAGAGTTTTGTGCTCTTTTTGAGCCTTCAAAACAACTCTATCTTCACCATTGTTCACTGTGACTTCTTTAGATTTTAAATCAAAGCAAATAGGGTTATGTGCTTCCATCCAATCCAACCCCAAAACTAACCCGCAACCCCCCAAACTGAGTATCTTTAGGTCTGCACAAAATTTATGCCCTTGCATCTCCCAATTAAAGTTCTTAATCTTGTGGGTTGAAGTTACTTTTGCCCCATTAGCAACTGTCACAGTTAATGGTGTTATTGCCTCCCTTGCTAGGTCAAGCATTCTCACTATAGTATCATCTATGAAAGAATGAGTACTACCTGTGTCAATTAAGACACTCACCTCTTGATTTCTCACCATTCCTTTTATTCGAAAAGCATTCAGTGAAGGTTTCCCACTTAGGGCATTCAACTGTATTACTGCATCTTCATTCTCATCATTAGCTCCTTCCACAACAACTGCTGTTCCTTCCTCTGCCATTTCCTCCTTATCTGTCTCCTCCTCCAAGTCTTCAATGAGCATGTGTAAGATCTGTTTCAGTTTGCACTGGTGACCCTGGAAATACCTATCCCCACATTTATAACACTTGCCTGGTTCTCTGGTATATGCAGGTTTTGTATTGGTTATTTTGTTGAGGTTAATTGCTGCGGTTTTGTTGTTTGTGGATGGGTTAAGGTAGTGTGGTTTGTTGGATATAACTGAAGTGGTTGTCTTGTTTGCATTGTAGGTTTTGGAAGGTTGAGGTGTGGGGCATTTATGAAGGGCTTCATTCAGCTTGGCTTGTTCATAGGCCTCTTGAAGGGTGGCTGGTTTAAACCTCTTGACTGCCCATCCCAAGTCTTCTTGCAAACCTCCAATGAACACTTTCACCAGGTATTCTTGGGTTAATCCGGGAGTCATTCTCCTAACAAGGGACTTAAGTTCTTCAAACTTCTCCTGGTAAGCCTCCACCGTATCAGTTTGTTTGAGCCTATGGAATTCCTCCACCACATTAGCTTCAGTATAACTAGTAAACCTGTTGCACAACTCCTCTGCAAACTCTCCCCAAATCAATTCTGATTTTCCTTCTTTCCAGTCTTGATACCAGATGTCGGGCTTCTCCTCCAGGAACATGGCTGCTGATTCTACCTTGTGTTCCTCAGGTATGTTATAGATCTGGAATATTTTCTGACACTTCCTAATCCATAACCTGGGTTGCTTGCCATCGAAATGGCTGAAGTCCATCTTGGGCCATAACATATTGGGTGTTTGGAGTATTGGAAGGGCATTGGTGGTCGTGGGGGTTGGGAAATCCTGTGTTGGGTTCAAGGTAGGAATGGTGGGTGTCTGTGTTGGGTTTGTGGTATGAATGGTGGGTGTCTGTTTGGTGTTAGGTGATGGAAGGGGTGGGGAATGTAGTATTCCAGCATATGTTCTGGATGAGGATGAGGCAGCTATGGTGGTAGGGTTCGGATTTTGATTGGTTTTGATGGTTTCTAATAGGGTTAGTATGGATTTTTGGTTCTCTTCCAATCTTTTGTTGGTTTCAATCTGAGCTTTGGTCATTTCTGCTTGCATGGTTTTCATTTGTGTTTCTAATGCCTTCACTTGTTCATCCAAGGTCTTCAGTCTGGTACCTTCGTGAGCCATGGCAGCTAGAAATCTCTGATACCAAATGTAATGTACCAGCTGGATGTTTAGCACATAATGGGCAGAAAGAGAGAATGCCCGAGAAGAGTAGAAGAAGAAGAAGGAGACGAGAGCAGAGAGAAGAGTGTTAGAGGAAAGGAATATTTTGTATTGATTTTCTGTATATCCTCTAGACAACTGTATCATGAAATATTTCCTCATATGAGTCTGTTGTAACCGAACTTTGAAATAAAAGGAAATCAAAGAAATGGATTACAATCAACAGATTATGCTTGCTCGGTCCATTCCCTAGTGGACCCTCAGTATTATAGTAAATTTCATAAGCCCATGCCAACTGGGTCATAACACCATCTGTATGTATTAATTTTCTGATGAGCGAGTTGATTAGTAATTAAAGTTAAGCTTAGATTGTGTTTGGTTCTGTTGATGATATATGATCACTTTTGTTTGTGTTTATGTTTTCGGGTTTTATATTGCATTACATATTTCGGGTCCCTTATAGGGTTAGAATTTGAGTTCCAACTTTGGGGATAGGAGGAAGATCCAGTTGAAATATCTTCCGTCTCAGTTTGCATCGCTTTGACTTTTGTTTCGTCTTAGTTTGACCCTTGTTTTGTCATAGTTATGTGTCATCTTAGTCTGCTTTGTCTTAGTTTTGCGTCTTAGTTTGACTTTCCTCCTCATCTTAGTTTGAATTCTGAATCGTTTTAGTGTTGTACCTAAGATGCTTCGCCTTAGTTGTATCGTCTTAGTCTGCTTCATCTTTGTTTTGCGTCTTATTTTGACTTTCTCTTCGTCTTAGTTTGACCACTGCTTTGTCTTAGTTTTTCTTTCGTCTTAGTTTTGTATCTAAGAAAGATCCTTTTTTAGCTTGAATACGTGATCAACATGTACCGAATCAATGAACCTTCGATTGTTTAACATATACTTCTTTTTGTAGAATTCCATTCAAGACCTTTATTAAAATCACCTTCCCTTGAGTCTTCATCTTTCATAAAAGTTTGTTTTTTATTAAGATGTTTGGTTGGTTTCTTTCTTAAAAACAATTAGCTGGTCCTTTGTCTGATTGGTTTCTTTTTTGGTAATAACTTCTGTGGATCTAAACATTCTCTACTTTTAACTTCATTGCGTCTCTGTTCTGATATGTGAAGCTGATTTTGAAGATTCTCTTCTACCACCTTATCAATTATTTGTTACACATCATCTACAACAACATTTACAAATTCCATCATTGTCTTAGTTCTCTAGGTGAACATACGATACGCCTTACTATGGATTGAATATCTAAGGAAGATGCCCTCATCACTCTTACTTTCAAACTTTCCAAGTTGTTCTTGATCTCTGAGAATGTAACATTTGTTGCCAAACATATGGAAGTTGCCAACATCTGGTTTCTTTTCTTTCTATAATTTATAAGGTGTCTTGTTCAAGATGTTTCTAAGATGAACTATGTTGCATATGTGACATGCCATTTTTATTACTTTAACCTAAAATCTCGTTGATATTTTTATTCCATTCAACATTGATCTGGCCATATACTATTCTTCCATTCTGTAACTCCATTTTGTTGTGGAATTTTAACTGCTAAAAACACTTGCATAATCTGATATCTATCACAAAAATTGTTAAAACTTGTATTCTCAAAATACCTTCCATGATCGAATCTGATTCTTAGAATCATCATATTTTTTTTTTATAATCCGCACACATAAACTTTTAAATGCCTCAAATGCATCTTTTTTTTAAAGAAAGCTACCTAAGCATATCTAGAGTAGTCAACAACACATGTCAAGAAATACCTCATCCTACCAATACTAGTATGTTGTGTTGGGCCTACCAAATCCATATGAATCAATTCTAATACATGAGAAGTTGTATCATTTCTTACCTTTTTATATGGTACTCTCATATGTTTTCCTACTTGGCAAGTGCTACCAATAGTCTTGCCATCTTTGTTTATCTTGGAAACCTTTTACTACTTCAAATTTTCTCAATTTATTGATGAGATCATAATTGGTGTGGCCAAACTTTTGGTGCCATAGATTAATATTATCATATGTGGTAGAATTGCAAAAAGTAATAATATGCAACATGTAGCAATTATCTACCGATCTTTTGCCACTTACTAAGCACTCTCCTTGTTCGTTTAACACCTTGCATTCATCACTAATGAACAAGACTAACAACCCATCATCATAAAGTTGGTTAATACTTACTAAGTTAGCTTTAAAACTATCCATATGAAGCACAATTTTCAAATGAGGCAATCCATCCATGCAAAGAGTGCCTCTACCAATTATCGTTTATTTCTTCCCAACACTAAATGTGACATGACCATCCATACAACTTTGATAACTCATCAAATAGCTTCTTTCACATGTCATATGCCTTGAACACCCACTATCAAAGTACCATCAATTGTGAGAAGCAGCACACATGGATTTAACAGCCACAAGGGCTTGTAATTGATTCTTTCTAACACAAAAGTGACATGTAGGCACAAAATGTCAACTTCTTTTTAAAATTTCTCCTTACTTATTAATCTTGCTCCTTTGACAAATTTGACTTCACCATTTTGCTTATTATTCATCTGAGAACATTCACCTTTATAACGAACATTTTGGAAGTCACCTTTATTTTTACCAATTTCCAGCAATTTGCCTAATTTCTCGATGCCACCATTCAACATTCTTATTCCTTTCTCTATATTGATCAACTTTAACTTTGTTTCATCAAGTCATCTATTGTTGACAATAACTTCATCTTTAGATCTTGAATGACATCTTTCATGGTTGAATTATCCCTTTTTAACTTCTTATTTTGTTTACACGTTTTCACCCATTTATTACACATTAATTCATAGGCCTTGTAAATATCTTCCTTTCTAAATTATGAGTCATTGTCATCATGTCAGAATTTGAATTACAGTTTAGTACTGAAACATCAATTTCTTCACTGGTCATTACTAAGAAAGCAATTAGACTTTCAATATATAAAGAAACCAACGCAATATTATTACTCACAATTTCTTCTTTGTTGCCATATTCACTTTCATGTAATGCTTCCCTTTTCTCATTTTAAGATTCTTAGCACATTCTTCTTGCATATGTCTGAAACCTTGACATTCATAACATTGTATCTTCTTTGCTTTCATTTCACCTTTTTGAGCTTTTGCTTATTGTTTGAAGTTATTATTTAATGAACTCCCACCATTTTTCCTGAACACCAGATTTAGAAACACCAGATCATCATTTTCATCAGAGTCGTCTCCTGAATCATTCATATATATAGAAACTTTGGCTTGCAATTCCAATCCTTTTTTCTTCTCACACTTGTCTCTCAACAGGTTCATCTTAAAGTTTGTAAGAATTCCATTTACCTTATCTAAAGATAACCCATTAATATAATGAGCTTCTTTAATAGTTACAATCTTTGATATGAATCTAGGAGGTAATGATCTCAAGGTTTTTCTTGACAAGTTTTAGATTTGAATACTTCTTCCTAAATTGATGTGCCTGATTGGCAATATCACATAGTCGCTCATAAAAGTCTCCAATATTTTCACTTTCCTCCATCTTAAGATCTTCAAATCTAGTAGACAACATTTGAAGTTTTGATGCAATCACTTATTTTGATCCCTCATATATGGTTTGTAATATATCCCATGCTTTTTTTTGTTAATTCACATGATGATATCATACTGAAATGTCCTTCATCTATAGTACTGAAAATTACAAGCATTGCTTGAGAGTTACTAAGTGCTCCCTCTTGTTCAGCCCTTGTCCATTTAAATGGATCTTTATATACCGCTTCATTCTTTTCATCAGTTGTGATAGGATAAATCTGCAGTGAATCATACGTTAATACAATACTCAATAATGATGTATAGTTGCACAAGAAGGGGGGTTGAATTGTGGTAAACTTTTTCGTTAACCCCTTTTTGAAAACTTCTTTCCGTTAACAAAAATTTTTTCGTTCCAAAAAGAACTACTGTTAATCACGTTTGTAAAAGATTTTCTAAAACTTGTGTAACATAGTAATATTGAAAATCACAATTAAGAGATAGAGAGAGAGTTGAGAGATTTCGACACAGTAATTTTTATACTGGTTCACCCTAAACCTTGGGCTACGTGCAGTCCTTAGATGTATATCTGAGATTTCACTATCTCTCAAAACTTTACAAGTATTCTTTTCACTAAGCCTCTTCAGGTCTCTTTACAATGAGTATTCTTTTACTCTTAGCATCTGCAGGCTATCTGCACTACTTTCACTTGGAAAGTTGTTTCGAGCTTTGTTACAGAAATAGTAGCTCTAATTGTTCGCACAATATCTCACAAGAATTTCTAAGCTTTTTTTCGTTCTGACAAGAGTCATTAATCTTTCTGACCTGACTAGTATTTATAGTCTTCGGCTTCAACTGCTTCTTGATTTTTTTTAAAAACGGTTATTCAGTTGAGTTATGTAACTAACTCATACTGATGCTTGTCTACAATTTTAGCGTCTGCTTTCTTGCATATGCTTTCTAGCTTCTGTTTTCTATCGTCTGCTTTCTATCGTCTTCTTTTCAGCTTCTATTTTTCAGCTTCTTCTTTCTATCGTCTACTTTTCAGCTTCTGCTTTCTATCGTCTGCTTTTCAGCTTCTGCTTTCTATCGTTTGCTTTTCAGCTTCTGCTTCCTTGCTTCTGTTTTCGATTCGTCTGCTTTTCTACTTGGCTTCCGTCTATTTTTAAGTTTATCTTCCGTTTGCTTTTCATTCGTCTGCTTTTTGTTTGTCATCAAAATTATTAATCGTAAAGTCATTTTGACTTAACAGAATCTAGCCATTCAACACAGAAGTCCATGCTTTAGTCCCTTATTCTTGAATAAACACTTTCATTCTCGATTTCTAAGTAGAATAGTTAGAACCATCTAGTATCGGTGCCCTTATATTAGTGCTCCTTCTCTAGTAGCCATAAGTGCGGAACATTGATCCACTCTAATTTGACACACCATGTTTTGATGAAGTGAACCTTGATTGAATACCAATTGATAAACCCAAAGTTGTAGTTCCACAAGATTTATATTCTACTGTAGTTTCTTTAAACTTAAACTGATAGTTACTTATTAGAAAGTAATTGGAATAACAACTATGAATTTTCAAGAATTTAATTACAAGTAGAAAAGCTTAATGTGCAGCAAATAAATCAATATATAAAATTTTTTAACGTAGTTTGACACACACGACCTACATTTATGGGGACCTCTCTTAGATTAATCAACTTTCACCAAAGTTTAATAGTTTTACATGTTGGACCAATGGTGGTTGACAAATTGATTACTACTTATGTTTTGATAATAACAAAGTATATAGAATTGGTTAAGAAATTATTTCAGGTACTATTCAATGAAAGAATTGTGCAAATCATTAACAAATCAAGATAGGAGGTTTCTTACAAGGAAAATGGCTTAAAACATGAGGATTATGGAATTGGAGGCAGTACAAGGCGA
>JANZLH020000375.1:382159-393515 GCA_026770325.2 Erythroxylum fimbriatum
TATACATTTATTAATCATAACTAATATTCTTATTAATATTGTAACAACCCGTGCAAAGCACGGGGTTTAGAACTAGTAATTATTTCATTCTTGATCTATTCCAGTAAATGAACCAAATGCCTTGTAACTTTATAAGGATGCAAATTGATAGGGAGAGTAGTTTTTAACTCTAAACCGTGTGTTACATTGCTTTTTGTTAATATTTTTAAATAAATAATTATATTTTTAATTACACGGTTTAGAGAATCCTAAACGGTCTTTGTTTAAATCTAATGCAAATGCATTTCGTTGATGAACAAAAACATATAATAATCGATTACGTGGGAGAGGAATTCGAGGTCATCACGTTAGGTAGTTTTCATTGCTTCTGCCGAATTGACTTCCGGCATCTTAGGCGAATATGCCGGTATCCGGTTGTTTTTATATTCGGCCGGCGTCAACTAATACGGACAGTGAACTTCCATTATTTAATGTATGCCTGCAAATTCGAAATAAATAATTTTTTGTGGCTAGCGCGGATTTAATTGATCGAATCAATCACACGTATATATTCAACAATGACTATGAAATGAAGTCCTCCAACTGCCCATACGAGAAGAGACGACGTGAGGTATCAAATACTAAACAAATTTTTATTGTTGGTAGGAAGGGAAGGTTCATGCAAATGTCCCAACTCCCAAAATAACATTCAGTCTGCTTTCACATGAATTTACTACGCACGTGGTTGGGAAGATCACCTTGCAGCGTACGTCCATTCAATATTAATTGATCATTTGAAATTTTTATATCAAAGAAAAGGTTAAGCTGGATTATAAAAGGTAGAAAGATCTTCCAAGTTCTGCAATTGAAGTCGCCAGCAGGCAGCTAACCGCTTAAACAGGCAACAGCTAGCCTCCTGATACTGCCGATACACTCCTGTAAGTCATTGCTAGCCCAAAGATTTAAGCTAGAAGCATTCACTTCGTGTATATATATATATATACTATTATCAGCTACAGATTGAACTTTGAAATCATTCAGTCAATCAAAAAGAGTTTGATGCCTGATACAAATCAGTTCAATTAAGGTGTTATCCCTTCTTGCAGTTACTGTCGACACTTCAATTTTTCATTTTTATGGCTGGATCAAGTCGGACGAGGCAAGTATCCAATTTCACAGGAATAATGCATAAGATTAGTTCCTTTAGTAACCCTAATTTGTTTTTCTTTTCTTATTTAATTTGGAGCAAATAATATCTTCAAGGCAAACGCCCAACGACTCCACTGAGATCCAAGTTTTGGTGGACAGGGCAATTGCCATCCCTTCCTTCCACTGACCAACGGCCTACTTATAGCTATACTATTCAACACTAGCAACATTAGAAAGAATGCAAACCTTTTGAGCAAGTAACATGTTCAAACCTTATTTTGGTCGCAAATGACTTGTTTTGAAATAAAAATACGATTAGAATAGGTTAAGTGGTACATAGATCCGAACCCTACCTTTTGATAAATATGAAATTTAATCGTTTTACAGCAAAACTAAGGTTAGAACAGGTTAATTGGTACAAAAATTTGAAGTAAGGTCAACTATTACTTCAAATTACTTGCAAGTTGCATAAATTCATATCTAGTTCACAATATGTAGAGCCTCTTAAACTTCTTTCTATATGTGAAAAGATTACTATAATTTGAACTTTCCAAATAAATTCGGGGCTGTCACCTACACAGCCTGAATGTGAAATTGAAGGAAGCTGCATACAATGGACATGTCGATCAGTTATATGATGTATTGGTACAAGATTCATGTATTCTGGACCGCATGGACGAGACAAATTTTGTTGAGGCTCCTATACACATTGCTGCAAGGGCCGGAAAAACTCTTTTCATCGTGGAACTTGCAACATTGAAGCCATCTCTCGCATTGAAGCTGAATGCAGAAGGGGATAGCGCCTTGCATTTGGCCTTAAAAATGGGCCATATTAACACAGCAAGAGCGATTATAAATTTAAATTGTGAGCTTATCAGGGTTAAAGGGAAGCACGGAATGACTCCTTTACATGTCGTAGTAGAAATGGGTCATGTTTCTCTTTTAGAAGAATTTCTCTACTCTTGCCCCTCGTCAATCGAGGATTTGACAACGCGAAATGAGTCTCCACTGCATATTGCCACCAAAAACATGAAATTGGGAGCTCTTAGAGTTCTTTTCGGTTTCGCTCACAGGATAAACAAAGAAGATGTCCTCAGTCTGAGAGATGATAATGGTAACACCATCTTACATATTGCCGTAGCAACAAATTCAGTCAAGGTAAATTGAACTTACTACACCTTGCACATTTAACAAATTTCACGTGTTCGCTGGTCTCTCAGAAGAAAAGAAAAATCCTAATGTTTGCATTCATATACATAATTACGGAATTCAGCCTAGGATTACAACCTTCAAACATGCAATATAATAGTAAATCACTTTTTTCTTTTGTATTTCATGTAGGCAGTAGAGTTATTGGTCAATAACGTTGACATGGGCGTGAGAAATAGGGAGAAGTGTACAGCTCTAGACATCTTCAACATAAGTCAAGTGCAATTACAACAGGAGATGGGGGTCGTGCTTCATCGTGCATCAATAGTCTCAAATTACTTGAATACATTAATAAAGAGGCGAGACAGTCACTTGGGAGTAATTGGCCATGCAAAAGGCCTCGGGAGCATTGCAGGTGATATTCGCAGTGTCATACTTGTAGTTGCCGTCCTGATTTCAACCGCTACATACCAGGCTGTGCTCAGCCCTCCAGGAGGGTATTGGCAAGATGGAAGTCCACCGCATGTTGCAGGAAAGATGATAATGGGCTCTTGGGAGAGTTCATACTTCGGTCTTCTTAATACTTCAGCCTTCTGTGCGTCAGTTTGCACAATTATTGTTTTAGTTATGGGGCTCCCTTTCGCTTTCTTTCTTGAAGCTTGCACAATGTTCATCTCATGCTCTTACTTCGTTTCTGTGTTCACCATCTTTCCATCATTGGATCTCACTACGCTATTTCTTTTGTTGATGTTCGGGGGCATACTGATCCTATTCCATCTTGTGGCATTCGAGGTCCATCGTCGCAAGCGAGAGAAGCGGAGTATGGGAAAGGGTGCATGGAATCGAGCCTACATTGAAAACCCAAGAACCAATCGTATATAGTATGTAAAGTGGATATAAATTGTATCAAAATAAGAGGAAATATGTTTTCAAGTACATGTATTTATTTGAAAATGACGATACCAATAATATCTATTATGGAAAATGCTACCAATTATGTTAAAAACAATGTTAAAAATACAATATTGTTGACTAGAAGGACATAAACCAACAATTATTCCCTACATCATTTATCTTTTTTCCCTTTACTCTTCCTTTCATCGTATACATTTCTTTCTTTCTTTTTTTGTTCCATCTATCTACGTTAAAGACAATGGTGTAATTGTTGAAACTTAAAGGTGGAAACTAACAATACAACAAAAATTACATTTGGTTACAAAAAAATGTCACTAAAAATTCCAAATAATAGTGACGATTTATATTCATTACCAAAAACATCGTCAAATCTCCATAGCTGAAAACTATAAGCGACGTTTTATGATAATCGTCGTGAATAGTTTTTTCTATGTTTTATTTTTGTAGCGAAAAACTATTAACGACGTTTTGAGAAATCGTCACCAATACCTTTTCGTTACGCTTAGTTTCTATAGCTAAAAATTATTAGCTAAGCTTTCAAAAACGTATCTAAATGCTTTTAACAACATAACCAAAAGTTTTACCTGCGTTTTTTAAAATGTAGCCAAATTTTTTTAGCTACATTTTGTAAAATGTAGTCAACTTTTTAATATATATTTTAACAAAATGTTATACCATGCTAGTTATAATTATTTGACATTTTTAATCCATATTTGTATATAATATTTAGATTTTTTGTTGTTAATTTATTATACAAAAATAATTGATAATTTGAAATGTTGCATATAAAAAGTAAAATATCATTAAATTATACAATAATAATAATATTCTTCGTATACAATATTTTAATTACAACCTTAACAATTCTTATAGAAAAAAAAATAAATACAGATACATTATAAATGTTGAGATTACAAAAAAAAATACAACATAACTGGGATGACTAACTAGGTTTATCGATGTCGATGCAAGCAACTTCATACCTCAGTCATCATATACAAAAGATAAGTCATGAAACACTACAACAGATGCATTTTTTGGCTATGTTTTAATTGGAGACGATTACAAATTCATCGCTAAAAGTATCCTTTTGGCAACGATTTACAGCTTCGTCATTATAAGTAAACAATTTGACAACGGTATGGAAAATTGTCAGTAAAGTGAACCTATTTTACAATGATTAGAGCCAATCTTCATAATAACAATAAGTTTTTACAATGGTATACATAGTTTTGTCCCTAATTCTACAGCATTGACGACGAATAAGAATATCGTCACAAGTTGTCATGAAAAATCAATATTTTTGGCGTCAATTATCAGGAAGCGTGGAAAATGGCGCCAACAAATAGCAATTGAAAAAGTTTTTTGTCGCTAATAATTTTTTTACAACAATTACAAAAATCGTCACACAAAGTTCATACAAACAATATATTGGGCAACGATTCTTGAAAAGCGTCGCAGAATATGAGACTTTTTATGATGATTGTTACGATTCATCGCCATTATGATAACGTTTGGTGCAAATGGTGCCAATAAATAGCGAATGAAAAAGTTTTTGGTCGCCAATAATCTGTCATTTTGCGACGATTACAAAAATCATCGTGAAAGTCGTGATAAACAATATATCTGGCGATGATTATTGCCAAGTGTCACAAAAGGTGACGCTTATAGTGACTATTTCTGAAATTCATTGCAATTGTGCTAGCATTTGGTGATGATTGTGTAAGTCATCGCAAAAAATTGATTTTAAATATTTTTCATAAATTGTTAGGAGAATTTTGATGAATTTTTGTATGTGATAGTATTCTTAAAATTAATAATATTTGGAAGATAGTTTGTTAATGCTAAGTGTACTTAATAATCCTAATTAAGGTTAATTATAATTGACATTTATATAATCCTAGTTAAGCTATCTTTGTGGTAAAGTTGTTTTGAATGTTTAAAACATATTGTTGAAAAACACATGGTAGATTATTTAAAATTTGAAAAGTAAATATATTTTGGACATAAAAAGATAATCAAACCAAAAATTTTAATTTTAATAGGATAAAAGTATCATAAATTTAAATTAATAAATATTCCTAATCATTATTATTTATTAACAGTAAAATAATTATTTATAAAAAGTTTAGACATGGTAGCAATATAATACAATGATATACGGTAAGTATTACAATATTTTAATTAGAAGTTTAACAATTCTTACAGACCAACATCAATAACAACCACAACACCTAGTATGAATCCCACTGATACGTGAGATTTGGGGAGGTCCAATGATACGCAGCCTTACTCCTAGCTAGTAGAGAGGTTGTTTTAAAAATTCTTATAGACAGAGTAATAAATAAAGTTTCAAGTTGATTCCATCGAAAAGGATATGAAACAATTTTTTTTAATTCCAAATGACATGAGAGTCGGTAAAGGTAAATGAGTTCTTTATGTCTGGATTCCCAAGAAGGGTCCTTGCACGTTATAAGGAACCAATTGAAATAGTGAAAGATCTTCTCTCAAATGCTGGGTTATTGATACCCTCTTCCACCAACTTCTTGGCTATTGCTAAACTTCTAGAGGATACAGTGAATGAATCCCCAGTTGCAGTATGGATCACTAAATCAAATGAACTGTCAGTATGATGCGTTTCACCTAAGACACAATCAGTATGAAATTAGATATCTAGTTTAGTGAAATCGTATAACGCACCCAAAATTGATCACAAGCATACCTGATTTACTAGGCATAGTCATTGGAATCGACAAATTTTTCAAAGACAACATATAGTATATGCAATAAAATGTTCATATATATAATAGCTTTATAATAAAAAATGAGATCTAGATAATAAAGAAAGTAAGGTAGTTCAGATGATACTAAAAAACTTAAAGAAGAAGAGATCGGCTATAGAAGGCAAACGGTTATTAGTGTATGAAAAGGGGATTTGTTCTGGATTGATTTTTTCTTCATTAGGGACAATTTTTCCACATTCATCCCAACGAAATGAATTTCCACCATCAGTTAAGTCATATGGTCAACCAGTCCTCCTATTTTTAGTCTTTCCTTCACCTTGTTTTCCCTATCTCATATTTTGCGTTTATATCCTCCAAAATCTTAAACAATTCACTCTGTTTCTTAAAAAGAATCATTCCTCATTGCATAAAAATCTCATTAAATTTCATCAAATTAAAGTTTTTCTATTTTCTTTAGCTTCAAATTTGGATATTTTTAAATATTTTCTTAATTAAAAGCTATCTTTTTAAATAAATGCCTTCATAGTTAAATTGTCAAAGGAATTAAGGTTGTTTCCCTTTCAATTATATTGATACATCTTTAATTTTGTTTAATTTTGGTATTTTGGACGCTTCTATTTTTAAAATTTTAGGGATTTCAAAATTAAATGTCTTTTACGAAATTAATTGTTATCTATTGCATTTATGAATTTATTTGTTGCAATTTCAACCTTTAATTTTGTTAAAACTTGCCCTTGGTGCTTTGATTAAATCTTTTAATATACAAACAATATTGCAATTGGGAATTTTCAAGTTAGACATAATTAGAGATGTATTTATCAAAATTGACTTGTTATTTTGACTCTTTAAATACTTAATAGTACTAAATTCTGCCAATTTTGGTCAAATTCATCTTTTTAACCAAGTTAACTTGACTTTTGACAATTTATTATGTAGTAGTTTTTGATCTCTCTGACCCCATTCTACATCCAATGTGGAGATAAGGTATGTTTGTTATACAACACTAGCTTTAAATCCAAAACTTGCTTTTTTCTTTGATATTTTTGGTTAATAGATTTCTTTTTTATTATTCTAAAAAGGGCAGTAAGTCTAGTGATATTAGATTTAGGGGGAGTGATCACGTTCGAGGGGAGTGATGAAATTTATTGGGAATGATTATTTTGTCATCTATTTATTTCTTACACTTTATATGATATGATTGAGTAAAATTATATGATTCTCAAGTATGGATATGTTTTTATTTTTAATATCTTTTGTTCTTGATATTAAATTATGATTTATTATCAATTGATAATCATTATTTTTAATTGTTTGTATGTTTAATGTCATTATTATTCTCTAATATCACAAATATTTTGTCATCATAAAAAAGGAGATTATTGAACCAAGTGAGGTTCCAATTGGTGTTTTGATGATAACAAAACATAATTACTACTAATATGTTTATTATTTTAATGAAAATCAATAACAAGATGAAGTCATAAACATAAGAATATAGTGTATGATGTTGATAAAGAGAAGTTAAAGTTCACGACTTATGAATTAAAGAGCAATACAAGAACAAAAGGAGATCAAGACTTATGAAGGTCATTTCACATTTTTATTATTATTTGCAAGAACTTTTTTAATTTTATTTTCCAAAAGGCTCACCATGCATAATCGTTTCTTTTTACTTCATTTCATGACTCTTTACATCCGTTAAGAGGCATTAAATCTTTTAATTTAATATAAAAGTCTCTTTATCTTTCAAATATTTGAGGAACATTTTGGAAAGTTTTTTATTCCTATTCAAATTGGAAAATTTAGTTTTAAGCATTTGAAGTTGTTAAATCATGTTTTTGGGGTGATTGGTTAACCTATATGGGTTAGTGGTCGACCAATATAGGTTAAAGATGTTAAATTTGATGTACTGAAAGCTCGTAGCAACATTGACTATTTTATTGGTTGATAAATGTGCTATATTAATCTACCAATATATTTATTAGTCAATCAATGTTCCAACAACTAGTGACTCGTTAGCTTTTAATGCATACTAATTAACCAACATACTATACTGATCAACTAGTGCATCGAATTTAATCGTTATAATGGCCAATTCTTGGCAAAACCAATAAGGAAACACTTATTTATAATGTTTGGAGACCCAAAATAGTTTTAGCATCAAAAAGGATTTAGGTTTTGTATACACACATTTTAAAGAGCTTTTTAATTATTTGAGCATCATTGTGTCACATTAATATGAGTGAATCATTTTAGAGTTATCAATGAATAAGTGAGATATTTTTATTTTTAATACTTTGTTAGGGAATTGAATATTATACTCGGGGCGATACAAATCGTATTAAGGTTCTTCTTCACCTAGGAACATGATTTTAAGAATGGTTCCTCCTTACCGAAAAAGATTGTGCAAAGGTTATTATTTGTCTTGAAAAATGAATTATAATGGAATTCCTAGAAGAGGTTTGGGAGTAGACAGAGGCAAGGGTTGTTTGCCAAACCACTATAAATATTTTTGCATTCTCTTCTCCCAATCCTTTTTAAATTATTGTTCAATTATTTGATTAATTTATACTAAGTAACTTCTCATACTTATTTATATTGGTTTAGCACATTGGTTAGAAAAACTGGTGAATTTTGTGAATACCTAATTCACGTCCAATCTTGGGTGCCATTAGGTACTAAAAATATGATGACATAAATAAGTCATGCTAAGTATAAGGATGTATGAAGACTATTTACTTTGATAAAGAAGTCCAAAGGTATGGAAATATGTGAGGTTTCTTATATAGGGGGCTCAATCTGAACTTAATCGTAGAGCTATGTGACTTCACCATGAATGTATTTGGGTGGATCATAAACTAAATGACTTGTAATGTCTAACCAAAGGCTCATCAAAAAAACTTATAAATTTAAAAGGATATGATATGAAAATACATGACAAAAATATGGAGTAATGGGCTTAAAAAGTGGGAGAACTTCTTTAATATGGAAATATTTGGTAGAATTGACATATAATGCATATCAATACAGCACTTCGAAAGTTTTTAGCATCACTATTGGGGAAGCAACATGTTTAAGATACCTATTTACTACTTTTTCTAGTCATGTATAGTTGTTTTATTGTTTTATTATTTAGATTTGTTTTTTTTATTTTCTTCTTTAAATTTTATTTATTTTTTCTTTATTTTTGTTACTTTGGCTTCAAGAGTGAATTTAATGTATGAGAAGAAGTCCGTATGTTTTTAAAAAAGACCTAAAACTTGGTAAAATCTTTCATTGAGATTAAAAAGGATTTAAAAAAAAGTAAGAAACTTGAATGTATAGAAGAAAAGAGAACAATGAAGTAGTATTATAAATCATCTTTATAGGGTAAACAAAAGAGCATAGCAAGGCTAAAGATAAATACTCACTATTTTAACATCAAGCCCAATATAATCCAAAGGCTTATTAGATCTTAATGTACAAATCATTAACTCTTTGAAGATCTTTTACACGTTCAAGGTTAATAAGATGATAGAAGATGACATTAAGTTGAGGCTATTTCTATTCGTATTAAGGGATTAAGTAAAGCAGTGGCATAAGTCATTACTACCTGGATCAATTACCATTTAAGGATCTTGTGAAGAAGTTTCTTCTCAAATACTTTCACCATCTAAGATAACAAAGCTAATGAAAGATATCTCTTCCTTGTAGTAGTTTAATAGTAAAGGCGTGAATTAAACATAAGACAGATAGAAGGATTTGCTAAGGAAGTGGCTACACCATGGCCTTCCTATGTGGATGTAACTCCAAAATTTCTATAATAGGTTAAATTATCCTAATGGAAAAATGATAAATGATGCAATAAGTGGAACATTGAATAATAGGACAGGAGGCATTCTTGGAATTAATTGAATATATGATAATGAATAATTTCCAATAGCAATCAAATAAGTTAAAGACTAATTGAACAACTCAACATTAAACTAAAGATGTTGTGATTACATTGACAACTTAAAAGGAAGCAATAATAAGGAAACTTGATAACTTAGCTGATGTTATAAACAGTGAATTCAGTGACGGAGGACATCAAGGAACAAATGCTAAGTTGGAAACCCTATGAATCTTTAAAACAACTTAACTTTATTAGGAATCTCTTGAGATAAAATAACCTCTATAATATGGTTCCTAATTTGAGGTAAAGAAAGCATTCAAGTTTCTCTTAGAATAAGTAATTAGCTCAAATACAACCTCAATAAATATTTTCATAAATCTATCAAATGGTGAGGAAATAAGGTCTAAAAGAGATGTGGAGAGAGATTATTCTAGATGTAAAAGTATAAGGATCAATGGAAAACCTAAAACTTTAAATAAGTTATTTAATGGAAGTCATTAGGAAAAGGGGATCAAAAGAAACCTCATCCAATGAAACTGTGCCTAACCTAAAAGAACATGCTCAAGAAATCACCAAAAAGGAATTAACTAATGAAATAAAAGGAGATTTCAATAAAAAGAAGCTTGAGCTTAAAAAGTAAACAAAAACATGAGTTCACACTAAAAGAATTGGTAGGAGACTATCAACTAAGAATTCCTTACTCAGGAAGGTTAATACAGGAAAAAAGATGGACAATTTGGTAAGTTATTTGGTCATTTTAAGCAAATTCATATTAAAATTTCTTTTACTGAAGTTATTATTTGGAAGCCTTGATATGATAAGTTTCATAAAAGAGATTATAAGAAGTAAAAAGAAGCTAAAGGAGTTTTCAATTGTTACATCGAATAAAGAATGCTTCGTATCCTCCAAAACAAGAAATCACAAAAGATGAAAGATTTAGAGAGTTTTCATTATCCTTTATATCATTAGTAGTTTATCTATTGATAAAGTATTAGTTGATTTAGGTTTTAGCATTAATTTGAATCCTTATTATGTTTTTAAGAAACAAGGGCTACATAAACCAAGACCAACTAGGATTAGCATGCAACTAGTTGCTAGATTAATTAAATATTTTAAGAAAATTGAGGATGTGTTAATTAAGGTCAGTAAATTTATTGTTTTGATAGATTTTCTTATTCTAGTCATGGAATAAGATATTGAAGTACCTATAATCTTAGGTAGACCATTCCTTGAAGCTTATAAAAAAAATTTGTGAAGGAATACCTAGGACTACAACTAAAATAATAATCTTTAAAATTTTAAATATGTTAGAACACTCCTTTATAGGTGATGTTCCTTGTTATTCCTTAAGTATTACATGATGATATATCATATTCTTTGTAGGGAGCTATAAAAAAAAGATACTTTGGAGCATTTTATCATTAAAGGAGAGAAAATTAACTTAGAAAATAAAAAGCAACACGAGCAAGCACTACAAGAATATACATCTTTGCCGACCGTCATTACCGACCGAATACCTATGTTTTCGGTAGGTAATATGATTCAC
>JANZLH020000375.1:454672-470964 GCA_026770325.2 Erythroxylum fimbriatum
ACAAACAATTAAAGAATAATTTTTCTATTTTCCTATTTTCATTAATAAAATTTTTATTACATTTTTATTTTATTATTAATTATATACAATTTATTATTAATAATATAATAATATTATTTTTAGGGTAAGGAGAAATATTATAAAAATATTATTAATTATAAACAATTTTTGTGGACCATAATAAATGAGTATGGGGAAAAGGGAGTTAGGGTTAGAAGAAATAATTGATATTAAGAACAATTATTGAGGTTATATTAGGTAGTATGTATTTATTATTTTACGTTTCATCGTAAATGTCCTAAATCAGAGGTTCCTTATTTTCACTGTTTATAATGACATGGAATGTAATATGAAACCATCCGCTTTCATCCCATTCTATTCTAGTCCATTATGAAACCCTCAACCAAACGATGAAAGTGTATTACGTTCCATCTCGTTCCATTACCAACCCCTCAACTAAACATGGCCTTAGCCTCCCCTAAATTAGTTATATGGTCCAGTCAATTAGGAATGTTTATCCTAGTTTAATATTAATTTGTTGTTTTATTTTCCTTATTAGTGGCAAACCACAATTAACATCATTGGGGAATACATCTTAGAAATCCTTCAAATGTTAATATTGTTAATGTTAAAGTAAGACTCTTTATACATGATTACAACATAGCTTGATTATAATAGAAAATTCTCTTAACGTCATTCTCTAGCATAAAATCTCACTCACTTAATTGCTTTTTGCTTAACACGCTTTTTCTTCTTTTCCCTTAATTTTTTCCTTTTCTATTTCTCATTCTCATTTTTTAGCTGACTCTTCTTTTAAGAACTCTCGCCTCTTATGTGATATCAAATGGGGAAGTTTATTTGGCAATTCCCAATTTTACTAAAATTGAGTTCAGTTTTGATGTAAAGAGACATAAATGGAATGAGTTTTTTCTTTCACTTTGCTTGGTCAGCACATTAAAAACGGAGGCGTGCAAAGGTTTCCTAAGACCGGACAGAGATTGGCCCTGAGTGCAAAGGCAAAAAAGAAGCTGAAATCAATAGGATTTCCTAACCCTCTCTTTCCGGCTAACCTAGCCTTGTCCATCTCTTGGATCAACAAGAGGTCGTACAAGAATATTCACCTATTATCCATCAACTACGCCTTTTATAATGTGGAATAAGCTTCATTGTCGAGAGGAAAACAGCACGACGATTACTAATTCATGGTTTGGCATATAACTAGCTACAATTTATGAACCGCTCGATTTCACTGTTCATGCTCCTTATTCCTCAACATTGCCCTCCTCCTATTTCCTTACACTACAATCTGCACTCCATCTGTTTCTTTCTTCTTTAACTCATTTGCTGACCTTGTCTTTGCTTTTTCCTTCTCTGTCTTCACCTATTGCACTAATAATCTTGACTCCTTTCTTCATCTCATATCCTTCATCTTTGCTTTCCTATTACCTCATCTGTTTATGATTTCTCAGGAAACTCTCTTCCTTTCTTCATCTTTGCTTTCCTGTTACATACGCCTGGTCCTTCAACATCAGGAGCAATCTTGATGATCCAATCCACTGAACAACCTAATCTATCATCTAGGGCAACAAACCTTAAAATCCAGCCCGTATCTAACTTTACTCCTGGAATAAGCTTCTGTCAATGTAAAGACTTTTTGAATCCAACAAAAACTACTCTATAAAATGCAAGTGGGCTTTCCTCTAGTTCTGTCCATCCTATCTAATATTTAAAAAATAATTAAAGTTCCATATTTAATGTGTATGTAGCTTAAAAAAGAACGAGTCCAGATGTTGTAAAAATTCTAAAAATGCATATATCAATAAATATTGAAAATTATAACTTGTTTTAATTATGATTATTTTAAAAGTATGTTATATGCTATACTTGCTTAACTATCTAACTTTACTCCTCTATATTCCGCTCTTTTTTTAGTTTAAATTATTGTAATAAGGTCAATAATTCCAGACTTTGACACAATACAGTAGACATGCTGAAAAACATTCCTGGTGAAATTTGACATTTACATACAATTATAATTTTGGGACACGAGCATCTTCCCCCACTTGCCGCAAGCTAGATCGGATACCCGCTCTACGATCCTAAACGAACAACTTCCACCGAATGGAAAGTTAGCTCTCTTGCAGGATAAATACTTCAGAAGTGATTAAATGAACAGAGAATGCAGATAATCAACGACTAATTTTGCCTGGGCACGATTACTACAATCAGCTCCTCGAATGGCTGTTCCAGAACATGTTTGAAAGTGGCTGTACCTTTCAAATTGTCACATTTCACCAGTTTGTATTCACATCCATATCTCAAATACAACACAAACAGCTCCTTCCCCCATCTGCAGACAAATGCCGCTTCCATAAATCTCTACGATGCACCACAAACTTGACATACAGAATGGTGGGTCTGCCCATGCCAACTCAATGCCATATATTTTGTTCATAACGTTGAATATTTGCTTGAAATATGGGATATATGATGCCAAAACAAGTCATAATAGATTGAATTTCAAATGTCTGTGTTGTAGGCCGACACTATTGTTCTCTGAAGTCCTTGGTTTCTGACAGTTGCTGTGTCCTGCACAAGATGGAAGAGGGTAAGGTATTTGATTTTAAGCAATTTTTGTGGTTGTTCGACGATATATTATGGAGCACAGATGGATAGATATTTATAGGATCAACAGAAAAGACATTACCTAACACTTTGAAGGTAGACGAACAGAATCTTGATTCCCATTTTTCACTTTTTGAATAAATATATCCAAACTTGTGGCATCAGTTCAAAAATGTATCATAAAGTGCTTGCCTCTTAAAATATTCAAGGTTTCAAGCAGCAGGGCAGAAATTGCCAACCAATTTGTGGATTTTTACAGAAGTAGAAATTCACTAGATCAGGGCAATGACTTGCAAAAAGTAGGAAAGTTTTTGTTTTGCGCATCAGCATCTCAAGATTTAAGCTATCTATAGTGAACTGACATTCCAGCATCCTACACAAGTGCTTGATTTTTTGTTGCATTCATGATAATGTATTTTTGTTGTGTTGATGATAATGTACTTTTTGCTGCATTGATGATACATACTGTATTCCATGATACTTAAAGAACACTAGAATTTTTTTTGCAGTCATCCTTAACAACTGGTTGTGTTTTGTCTACTTATGTAAAATAGGGCTGAAACTTGTATTTTGTTCATCTAATTAACTTTTTAGTAATTTAAAGCCCTATGTTTTATTTTGGTTTAATATCGTTTCATTGTTATTTTATATTGCAATTCCGACTATATAATGAATGCAGACATGACTCGGATCAGAAAAATTAATCACTGCAAAATGTTACAAATTTCTTACATTTTTTCCTTTTAAACAGAACAAGTACCATCATGGAGCAAGAAGAAACACTAGTAGACAAAAACTTCCCTCTCTTCTTCAAATCCACTAAACCACTTAAGCCTCAACAGAAAGCCCCTAAAACCCATCAAAAAGAAGAATCTGTCCTGAAATCCCAAACCTCAAAAATGGAGAAGGAAAGTTCCAGGGATCCTAATCACGATTCCACCACCACAAAGACTATGTTTTCCGATCTTGGTCTTGCAGAATGGGCAGTTCAAACCTGCAAGGAGCTGGGAATGAAGCAACCAACTCCGGTCCAAACACACTGCATTCCCAAAATTTTAGCTGGCCAGGATGTGCTGGGTCTGGCCCAGACAGGAAGTGGGAAGACTGCAGCATTTGCACTTCCCATCCTGCACCACCTGGCTGAGGACCCCTACGGGATTTTTGCACTGGTGATTACTCCAACAAGGGAACTAGCCTACCAGCTGGCAGAACAGTTCCGAGCCCTGGGATCTTCTTTAAATCTGCGTTGCTCAGTGGTGGTTGGTGGCATGGATATGCTGACCCAAGCAAAGACGTTAACAAGTAGACCGCATGTTGTTATTGCCACCCCTGGCCGAGTTAAAGTCTTGTTAGAGGAGAATCCTGATATCCCTTTGGTCTTTTCTAGAACCAAGGTAATTTAGATTCCATTTCAAGTTATTGAGTTCATATATATGTTTATGTTTGGATGAAAGCTTGATAGAGTTGATCAAAGCTCCTTCAAAAAATGTGAAGAGGACAATCAGATGGGAAATTGAGATGAAAGATAATCTATACACTTGTGAAATCTCACTTTGGGGTGCATTTTTCAGTAAAAGTGCTTGTACATAAGTTACATAATGAAATTTCATGAAGAGTTGTTAATTAGGAGGAATCTCTTCTATTGTACTTTCATGTAATAAGAGAAATACACAACTAATTTGAATAGATATCGGCCTAAAACTATGTTGAAGCTAGAACATTCTTCCTGAAGTTTATGACACCTAGACCGTACTGCTAAGTTGTTTAATCCCTTGATTAGCTTTTATTGATACCCTTATGTGAATTAGACTGCCAATTGCATGTTGAATGCCTAATTTTAAAGTAAATAGTCAACAACCCTTAGATCATATTTCTAAGTTCATCCCTTGAATTAGCTTTGTGTTGATCCCCTTATGTGCATTAGACTATTTCTGAATTTGTAATGCCAATTATATGTTGAATGTTGATTTCTGAAGTAAATGGCTTATAATCTTGCTATATGAACTTTGAGTTGCTTATGAGCAGCTAAAGTCTTATGGATACATCTATCATTGTTCAGTTCACTTTTACTCAACAATGGCTATTTAGTTATCTCACTCTCATTTTTTTCCCCTATTGGTTGTTGTATCAGTTCCTAGTTTTAGATGAAGCTGACAGAGTTTTGGATGCTGGATTTGAAGAGGAATTACGAACAGTATTTAACTGCTTGCCAAAAAATCGACAGACTTTGTTATTTTCTGCAACAATGACAAATGAGTTGCAGTCACTGCTAGAGATTTCAGCAAATAAGGCATACTTTTATGAGGCATATGAAGGATTCAAGACGGTTGAAACTCTTAAACAAGAGTACATTTTCATGCCTAAGAATGTTAAGGATGCTTATCTGGCTTATATACTGTCAAAAATGGAAGTCATGAATATTCGATCTGCCATGATATTTGTTTCTACGTGCAGGTACAAATTAATTTTATCTGAAATATTTCACTGTGCTTTCTAAGTTTGTAACTTATCTGCTGTCATTCTAAGCTATAATGAAGCATGCTTTTAGTAGCTGATGGATTTGATGACTGATCTGTTCTTTCTATGTGTGCAATGTTTAGTTCCATGACCATGCAGTAATGAACTCCCTTTCTTTTACTACTACACTCATAAATAGATACATGCAGTGATTGTTAAGTTTTTTGTTGATTAAGCAATTCCATTATACAGAATAAGTTGGATCATGGCATTAAGACTACAAGTTTATCTAGTCTTAATGATTGAAAATTCTGCTCTTTGTAGAAAGACTGCCTCTGTTTTTAAGCATTGATAAAAGAAGCCGTTGTTCTTATTTTATGGGTACTAGTAAATTTGTCTTGACACTTGGTGGTTTGGGTCCTATGTTGCTTTTCTTAAGAATTTTTATCTATGGAATGTAAATATGTTCATTTTCTTACTTCTCATTCTAATGTGGAAACAGAACTTGTCATCTTTTGAGTTTATTATTGGATGAGCTTGATGAGGAAGCTGTGGCTTTGCATTCATTCAAGTCCCAGTCTCTAAGGCTAGCTGCATTGCATCGATTCAAATCTGGGCAAGCTCCAATATTGATAGCAACTGATGTTGCCAGTCGTGGCCTGGATATTCCAACTGTTGATCTTGTCATCATCTATGACGTTCCAAGGTTACGCCTCAACTGTATTCCTTGTAAACCTTTTATTGAGAAGTGTTTGTCTTGTGGCTTTAACTAACAGGGAAGGGATTGTTGAATGAGAGAGGTAAAAAGAGAAGGAAAATCTAAATACAGTTGGCTGAGTCGTACCTCTTTCAACCCAAGTGGCTTGTTTTGTTTCCTTCAACATTTTGGTGGTATGCCAGCAAATAGAGAGATTTTGTTAAGTAATTAGATAGATGCTAGCGTATTCGTTGAAATGTAATATAGGTGAGAAACTTTCTTGGTGTATATTTATCTTCAAGACCCAAGAAGAAATTTTGTGGTCGATTGGATCAAATATTTGTATATTTTAATACTAATCCTATGCAATTTTTTAAGGCTAGAACAAAGGTCATATGACAGGGTTAAATTTGGGAAAAGATTTGGATTTCTAGTGATTTGTGGCTGCGTTTTAAAAAGTTATGATTTGTTGAGTTATTTTAATGTTTCAATTTATTAAGGATTATATATGTTAAAAACAATTTAGGATAAAAGTTTTTATCATTGTTTTTAACATAATAAGACATGGCAAGTTTGTATCTTACTAATAGAATTGTTATACTCCACTGTTTATGAATATGACGTTTGCCGATTACATAATTTATATGGCCAATCTTAACGTTCACATGTTTTTGTTCAATGAAACTATGGCTGTGAGAACACCATATAAATGTAATTGATTTTTATTTAAGCAAAAGAGTTTTACATATTAATTAAATGAGTTTTATATTTATTTTAACTTTGCAAATGTAGATAAATATTTTCTACTTATTTGATTAATTTTAATCTTATTTATAATAATTACATAAAATAGATTACAAAAATATGAATACAACCTTTACTTTGGAAGCCTTGATATTATTTTTACAAACGGATTTGCCAAAATCTAACATTGTGGTGCCAAAGTCAATAAAATAGAAAGATGTTACCCTTATTGACAGAGGACAATCTCAACCCATTTTCGTCCAAGTCCAAGAAAAGAAGCAAGTCGGTCATAGATGAGCAAAATATTGAAGCCCATTTGGCGGAAACCTAGGTTGGCCACAATGTAGAATCTCATTTGCAAATTTAAACTTGACCAAAAAAATGAATAAGTGAAGATTTACCACAAGACTTTTAATTTAATCTTTTACTTTCTTAGTTACCTTTATTATTTACCATGTTTATGTTATGTTTAGACTTTAATTACATGTTAAAGGGCTGTTTATGGATACTAATTAGCTACAGCAAATTAGCAGCCAAAGGAATGTGAGAAGTCAACATGTAACTATCCTCGTTCCTTTCATTTTCCTTATTTAAACTCATGTTCTTTTCATTAGTTAAAAAAAAAAGATAGATGTAGATTTTCAAGAAATCAAAAACGAGATATTTTCCTCTCAAAATTCAGACTTTGATCTGTAGGGTATGATTGTTTTCCAAAAATAATCAAAAGGGCTTGTTTGTTTGTCGAAAACATTCAATCGTTTATGTGCTGTGCGATTTTTAGAATTCTATCCGAGTTCTAATTTTGTTTTCCAGTTTTTGTTTCCTGTGTTCATCAAATCAAAATCTTCCCTGCTTCAATTTGTTCCTCACATCTTAAATTACAAATCTCCAGAAGACATCTTCACCCCATTCGAACCCCAGCCTCCTCAAAATTCCCGTTTTCATCATCTGCCTTCATTTTATCGCCTAGATTAACATGTCATCACAAAATCCACTATAACTCAATCATTCCTTATCCGATTAATCAGATTCTTGTGTCTAAATTGTAGTTCACAAAACGTTCTACAACTTTGCTTCTTTTCTGAAAACCAAGTTCCCAGCCAATTAATCCAGAAAATGCCTTCAAATAACCTATCCTAATTTTACCCGAGAAATCCTAAATTTGTCCAAATATCTTCAAATCTCCCGAAAACCAATTCCGACCATCAACCACTGTCCACCACCATCAAACACCACCTCCGCAAGCCATCAGTTGGTATTAGAGCCACGACATAACGCTCTGTCCAAGTATCCGGCCAAACTTTCAACAAAGTTTCCGGCAAAGTCCAAAATTGTCTTTTACACGATGAGCAATCTGTTTTGAATAATGTTCTCCTTAAACTGGTCATGGAGGAAGATTGGAAGAGAGAATCGTTGTTTCATACTAGATGTGTCACAAAAGGGAGGAAATGTAAGGTTGTTATTAAAAGTGGGTCTTGTGAAAATGTGGTTTCGACTGAAATGGTAGATAAGTTGGCTTTGGAGATCGAGCCACTTTCTAATCCATACACTTTCATTTGGCACGACAAGGAACATGAAATTCAAGTGAGTAGAAGATGTTTGGTGCCATTCGCCATTGGAAGATATCAAGATGAAGATAACTTGGTTGTTGCAACTAACTAAGCTGCTAGTCAATGCTTTCCTTGTTTGGTTCAAGCGAAGTCCTCCTTCCTCTTTTACTAGTAGAATTTACAGCGTGTGGCCTTTCCTGTAAGATTGTATTCTTGTTGGGAACTCTATTTTTCCAATATATTCCTTTAGTTTCTCAAGAAAATAAAAGTGAACATATGGAGTATCTCAAATTCGAGATTTTATCCCTGATGCCATTTTCAAACAAAAATGTTAAGGTGAAATGTCGAACATAAGATAACGCACCAGATCCATGTTCTGCAAACAATCAATATAAGATATTTATACACTAACATTACAAGACAAGACTATAGGTAAAAGCAGTACAGCAATTCAATTCTTTCATAAACAAAAAAAAAAAAAAAGGAAGGTATCAAGGATTTGAAACCATCCAAATAATTGAACCAAGACAAACTCACTGACGCACTGACAATTGCATTCTAAATTACATACAACAGAAACACCCAACATGGAAAGACTCGTGCTTTTTTACAGAAGCTCCCTTGCTAACCTCACGGGTTTTTCCTTTAAGAAAGCAACATCACCATTCGGTGTAGTGAGCAAATGGTGATCTGCATCCTCTTGCTCACTTCCTGCTGATATAGATGATGCAAATGACATTGATCCATCATCATCATCTGAAACGATAACGACATTGCAACAAGATAAGTAGAATCCAATACAGAACCCATGATGTTGAGCACCCATGGCGTTGAATAAAATCACAGAAAACAGCAGAAACAAACAGAGAAAGAGAACTAAGATAATGAAGAGGAGACTAATACACAAAAATTGAAATAAAGGTCCCATTGGAGGGTTCCATCGTCCAACCCAACTTCTTCATAAATGCAAAGACTCTTCAGACAAATCCTGGCATTGTTGCGGCCTTGAAGGGAACAAAGACAGAGAGAGAAATAGATGAAAAGAAACAGTTGGGGGCAAATGAGATATTGCATACTAGCCATTAAAGCTGGGCATGGATTGGTATCAGGGTTTTAGTAGCTACCAGGGAACAATAACAAGATGAAGCAAATTATAGCCATAGTAAAGATCAGTTTAGTGTGAGAAAACAGCCATATATCCAGCTAATTTCCAAAACTATGTGTGTTGTAGGAATAGTCACTGGCAAAAAAGGTCAACATCAAGTGATGACTGAATCTGCTACAGCATCGCAGTTGTTTGAAATGAGTGACAACTTACAAAGATAAACAGTTCCTATGAGCTCGAACATATTGACCCATAGAAAGAAGAACTATATGCCTGGTATTCACCAC
Source organism: Erythroxylum fimbriatum (assembly GCA_026770325.2). NCBI lineage: Eukaryota > Viridiplantae > Streptophyta > Magnoliopsida > Malpighiales > Erythroxylaceae > Erythroxylum > Erythroxylum fimbriatum. Next base: position 464,138 of record JANZLH020000375.1, read on the forward strand.
TTAAAAGGTACTAACAACATTTGCAAGCTAAATAAAAATTATGCAACTAGGAAGTTAAGCCTTCCCTTACTGATATTATTACAATTATTAAGGAAGTGCAAATGAAGTTCATAATAAAGAGGATGGAGCTATAAATTAATGATAAGCTCCCTCAGTTGAAATTTCATTAATCTACATTTTCAAAAGGAAGAGTGGTTTATGTACAATAGAAGCACTATATCCTCACCCATTGCCTCAAACTCTTGTACACAAATCATTCTTAATCATTGTTTCCAGTTGCTATCAGAATTTAACAACTTTAATACACTCCTTCACACCTAGGAATATACATCTAGTACTTGAAATTTGCAGGAATGGACATCTGCGGATGCCCACAGGAATATACATCTGCAGGAAGACTCATCATCAAAATAGGAACAACTCTGATAGCATATTAAGAAATCATTCCACCCAAAAACTTAAGCTGATTGGCAAGGCCCACAAATGGATCATATATTACCATATTGAATTTTTATTGATCTTCATTTTGGGGATAAAAAGTGGTTTACATACAAGAGAAGCACTATATCTTCATCTAAAACCTCAATGAATCAATTCTTGTACATAAATCGTCCTTAATCTTTGTTTTCACTCGATGTCAAGGTTTAACAACTTTAATACCCTCCACTACAACCAACAGGTTGAAGGTTCAAAACTCACCAAGTAAGGATTGGAGTTTCGGATAACATTCCCTTGTGGTCCCATCCCATGTATTAAAATTTTTTGAAAGCCATAAATAGCATGTCTTTACAAAAGGATATGACTTAAACACAAAGCTCATAATATTGAATAGTTCATGCAAGAAGACAAAAAACATGTACAAAGTTTTGAAATTTCAATTTTAGCAAGCAACAGGAATATGGTACATAGGCCCACTCACCAGAATATGCTGGATGGTCAGGAAGATGTCTAATTGCACTTATTTGAATGCTTTCCGGAAGTAGACAATTACAAAAAGAACCTGAAACTTCATGCAAAGCCTAATTGATTAGATAATGATGGAAAGTAAAGGGAAGTGGACAAAGAAGCTCATATAGAAAAAGCTAAGAAGGTTCAGCAGCTATGCTTCCTAGTGTACATAGAGCCACCATATGACACATTGCCGTACAATGATGTGGAACTATTTCTACCAAAAAAAACCCTTCTGAAATTTGATGGCTTATGAATTTGAAACAAAATTAAAATAAAAATAGTAATCCACAATTTGTATGACGTGTTCTGAATCAAAGCTTTCTATTTATAGCACACAGCATACAAAGCTTGAAACTTAGCAACTCAAACAAGTACACTAGATCAATATAATTGTTTAGTTTATCATAGACTTTGCAGCTCACCTACTCGAGCCAGCCGATTTACCCATCCAGGTATAGGCTTTCCAGTTAGCCGCAAACAAACTTCATCAGTGAAGTGGTTACAATTCTTGGCAATCAAATGATAAGTATCCCCATGATATTTTGCTGATATTTGCTCCATAAACAACCTAACTTCTGAACGGGACATCTCGGTGCTGCCCAGTAAAACTGATCGTCGAAATATGAAGCCTGGACAGTTTTTTGGTTCCACCTCAAAAACTCCACTGGAGGGATACTCATGGGCTCCAAATCCATACTCCATACCATGCACTAATTATATACAAAGCATAATTTGGTTAATTCATTTAAAAAGTTCCATTAAAAATAAAGGACACGATCAAATTGATGAACAACTTATGATCATTGAGAAGACACAATAGCATGCACATGTTTACACAACTGTAGAACCATAAAGTAAGATGCATGAAGTTAGCAGATAACACAAATTGTATCAGCCACCTAAAATATCATGAGATGCAAAGGATTGACATCTACTCTTAAGAAATCGTTTTATGTAGTACTTCAGCTTAATCGTTCAAATAGTACCCATGAATTATTAGCCATTTTTAATCAATTGAAGAATCACCTTCTCCCATATCTATAAATTCCTGTCAAGAGTAGAAACTAGACTTAGATTCTGATGCAATCTATGTTAAAGATATCCAATTGATTGAGGCTGAGTTTCAACTCTTTTGAACTTAAGATTAGGACAATCTAGTTCTTCATCGGAGATGAGCTTCACTTAAATCTATAATATCCTGATCTTCCACATCCTTCATGCATACAACCATTCCATCTGATCCGCATGAGAACGAGGTAAGCTGCTCCAAAATCACAGGCATATACTTCTAAGGTCAAACATCACAAGCTTAGTGACACTCTTATCATTCACACTTTACTTGATATAAAAGCTCAGTGACCTCAAAAACACCCCAAAACTGAAGCTCTTAAAGGAAAGGTTGATCACCTAGTTTATTTTTTTATTATAAAAAAACAGCTCCCCAGCAAAAGAAAAATATGAAGCTTTACAAGGCCACTATATTGTAATTGTGCATCAAGCAATTGCACAGCAGCTTTTCCTAATCTCAACTTCGTGTACAAAAACATCATACATCATCACTCTAGTTCCCTTGAATTAATTAAATCAACAATACTATGCAAATTACACTACAACAAACCAAAATTTACGAAGAATTAAGCAAATAAAGAACTTCAACCTAATTACCTTCGATGCCGGAATGGAAGATCCCCAAACCAACCCAGTAAAGATAGTTATTTACAGGGGAAAGATCGTAGATGTTGAGATACAACATCGCTCCATTGCTCTCACCATTATTCTGCTCCTTCTCCAAGCTTGAGCTCGAGGTCGAGCTCAATGGAAACAACCGCATTTGCCTCACCCAACAATCAAAGCTTCCCCACCCGAATTCACAACCTCATCATCTTCCTATACACAGAACAAGTTGAAAAAAAAAAGCTAAGCTTTACCCAGATCATAAAATCCCAAAAAATAGACCAAATTTACAAACACTAACCCCCTCGGAGCACGAGAAATCGATGATGTGTTTGGCTGGGGGAGAAAAGGGGGAATTGAGTTGAGCAACAATCCAAGAGCGAGAAAATCAGGGAACGAATCAATAGTGCAAGCTTTAAGAAGACTGACAATTGCTAATATTTGTTCCTCTAGAAATCGGGTGTGCTTGGATGATTGGGGAGCGCATCAAATTCAAAAGAGGAGTTAAAGGAGAGAGCTTTCCCTGTTTTTGTGTGAAAGGAAAGGAAGAGAGAAATGAAAGATTGGTGGCTTTAAAATAAAATAACTACGAATTAATTATTTATTATTTATTTTTTATTTTTTTTGTACTACAAACTACAAAGAGTGATTATCCTTGTAAATGATAAAACTCAGTTGCAGTGTTCAAGACCCTGTCTTAAGAAGTAGACTATTGTAGCGAAGAATGTGGCAGGTGAAGCATAGCTGCTGTATGCGATAATATTTTACACATCAAAACGGTTAATGAAATTCTAAATTCTGTATTAAGATACTTAAATGGCTTAATTTTTCAATCCAAATGTTGGGTTGGGTCGTTGTATTCGCGTTCTCAATTCACCACTCCAAGTGTCATCAAGCTCTTGCGAATCATCTGAGAGCTGAACAAGGTAACATAAACAAGTATTGGTCACGGGTGAAGCATATAGAGTTAAGACTATTTGTGTTTGGTATTGATAAGAGTTTAAGAACAAACCCAAAAGTCATTGCGTAGAGTTAAGACTACCAGTTGTATTTGGTATTGATAAGAGTTTAAGAACAAACCCAAAAGGCATTCCAAATGAATCTGGACTGTATAGTTGTTGAGACTGCCTAGATTTGTGAACCAAATAATTCCTGTGTGCAAAAGAGACCCAGATGAGGGGAATGAATGACTCAATTGGGAAGACAGGAGAATACCGTGTTTATAGTTTATAAATTAAAGGGCCAAAGCAACCCTTTTTCCTCCTCTTTTTACATTGCGTCATTTTGTTAGGAATTTAGAACTCCCAAACTCACACCCAAGAATATTTAATAGGTAAAAATATCATAAAATAATAACACAAGAGAATTTACGTAGAAACTTTCAAACTTGAGAAAAACCACGGGTACTGAGAAGAAAATCCACTATGTGAAAATTCTTACAATCACACAACTTTTCGTCTCACCCAATCTCCTAATACACCAATACACTTACAAAGAAATATTCAAGACAAACTCTCCAACTCTCACCTCAAAGGAGGAATTTAACTAGAGTCAAATTTGTACTACAAATCTTTGACTTTATTTATGTATAGACTAAGGAGGTAGCAACCTCCGTATATAACTAAAAGCCCTTGCCTATTTATTGTCCCCAACTAATATGGGACAACAAAGGAGCCAAACTCAACACCAATTGTGTCTATTCGAGGAGAAACCCAATAAGTCATCTCTAGAGTAATTGTTGTTTATAGGATTTCTCTGGTTTATGCATTTTTGTGGACAGAGTCTATGATATTTATGTCTTCTCTTCATTGTCCAGCGGCCTATTTCTACGGATTATTAGGTCTGACTTTGTTCCTACCTTCTGCGTGACTTAAACAATCTAGACGAAATGATGCACTCTGTAAGGGAAAGAGATAGAAAAATAGGAGAGATATAGTTGAGACTATACGACCCTTTTGCAGATAAGTTATGCCTTTATTTTGGACCTTCTAAAAGCTGTGTAAACCAAGATATTTCAACCTTGCAATCAAGCTTATGCAGGAAGTGCTCTCCTTCTTCATTGATGAAATTAAAAAATCTCGTTGAGGACTGGGTTCCTCCTCAGATGCAGTGCGAGTATACTGATTTGGATGATCAGGAATGGTTTGTTGATACCGGGCAGGCACCTAAACAAAATTGCAGGTTGGAAGTATATGAAATTGGCAATGTTGGTTTAGGTCATGGAGGCTTGAATCCTTGTCAATGCAATTGGCCCAATGCGGGTATATATGCTTTACCATACGCAGTGCCTTTCTGAGAGCTTATCTTGGATAACATATGTACAAGCAACGAAGCACCAAGTTGTCTTTTAATATCTTTCGGATGTGCAGTGTCAGTTGAAGCAGCACCCAATTTGAAACAGCCAACTCCAATATTCGGGGTTTTCTTTCGTAGGCATGAGTTTTGTACCGGAGATTGGTTAAATAGAAAGATACGGGTGAGAGTGCGTATCCATGTCCGTGGGGATGAGCTCTGGCAAGGGTCCAGTTTTCTTCACTTATTATATCTCAAATATCCAGAGGATTCCCTTTCCTCCTTGTGTTTTGATGTTCTTCTGCTGGTATTGCCTGCAGATTTGCTTGGTCGAGGTTCTATTATAGACTAGTTTCGATTCAGAATAACAAAGAAAGCAATCATAAAATTTAACAATGAATGGAAACAATCTAAAAGGCGTGCATTACTTCTCATTCGGAGTTACTTTACAGGGCTTTATTTAGTGGTTTTAGTTTCATTTCTTAATTTTGGTTTTTTTAAATAAAAAATGTAAATTATTAAATAAAAATTAGACATAAGTTATTTTCATGAGCTTAAAGTGATTAATTCTATTTCAATTACTTATGTAATATTATCTACTAAATATTTAAAAAGAAATTATCATATTCTATTAAAATCGATAAATATTTAATTTTTAAATATTAAAAATTTAAGTTTATTTGCTTTAAAGATATTTTAGAACTAAATTTTAATTTTAATATAAATTAATTAAAATTTAAAGTGGTGATGTATGAGCTCATCAAGAATATAGAAGCGGATATGATTTAGTGTATGTTGTTTGTTGATGATATTATTTTAGTGGATGAAACAAAAGAAAACATCAATTTTAAGCAAAATTTTAGAGGGATACGTTAAAGTCAAATGACCTTAACTGAGGCAGAAATAAGACTAAGTATTTAGAGTGTAACTTTTTAAGCCATAATGTAACTTCTAATGTGGAGGTAAAAATTAGTTCAGAAGTGATACTCTAGAAAGAATGTTTTAACTATCTAGGATCTGCCATAAAAAATAATGGAGAGATCGATGAAGATATAGTTTATCGTAAAAAATTAGGGTGACTTAAATAGATAGTGCATTAGGAGTTCTATATAAGTATTAGCTCATCAAACAAGTGCAGAGCGATAAGTTAATGGTGGTAGAGATGACGATGCTCTGTTTGATGAGCCAATACTCTGCTTTATAGAACATGGACAACCTGATTACTAAACAGTAGAATTTACTTTTGAGCTTGAATGATATATTTTTGTCAAACAGGTATATAGCCATAAGTTAATGGTGACGAAGAAGAGGATGCTCCGTTGAATGTGCAACTTTACTAGAAAAGATAATGTCAGGAATATAATAATAAGAGAAAAAGTAGAGGTGGCTAATACTAATGAAAAATTAAGAGAGACAAGACTTAGGTAATTTAAACATGTTAAGAGGAGACACCTTAATTAACGCGCGCACACACGGAAGGAGCGAAGAGGGAATGTTCGAAACTCCTTAATGTGATAATGGAAGCGTTAGCTTTGATGGAAAGCCACGGAATTGAAGGATTGAAAAGTTCGAATTCAAAGAAACAAGAAAAAGATAGATTCGAATTAAAAAAAAATTAAATCTGATACGTAGGATTTCAAATTTGTAAACGATCTAGAAGGGGGGTTGAATAGATCTTTAATCTTTTTCAATAATTCTACAATAAAATCATAAGTCAATTCACACAACACCAATTTAATTAAAAAAACAAATATAAAGAGTAGAGAAGAAGGGCAAACACTGTTTTTATAGAGGTTCGGTGCTAAGTCCTACGTCCTCTACCTAAGCTCCCACTTAGGATTTGGCAAACCACTGTATTGGACACTTTTTAGTTCAGTGCGAACTTTTACAACACCACTTGATTTCCGGCT
>JANZLH020000375.1:498309-513551 GCA_026770325.2 Erythroxylum fimbriatum
CCCCATCACACCAGGTATTGTCCTCTTTGGTTGGGTGGAGCCACGGCTCGAACACCCAACCTCAAGGTTTTATTCCATCCCAGTTGCCTCAAGGTTGCCAAATGTCAATCGTGTGTTGTGACTATTGTTTTGTTGAATACTCGAATGACTGAATCTATTGATTGTTGAAATACAAAGTTTTATGTTATGTATCACACTCTCAAGTCTCACCACGTCATGAAGTCAAGTATTATGGATTACAGAGTGAATTATTGTTGTTATGGATCTTATTTAGAAACAATATTGTGTTATCTCTCTAGTACTTTTGTCTGTACTAATTAAATTAATGAATAAAATATTATCCTAATAGAGAATGAAAGTTAGTGAAAAATCAAAAATTGGTGAATGAAAGATTAAAATTAATGAAAAAAATCTCAATGACGAATTAGTGAATGAAAGATTAAAATTATTTTGTGCATGAATTGAGTTATATATTGCCATAAAGTATTTATCATAAAACGATTTATAAATTGAAATATGTAATCATACAAAATAGATTAATTTATGGTTGAATTATGTCATCACATAAAATAGTTTATACTTGTGATTCTATGGTTGAATTATAACATCACATAACATAGGTTATATTTGTGAATTAATGGTTATAGTATGTAATCATACAAAACGAGTTATAATTACGAGTCTATATTTAAGTTATGTAATTATATATAATGAGTTATAGTTATAAGTTTATGATTGAATTATGTAGTTATACAAAATAGTTATAGTTGTGTTTATGGTTAAATTTTGTAATTATACAAAATGAGTTCTAGCTATGACCTTATGGTTGAATTATGTAATCATATAAAATGTGTTATAGAATGAGTTTATGTTTGAGTTATGTAATCACACAAAACGGGTTATAGTTATGAATTTATGGTTAAATTAGGTAATTGTATAAAATTGGTTAAAGTTGTGAATTTATAATTAAATTATATATTCATACAAATTGAGTTACAGTTATAACTTTAGGGTTGAATTGTACTCACATAAAATGAGTTATAGTTGTGAGTTTATGTAATAACATAGCATTAGAGTTTCTCGGATAGAAGGGCTTAAGCATCAATTTTTGTTAAGGAATCATTATATAAGTTTATGAAGTTCAATTGCATGTTTATATCATATAATTGTTGAAAAATCATTGTTCCTCTATTTATTTCTATTATTTTACAAATCTTTACTTTGAAATGAAGTTATTAAGTTATAAGTTTATTTATTTTTATAAATAAATAGAAAGAAGTTCAAGTACTCCTAATAATTCAGTTGCTTTAGGAAGATTCGGTTATCCAACTTAGGCTTAGGCTTACGCTTACGTTAGATTGGTTACTGGAATGAAGAACCATACCATTTCCTTATATTGTAACAAGAATTTGAAAGGTGGGGTAATCGTAAGATTAAAGAAGCATTTAGTTGAGATAAAAGGTGATGTGGAGTCTTGTAAGAAAGTGAGTCATGACATGAAATAACAAATGAAGACTTTATTTGAAGACTATTAGTATGAGAAAGATATAAGGCAAAGACTGAATAACAAAATTGATAGTGAAAGTTCCTTTTGTCATGATCAGGATGATTGTGGGGATGTTAATGGTGGTAGTATTCCTACTCCACAAGAAGAAAATGTTGCACCTGATGGTAGGAAAAGAAGAAGATAAGTGTATAAATTTTTTGCACCATAAACAACTTTTAGAGCTTAGCTTTCAATATGTAGTACCTTACAATCTAAAAAAGTGACTCATAATGTAGACATGACAATAGCTAGATGGTGATATGATTTAGTTATAACATTTAATACTACCTGGTCTTATTATTGCTAGCCTATGGTGTAACAGCCCAGACAACCCGCCCACAGATATTGATATTGGCTCTTTGAGTTGCCCCTCGGGTCAAATCCCTCACATTTTGCTCTTTCCACCCTTTAGAAAACGCATATGTAGGGAAGAGATATTTGTATCCTTATAAGGCGTACTTCATTCTCCTCTCCAACCGGTATGGGATCTCACATATGGTGAATGTTATTACCTTTTACAGTTCAGGACATAATTGATGATTATATAGGTAAACTTTTGAGCAACTCTATTTATGAAATAAATAATTATTTATATGAAAGAAGAATTACTTGAGCTACTTATGGGTGTTCAATCATATGTAATGGTTGGATAAATAGGAAATAAGAACCTATTATTAATTTTTTAGTTTATTATGCAAAGGGGACAATATTTTTAAGCATATTAATGTATTTAACGTTATTAGAAATGTTAATACTCTATTTTTGATATTTGATGAAGTTGTGAATGAAGTTGGGCTAAAAAATATTATTCAGTTTATTACTAAGAATGGTTATGCTTACAATGCTAGCAGAAGATTGCAAAGCAATTATAATTTTTTTATTAGACTCCTCATGTTGCACATTGCATTAACCTTATGCTGAAAATTATAGGAGATAATAGATACTTTCATATCATTGATAAGTTTGCGCAGAAAGCAAAAAAAAGTGACTAAGTTTGTCTATAATCGCGTATAGGTCCTGAATTTAATAAGAAAGAATTTCAATAATGGTAAACATTATGTCGTCGTGCTTTAATAAGATTTGTGAATAATTTCTTATCATTTTAGTGTTTTTTTCTAATGAAGAAGGAGTTAAGGCAAATGTTTATAAGTGATAAGTGAATTGCATCTCAACATACTAAGTCTAATGCTAGATTAGAGGTTTTTTGAATTATAAGTAAAGATTATAAATTTTGGTCCTAATGTCAATTTGTTATCCAAGTTTATGAGCCTTTTAGTGAGAGTACCTCGTCTAGTTGATAGTGATGAGAAGGAAACAATGAATTATTTTCACGATGTCATGGAGAGGTCAAAAGAAGTCATCAAGGACAATATGAAAATTAAGTCTTTTTTGTACTCATCTTATCTTATAATCATAAATGAGAGATTGGAAAGATAACTTTATTTTCTGTTGGTTGCAGTTAGGGCATTTTTTAATCTTAATGTCTATTTTAGAACAAGTTTTACTAAGAAAACTAAAGTCAAAAGGAAAATACTATTAACTATTACAATAATTGTTGCTCATAAGATGATGCAAGATCTCATAAGCTCAAAAATGGAGATTTATAAGGATACTTTTGGTGATTTTGTGATTCTTATTGCTATTTATGAATTAGATAAACTTAATATCAGTATATGTCCTTTTCACTTTTGTTACTTGTTGGAAATTAATCATTACTTTATTTTGTTTATAATGTTACTTTTGTTATCTTACAGTTGCTTGCGGAACCAATTCGAAAGTGGTATTCTAAAATTGTAAAAGTTTGCAATTTAAATTTTGAGTTAATGTGTCAGTATAATAAGGTGTAAAAGAAAATAAAGCATATTTGAATTCATTCATTATGAGAAAATGAAAGATTAGAACACAAAAGATTGAACGACTTGATCTTTGTTCGATACAATTTAGAGTTTTGATAAAGTTATATTATCATCATTTATCATTATTAAGTTGAATATAATTTCTTGTAATTTCTTAATAATTTTATTCTATTTACTTTTTAAGACTCTTAATAGAATAAGTAGTTATATGGATCCAATTTGCTTTGTTCATATCGATCTTTCAATAGATTGGGTTTTTAAGGAACTGAGTTTGATAGATGACAGTTTGAAAGATAATCTTGGATGAGAAATTATTAATATGTCATTTAGATAATGAATTTGAGTGATGGTGATGATAAGAATTCTCTCAATGATAAGAATTTTATACCAAATGAGAATTAAGATCAATGAGATTTGAGCAAATATTCAATTGAATAAAATCTCATGTTTTCATTTCTTCTCCTCTTTTATATGTGAAATAAGTGAAAACTAATATTAATAAAAATAAATATTGTTGTTATTTTATTATTGATTTTTAGAAACATGATTGATGTAAAATAAAAAAAGTATTTAGTACAATATATAGATGGATTATTTGAAATTTTAAAAAATTAAGGACTATTTTGTAAATTTTAAAAATTACATTAAACAAAACTCAGTATTGACTAGTACCAATATGATCTCGTACCAGAATCAAATTTGATATCAATACAGGTACATCATTCATAACATTGATATTAATACACAACATGTGGACTAATTAATCTAGTGTTGCATATTACAAATGGTGCCTATTAAGTAACTCACTCTTTTTAATGTTTATTATCTCTTTTTTCTTTTTTGTCTGAAACATGCCATGAATCCTGAAATATGTTAAAGTTTCAACTCCTGGAGACTCTCAAATCATTGTTGCTGAATCAGTTAATTAACAACTTAATTCTCGTATAATACTTTCTGGTGTGTGAATTGCTAGAAGTTGTGATCGAAATTGACCTAAAGCCAATACTATCCCAATATAGCTCCGAGAAATGACATGGAAATACGTCAATGTCATCAATCTGCTTCATTTCTCATTTTTCACTTTAATTTCTATTCATCAAAAACCATAAACGGTCATCAAAATTACATTTACGTATTTTAATTACCAACAAGAAATAAAAATTAAGGATTACACTGCAGTAACTCCAAGCAGGAAATACATACCACTAACTTCTACTCCGTTTGATAAAGAAGGATGAAACGAGATAATGGGTCCAGAGGCCCGATGTGAAAAGACCGGCGCAAGAAAATGGCTACTGGCCTATTGGGAGCAATGGCCCAAATGAGACTGTGCAGTCTAAACACACCCGTAATTACCATGCAAGTAAACCGATCTACAAAGTCAGGCTAACAATTCAAGGAGTTTTAACTTTCCGTCTAGATCTTCTGTCCAATATTATGGTATCTTATTATGTCCTATAAATCTCAATCATTTATTTATATGGATCCCAAATAAGTCCCGCATAAATCTCACAAAATAAATAGCTGAATTCCTTCCCTGCTTACGAAGCAATATACAATCCTTTACTTCGTCCTGCCAAACCCAACATTTGACTCAATGCCATTTCTTGACTTCAATGGCTCCCTGAAAACCTCCATGCACCAAAGTTTTTATATTCCCAAACAGAATTGCCAGCTTTTTCTAACATCTATCCATCTATTGAAACAAGAAAGGCTTCTGTTCTTGGTTAGCTACTTCTCGCTCTAATGGCCTCGGGCTTAGCTCCTGTAGTAGACGCAGAATACTTGAAGGAGATAGAGAAGGCTCGTCGGGACCTTCGTGCTCTCATATACAGCAAAAACTGCGCTCCTTTAATGCTTCGTTTAGCGTAAACTTACTTACTGCAGCACTCCCTTTTTTCTTCTCAGAGCTAGCTGGTTTCTCTGATATTTTCAGTTGAATGCAAACCGGTGATTTTGGTTCTTTTGTTATTGAAGTTGGCATGACGCTGGAACTTATGATGCCAAGACCAGTACAGGAGGACCTAACGGTTCCATAAGGAACAAGCAAGAGTATAGTCACAATGCAAACAATGGGCTAAAGATTGCCATTGATTTATGTGGTGAGCGTTTCGTCTTTGCCTCCATTTTTAGCAATTCCCATCCTTAATCTTTTTTAAAAAATAATGAATTGTTTCTTCAAAGTTTTCGGCTTTAGGAGTTCAATTTCTCGTTTCCATGATGGGCTCTTTGTTCTGTCTGCAGAAGAGATAAAGGCCAAACACCCCAAAGTTACATATGCTGATCTCTACCAGGTAATTTAAGGTTTTCTGAAGTCATTGGTTTCTTGTCTGTTCAAGTTATTTAGACAAATTTTATTCCTGGAAGGCCTAAAAAACTTGGGCATGTATCACCCCGCAAAAAACCTTTGTCCTTGGAAGACAAAATGAAATGAAACCTCAAAACGTCAGGATATCATTTTAACTTGTTCTTAAGGATATTGGAATTTTAGCTTGCTGGCGTTGTTGCAGTAGAGATTACTGGAGGCCCAACAATTGATTTCGTTCCTGGCAGAAAGGTATTTTCTAAGAAAATCTTCTTGATCACCTAACGTAACATTTTATGTTTAGTAACTTTGGAGTCATCTCCATTCTCAATCAGGATTCAGCGGAATCGCCTGAAGAAGGACGTCTTCCTGATGCACACAAAGGTAAGCAACTAACTCAGTTTTAGCTAATTTTCTTAAGACTGTAATGTGAAAAAACGAGTTAGTGTAAAATAAACTATATGAGCCAAATGCTATAATCCATTTAGTTTGGTTGCAGATGCTTCACATTTAAGGGATGTCTTTTATCGCATGGGTTTGTCAGACCAGGACATTGTCGCTCTCTCCGGAGGCCACACATTGGTACTTTTTCTAGAGAAGTAACTGTTAATGGACATATTTAGAGTAATACAAGGGTGTTTTAGCTTAAATTTAGGATTGGATTTTTTAGGGAAGGGCACACCAGGAGAGATCAGGTTTTGATGGTCCCTGGACTCAAAACCCTTGGAAGTTCGATAGCTCATATTTTCAGTTGAGAACTTTTTCAGTACATTTCTTTTTCTTCTGGTTGTAGTATGTTGTATATGCGGTACAATCAAACATGCGATTTGTTCAAGCACTTTTAAGCTATGATGTTATCAGGGAGCTTTTGAGAGGTGGTGCCAAGGGACTTCTAAAACTCCCCACTGACAAGGTTCTTGTCGAGGATCCTAAATTCTGCACGTTGGTCGAGCTATATGCCAAGGTACTAACTACTAGGCTTGGAAAGGTGTTCACATGTTGATGTTATGCCTGTTTACTAAATTCGTTAATTAGACAACTTGTTTCTGTGTTATGATGGCAGGATGAGGATGCATTCTTTGCAGATTACGCAGCATCACATAAGAAACTTTCAGAGCTGGGCTTCACTCCAGTTTCTTCAGGACTTAAAGCAATGATTTCCAGGTGGCTAGCTTTATGTTGCAAGTGGAATTAAACCATATTCCACAAAAATGACTGTAAACAATATCTGCCTAATATGGCTTGTTCATTTAGTAGAAGTTTGAACAATGTTATTTCAAGTTTGATATTCCGAAATAATTGATAAGTCTTGGCTGCTTAGGTAGAAGTTCCGAGAAGAGCTTGCAACATAATGCCACAACCAGCCAAGCATTTAGGCACTCTAACTTCAACAACCAATGTCAACTATAAACCTCATCTGCTATTAGTTGTCGTGGACATTGTCAACACTTCACAAATTGACTTTAGGATGGATTGTCTGAAGATCCCATTTAACTTTTTTTTGGCAAAATGAACTTTTTGATTCCATAACCATGTAAAAGTCTGGAACTTTGATCATTATTGGTCGAAAAAATATGTTAAGGGCTTACATAAATAAAATAAGTGAAGTAATAGTGTGTAGAATGCTTTTCTACATCCACTGCTACAGGGGAGAACAAGTTCATCTCCATACTAGAATTAGATAACCAATTAGGTTAGGTTGAATATCTTAGACAACTTCAGGCTCTTGGGCTCAGAGAGAGCGTAATGTCCTGAAAAACTTTGAGCCTCTTTTCAATCTTCTTTTGAAGGATCCCAGGATTGCCAGATTCAACTGTCTTCCTCCCAACTGTTTCAATTGTTGGACCCAATACAGCAGCTAGAATGGCATCTTCGAAGTCCTTAGTATCTGGCAACAACTCTGAAAACCTGCCTTCCGTTTCATCTGACAACCTTCTAGATTTGGTTTCTGGTTTATCTGTGTCAACAACAGCTGGCTTGGTGAAGAACCCCATTTCTGCCTTTCTGTTTGAATTGGCAGCATTTCCTGATCTTGTTCTCTTAAGAGTCTCATGGCATAGATTATCCGCAGTAGGTTCCTTAACCACAGGTTCCATTACCAATTTTGTGGAATAGAATGGGGGTGCATCCACATTCAGCAAGTTTCCAAAAGGTCCTAATTGTTTGACTCCTTTCGGTTGAGGAAAGACCATCTGCTTCGCTAATATGTTAGCATTAATGTTCTCATCTGCGAAATCATCGCCATGGGATTTGATTGGCTTTTCTGTTGGCAAGATATTATGATCCTTGCAAGGCTGGGGCTGCCAGATTGATGAAGAACCAAGGAAGGCATCAAAGAGCCTAATTTGTTCAATCTGGTCTCCTCCCTTGTTCATCATATCGGACTCAAGGTCTTTAAGCATCTGCTGTGCTCTTTCATAGGCTTTGAGATGGGAATCAACACCTCTCGGACCGTCTGCAACTGCTGGTTTCACTCTCCTCAGTGTCTCTTTAGCCTCTGTTATCCTACCCTGTTTCATCAGGCATATACCCAAGTTGCACATCTTGTTATTATCAGGAGCTATGGTAAGTGCCCGGCGATATGCATCCTCAGCTTCAATGTAGTTTTCCTGTTGCATAAGTGCCCATCCCAAGTTCCCCTGACCCACACACAATTTTATCGATTCTGTGAGTTAAAAAAGTCTTACGGTGGTTACACTGAGATGAAGAATCATCGTTTCAGTATCTTACCAGTAACCGAGTTGCTTCTTGCTCCACGGAGACCTGAAATTTCTTCCCTTGAGAACGGGCAGTTTTGGTTCGTTTCCCATTGAATGCCAGACCTTGTTGGATCAAGTAGAGCTTGTGCTTCAATAATGATATTTGATCATCTAATCTTCCACACCTCTGCAGAATACAAAACAAGTCAGTAAAACCTTACTACTAAAAAAAATGAAAAGGTGGCAAGATATGTTAGTATACATAATGAGTATCAGCAATCAACCTTGTAAAGATCCAGAAGAATATTGTCAAGGGACTCTTGAGCTTGATCCGAACACCGGCTCCGCAGTGACTTGATTGCTTCAATGGCCTCTTCAGCCCGATTCTGTTGCTTCATAACAATTGCCATGTCTTTCAAAGCACTATCCACTCTGTCCCCTGCATTTATCGCTGCCCAAAACAACGGAATAGCCTTCTCTGGATCCTTATCCACCAGCTGATTAATGAAAAGACAAATTTAGAACTTATCAATCAAATAACAAAATCCTGTAATGTTAAGGTGTGAACAACATAATTCAGAAACTTACTTGAACATTCTTGGCCCTGACATACGGAGTGTCACCCAGAGGGACTTTGTGGATGGCATGAAATGACTCAGATCGAGTTCTTGAGAAGCCAAGAGGCTTGGCCGGTGAAGAAGGTGCAGACTTGATAGGTCTGAAACCAGGAGGAGCATTCCACATATCTTGAAGCATATTGGATACAAAACAACGTCTCTTTCTACTTTTGGGAACTCACCCTACTGTCTAACGGGGACAGAGAAGATATTAGAAGGAAGCCTCCGGAGAGACAGCGTGGGAGGATGGTACCGGAGCAGGGGAAAAAGAGAGGTGTCGAGAGATTATCAATTGGAGGAGATATGAGCACCAGGGGAAATAAAAGTTTGAATTTTCCGACCGTTGAGGTTACCGTTTCGTGAACTAGCCGTTAAACCAATAATTTACGGGATTCGGTGGATTGTAGAGAATGTGTTTGCACTTTCACCCCTAAGTTTAGTTTTATTATACCCTTCTCCTTAAGATTATGGGTAATTTCCTTATTTTCTTTATAACCTATTCATTCAATGGAGTAAAATATTTCTCCGATTGCCCAAAATAAAGAAGATTTTGTTCCCATGTGCAGAAAATAAAATTTCAATTTGTTCTCCTTGAGCTGAAAAGATTAGTAGCATGTTATTATTATTAAAGATATATGATGATTAATAATAAATAAGGTAAACACAATATTATTTTATGTGATTTTTAAAATTTTTAAATATAAAATTCTGCATATTTTATTTATCATTTCTTATTAATTTTCACCAACAAAAGTGAGAATGCCCTAAAAATATAAGAGGCAGAGTCGCGAAGTAACTGATAAAAATTGCTTCTTTTGTAACTACAAGGTTACATATTCGAATAATGAAAACATCGTCTTTGTAAAAATTACAAAAAGAAGGTTACATACATTGATAACCCTTTTCTAACAATTTTTGTGTTTTGGAATACGTTAATTTTTTAGAAGAAACGCCACATTATTAATAAATTAAAAATTATGACCCAAACCTATTTTTTAAAGGATAATTACATGTATCTTGTTCTCATTTGCGGGTTTTGATACCAGTGGATGCTAAGTTCTAGTGAACTGGCATAATTAACTAGTCAATCCGCAACTCTATTAGCCTCACGGTATACATGCCTACCTTTCACGATCCACTCGCGGTTTGCTTCCCTATTTTGTATATCCCCACGTGTTTTCTAGAGTACTCGTACACATATCCATAAAACCCATTATGAATTTTCTTTCCAACATGTTTTGAAGGTGAGATTGTGAGAGGGTGTTTTCAATGTGTGGTGAGTCTGGTGACTGGTGAGTTTGTGGAAGTTGCTGCAATCCCTGTGACAGTACTATTTATTGCTTTGTAATATTGTTGGAATTCACGCTCTACTCCTTGAAACTCTCCCCACAATCACAGCTTTGCAGCAGAGAAAAGCATTTTCCATTGTTGTATCACCATCGAACACGTTTAGAAGAGACATATCCAGCATTCTAAACGTCGACTAAGCTCCTTCTTATTTGGGTATTCCGGTAACTGCAATGCCTTCTTAAGTTTCCAGCTCTTGACGCTCTATTTCCCGAAAACCAACATTAGTTGTAGTCAGCATTGGTGTCATCACAACTTTTGGCAACAGGGTGTTTGCTGGCTCAACAGTGTGCGCGACGGCGACATGAGGGATTTGGTATTGGTGGTTGGGACAAAGCAAGGTTGCCAAGGAAGCAATGAAAGCTGCACTGAGATACATTATTATCGGTGATGTTCTTGAGTTCGTGAAAGAAATGAAATCGAAAGTATTGGAAACTATGGGGCTTGATTAAGTCCCTGG
Source organism: Erythroxylum fimbriatum (assembly GCA_026770325.2). NCBI lineage: Eukaryota > Viridiplantae > Streptophyta > Magnoliopsida > Malpighiales > Erythroxylaceae > Erythroxylum > Erythroxylum fimbriatum. The sequence goes on from JANZLH020000375.1 coordinate 509,140, forward strand.
AGAGAAACAGGAGTGAGAGAGGAGAAGGAAAGTTGTGTATTTGGCATTGCAGAACACAAAACTGCTGCATGCATGCAGTTGCACAGTAACCCAACTCCTTGGGATTGAATAACGGAATTTTGCGTTAGATAAACTCGAGAATTAGATGTTTGATTCTGATACCAGTAAAATGAAGTGTTACTTTAGCACAGCACTGGAAGTTACTGCTTCTCTAGCCCTCTTACCATGCTTATGAATCCAAAGGTATATATAGTCCTCCCGGAGATACTTTGATGCTACCCTTAGTTTTAGTTCTTTCTTCATCGTACCTTTTGCCGGAAAAGATAAATGATCGTCTGCTTGGCAGGGTTCAAGAATAAGCTGCTATAAGAGAGAGGGAGAGAGAAGAAGTTGAGAGAAAAGTAGTTTATAAACCGCAGTGATGCATAATTAAAGACAACCTTCCATATCTCTAATAATAATGATCCAGACCTCCTTCCATATGTCTAGCAACAATTATCCAGACTACAGAACTTAAACTGTAAGCATATATGTCCTTTCGTGAAGTCCTAGACATTTTTATCGCGAGAAGTGGACCATGCGGTTAAATCATAGTTATCTACAACACTAAAAGAGCAAACATATAAACAAGAATTTCCTAAACACATATAAAAAAACTGTCAAAATCAAACACCAGAATCTACTGCGCCCGAAAGCTGTCTGTTTTATCAAGTCTAGCTGTTCCTGAACTTGATGATTCTCCCATTGTATCAGCTGTAGCTGCTGTTTGGGATGGTTCCCTCTTCAGAGAAGTTGGCAGTCCTGAAATCTCCTGAAAATAGAAATAGAACATCAGAATAAAACCCTTTTAAATTCTAACTTATCATGCCACTTGCGGTTCAATACATTTGAACTCTGCGGGTTTAGAAATTATTACATATATGGGACACCTTTTTAATAACATTTTTTACAAGTATATGAAGATGATCTACAGATGGAAGAATGAATGGGAACTGATGTTACCTTCATAAGATGCAATCTCAGGTCACATGGTTTAACTTGATTTCCAATACATGCCATCACAAATTTTGAGTACTGATATAACACATCTGCAGCGGCTTGCTTTTTCTCTTCAATCTGCAGGCATTATATACTTATTCATATCACAATCATAATGGTCACATCAACATTAAATAGCAGAAAACTCCAGAGATTGTTAAGACAAAGATTCAGAAGCACAAACTAGTCCATTCAGTCAAGTCTTCCAAGTCTAAGAATAATTTTATAACAATATGTAATATCAAATATTACCAAGTTTCTTGCTGCATATTATAGACAACCACATACACAAGCAATTGGACTTCAGATGGTGATACAGACAACTTTCTTTTTAATAAAATTGGTAATAAAACAATTCAGTTATGCCTTGATTCCAGCCCCACTAATCATTAAAAATGTTGACTTCTAGCACCAAAGGGGGAATTGTTGTGTTTGAGAACAAGTAACTAACATATTCCAGACAGTCCCATGAAATTTAATGCTCATAACATTAATCACCCAAAACAACCCACAAGATATGTTAGTTCCTACTGGTATGCAATGCAAGATTGTGAGATTTAGTGAAACAGCAATCAAAGATATGCCAGATAATCATCAGTGTGTCAAAAAGTTTTTCTTTTTCTTGACATCTCATTCTGAGTGCTCAAGACATGAATTGTACGACTTGGCCATAACACTTCCCAAAATCAATGTCAAACTTTCTTAGGTGGAATAAATCGATCCTCTATTTGAATGAAAGTTGAGAAACATTTGAAGAATTAAAAAAATCTGCTTCAAGACACTAAACAAACGTAAATCTTTTTCCCCTATCTCTGCCTTTCCAACCAACTCTAAAAAACTGAGTTCTAGCCCATTAACAAGAAAAGAAAAGATCCAATTGACAATGAAGCACAATCGGAAAAGATGCCAATTTGGTAATAAATCTAAAGATACGAAATTTAAGAGCATAGCCAGATCTCACATACCCAGAAGCCGATACATCACACAACCGTAGTCAAAATGAAATTGGGGGCACCGGCTATAATAGTATGCCATCAACTCTAATAAGGTAAATTTTGATTCAACTACTACCTTTGTATTAAAATTGGGGAATTAATTTCAAGGGAACTTTCTGGGTATCAAAATTCATTCTTGCAGAACGAAAAAGATTTTAGCCTTAAGCGAGAAGTAGAAACAGCCCTTGGGAAAAGATGCAGTAAAAAGCTAATTGCTGATGAAATTTAAATTTAAAAAACGAGAAATAGAATCAACCGAAATGGTAAGAACTGATCAGAAACGGTAGTTAATTTCGTGTGCAATAATCAGGAAGAAAACAGGGAGAAATGAGAAGAAGAAAGATACCGAAAGGACCCAAAGAGCTTGGGACTGATTAGCGTACCTCGTAATCTTCTTTCATCGTTAGCTACCATTCCAGAGATTCCTCCTCCGTGATGAATCGAATCCCAAAGCTTATGTTCTTGAAGGAAAATGAAAATTCTGGCGAATTTAAAAACATTTACATTAGGTTTGCAACATGGCCTATTAGCTCAGTTGGTTAGAGCGTCGTGCTAATAACGCGAAGGTCGCAGGTTCGAGACCTGCATGGGCCATTTTGAAATGGATATATTTTTTCTAATTACACGTGATGTGATGTAATATGATCAGAATAAAATTCATAAACTCAATTAGTATTATGAACTATAAAGGTAAAGCTATTTATGGCTGAAATAAACTATTTATAAAAGAGAGAACATTTATTTGTATATTTTTTGGGAATTAATAAAAATTAGTTTTGCCGTAACTTTTGGGTGCTTATTGTTGCATATGATTATTTAATATTTTCATAATATTTTTACTCAAGTGTGAGAAGTAAATATTACAAGAGTTATGAGGCGTTCGAGAATAAAGTTTTATTGGTCAACGATTACATAGAAATGATGAGTCTCACTTAAACAGACCTAAGTGAGATTGTCGTAGAAGGAAGTAGGCATAAATTACGCTATAAGTTTCATGTCTAAGTAGATCTTGGAATAACTAGTATCAAAGCCAAGGTATCGATATAATGGAAGGTAGTAATTTGTCACAGTGTGTTAATAGAGTAGAGACACTCATAAGCCAATTCTTTGAGGGAAAAAATATGCCACTTCTTACTCATCTCGCTTTGAGATTTTGAAGATACAAATTCAATAGTTATAGCATCAAATAACAAACTTAATAAAAGCACAAGCGAATTCTAGAATGGAGATCATGATCTTAAGGCATATTGCAATACGGGATGTTAACCGTGCTGAAAGCACTTTAGTGAAAGTGCAAGAGCTCTAAGTTTTCGGTAGTAAACAAAGTGCCAATTCTCGTGGGATATTGACCAATACTTTATAGCTCTTGGGTGCTTATTGTTGCATATGATCATTTAATATTTTCGTAGTATTCTTACTAAAGTGTAAGAAGTAAACACTACAAGAGTTGTGAGGCGTTCGAGAATAAAGTTTTATTGGTCAACGACCACATGAGAATGATTAGTCTCACTTAAGCGGACCTAAGCGAGATTGTAGTGCAAGGAAGTAGGCATAAATTGTGCTATAAGTTTCATATCTGGATAGACCTTGGAATAAATAGTATCAGAGCCAAGATATCGATATGATGGGAGGTAGCAATTTGTTAGAGCGTGTCAACATAGTAGAGACCCTCATAAGGCCAATTCTTTGAGGGAAGAAATATGTCACTTCTTACTCATCTCGATTTGAGATTTTGGAGATACAGATCTAATAGTTATAGCATCAAATAACAAACTTAATAGCAAATTCTAGATTGGAGATCACAATCTTAAGGCATGTTGCAATACAGGATGTTAACCATGCTGAAAGTACTTTAGTGAAAGTACAAGAGCCCTAAGCTTTCGATAGTAAGGAAAGTGATAGGGAGCTCAAAATTTTCTTATGGGATATAGACCAATACTTTATAGTTGCAAAGATGTCTGATACGGAGAAGGTGTTAGAATTTAACGAACAGATCACAAACAAACCACAGATTATGCATCTTCCAAGGATCAGTGATTTATGCTTAGGAAAAACAGAAATCACATACTTGGATTCTTGATATAATTCCACCGGTTAAAGAACGCAGAATTTGCCTTAGTTTTCTGTAGAAAAACTTCCAAGCCGAATATAACAAGAACCAGCGTTTTTCCAGAAAGCAAAATACACAGAGTATCTTTTTTTTTCAAACGTTGTCTTTATATATATATATGTCATTTGTGAATAACTACCGATAGAAGTTATTCATACCAGATGACCATTTGACCCATCATGGGTGTAAAACGTCATCATCTCCCACTCACACATGATGGGTTTAACAAAACTCTGCAGTACTCATACTTGTTCAATAACCGGTGTGAC
>JANZLH020000375.1:514335-527304 GCA_026770325.2 Erythroxylum fimbriatum
GAACTAATCAATTATCTTGGTTTAATTAGAAACTAATTTCTAATAAAACTCCTGTCTAATGTGAACTAAACAAATTAGTATTTATTCAATTAGAAAATAAACTAACGAAATTAGTTCATTTCTAAGGTTATTTTAACTAAACAAATTAGTTAGTTTTTTTAATAAATAAAAAATATCTAATTAATTAGAAATTTATTTCTAATTTAAAGTATAATTGAACTAATCAATTTATTTATTTTTTAATATCAACTAAACAAATTAGTTTTCTAGTATTAAAAAAAACTTTCTCTTTTTCATTGTTGTAAACAATTTAGAAACTAAATTAACTAACTTAATTAGTTAGTGTAAATTAGAAAACTAATTTCTAATTATTTGCATTATATTATGTATAACTCAATTATGTATTTAAAATAAATTCATTCTTAATTTTAGGCCACAAATAATTATTAACTTCAAAATACCCTTAATGGCCCAAAACATAAACAAAGAACCAGCCCAGAAATGAATTTGGGCATGGGAGGCAGCCCAGAAATGCATTGGGCCGTGGGAGGCAACGTCAACTGGTGCTTGAGGGGCACGCGCACACTTGCCTGACGCGTATCGTCTTCCTCCTTTGCCTCTGGTTCTCCTTTGATGATTTTTCGTTGATGATTTGCTAATTAATTCAACCAACAATTAAAAAGAAGGCATAAATCCAACATAACAAACACCCATTAACTTCATAAAGACATCGCAAACTCATCATCAAGGTTTTGTTTTGGATGCTTGCCGGAAAAACAACATTCCAGAAGATATACATATATATGTTGCTTTCAACCAAAGACGGAACAAATTAACAGATTTCATATGAACGAAATGTTACCAACGCAGTAGAAACATTTTCACTTTTCATGCATTCTCTAACAACACTCAAAACAAAAAAAATCATGCTTTCATGGATAACGTTTAGAGAGAGAAGTAACTTGCGAAAACAGAGGCAAACATGACGACATGTTCATATCAAAGTTTAACACAGATTTCTTAGCATGTATATAAACAAAACACAACCAAATGCTCTGATACCAATGTTAGAATTTAACGAACAGATCACAAACAAACCACAGATTATGCATCTTCCAATGATCGGTGATATATGCTTAGGAAAAAAAGAAATCACATACTTGGATTCCTGATATAATTCCACCGGTTAAAGAACGCATAATTTGCCTTAGTTTTCTGTAGAAAAACTTCCAAGCCGAAGATAACAAGAACCAGCGTTTTTCCGGAAAGCAAAATACACAGAGTATCTTTTTTTTTTCAAACGTTGTCTTTATATATATATATGTCATCTGTGAATAACTACCGATAGAAGTTATTCATACCAGATGACCATCTGACCCATCATGGGTGTAAAACGTCATCAGAAGGTGTTGATTGTGAATATGTATATGGTGGAAGATGCAAAGTTGTGGTATAGAATGAGAATCTCCAATGACATTAGTGCGAGTAGACCTCCCATTGACACTTATAAAATGAAGAAGGAATAATAGTTTAGTTCCTCCCTAACAACACTTCATAACTCACGAGGGAAGTTTTGAAGCATTTGAAGTATGATGGTTCAGTGTCGGAGTATGTAAAGAAATTCACATTTTTGATATTAGGCGTGCAGAACATGTATGAGGAAGACAAATTGTTCAACTTTATTAGTGACTTGCAAGGTTGGACACAAATAAAATTTTGGAGCCAAAATGTGGAAGACCTCTCAAGAGCATTAATGGTTGCAAATGTCTTAGTAGATCCCTAAATGTCACCATTAATTCGATCTAGCATCAAGGGCAAAAAGAAAGGCGGGACACATAATGGGTTGGAGAAAGACAAAGAGAAGGCATGTGAATCTTCTCAATATAAGTCCAAGAAACATATACAAAAGAATATTTCTTGTTTCATCTGTGAAGAGACACATTTTGCTTTTGAATGTCTAAGGCAAAAGGTGGGTGAGGAGCAAATGAATTTCATTGTCACGAAGGATCAAGGAGAAGGAACCTAAAAAATTATGTTATGTTGGACATAATGGGCTTTGTGAAGGTACGTTTGAACAAAAGCAAGGACAAACTCGAAGAAGAGGAAAAATGGTACGTTGGAGATATGTTAATGACTAAAGAGTCTTCGAGGGAACCACATTCGGAAGAGTACCCACAGATTATTTCGATAAGGGCGTCGAGTTCTTCTGATAAAGGTAGTTTGTTAGACGCTTAAGTCATAATAGTGGAATCGTGTAGGTATTGGCGAGCTTTAACCAATGTTTAACACTCGGGGCAATCGAACAATGCAAAGACTTGCGAGTAGGAAAGGAAACTAGATATTGAGATAGATCTTGGGTTGAATGTTAGCTAATCACATGCATCAAGGAGATATGTGAGAGCTCTAAAAACTTAATGTGTATTCAAATAGATGAATCGTGACTAATGAACTTAACATAGGTAAGCATTGAATCAGATCATTATACTATGAAAAGCTTTGGACTTTGATGACTTATCACCAAGATATAAAGATCAAGGAGAGATCTTAAATACTATGACAAATAAGATCACAGTTAATAGACATTAACTCTAAACGATAAAGACTGTATGGAATGATCATCCGAAGATAGTGAAGTTCTTTATAGATATGGATATATCTTTCCTAATTAAATGTAATGTCTTATCTTGCTAGTTGTGATGTAAATAAATCCTATTCGATAAAGTTCTTTTAGATGGGGATGTTATTTAAATAGTTAGTGTGGTATATTCTGATAAGAATAAAAGGTAATCTAATTAGTTCAGTTTAATTAAAAATTTAAATTGTAACTCCAAATGTGCTTATAAATAACTTATTTAAGTCTTGCCCCAAAACAAAGATAGAGGAAAAAAGAACACTTTACTGCGACTCTTGTGTGTTTATTGTTGCCTACAATTATTTATTTAATACTTTCATAGTATTCTGATTTGATGTGAGATAAACATTGCAAGAGTGACGAGATGATCGAAAACAAGATTTTGTTGATTAACAATTACATGGAAAGACTAATTCTCACTTAAGTAGACCTAAATGATATTGCCCTGTTAAATAATAGGCACAAGTTGCAATATAAGTTCAGTGGACCTTTGTAACAGCATGGAGGGATTCGTTGTCCAATTTTAAGTTAAAATGGCCTCATTATAACAAGTTTAATGTAAATTGTCAAAACAACTAGAAATTTAATTTAGTATGCTTAAAAGAAGATTATGTAGAAAACATGAGGCGTTTAAACTCGTTGTATCATGAATTAAGTCCAACCACCATCGGAGATTCATTCTATGTAACGTCAGTTCCAGACAATCTAAAATATGAAAGAGAAAAATAAAACAAAAGTAGCAACCACAAAAGTACAATCTTCGAAAGGAGAACTTGTTGAGTGCATTCACTAGGGAGTAAAGTTCAAAGCTATGAGAAATGAAGACAAATCATCATGTTTCCTTTGTAGGGGCTTTCTTAGCTGCCTCAGCAGCTGCCTTTTCTGCTTCTATCTCAGCAACAATGGCGTCAATTTCAGCTTCTTCAAGTTGCCTAAGGCCATGTTCTCTCGTCATCACAGCCACTTCTATGTTCTTTCCCCCACTTTCTACAACCTACAACAAATATACACATGATCCAAACCCGTGAGCAAAAAAATTGTACAAATCTATCCTTTACACCTAAAGAACACTGCAGTGCCTAATATGTACACAGCTGCATGCCTTTAAAAGACAGTTTTAACTATCCCTGTGTCATGATACAACGTATTAATGCTCTGAATCAAAGATAAAGATTGGTATTCATCACACAAATTAACTACACTGCATGTCCAGCAAATCAGACCATACAGCAGTTTTAATCTGTTGCAACAGCCCTGCATGCGTTAGCATCTAAGTTCAATATTTTGATGGAAGAGCTTTTCAAGCACAGCTAGCATGTAGACCGCTGAGCTTTCCAAGCACAGGTAGCATGTAGACCTTTAAGCTTTTCAAGTGAAAAAAGAAATGCAAAACAAAAAGAAGGCAATACTTTGTCACCAATAAAGCCACTGATCCAGCCGCACAATACCTATTGAACAGGTGGTTGCGTAGTGTGAGCCAATTTAAGTCTTAAATAATACAAGAGGCAGAGAGCTACCTCTAATAATGCACGAATTGCAAGCTTGATGGTTTCTTGCCCAGAAGTTTCCTTATAGTTTTTCTCCAGGAATTCTCTAATGGAATTTGAGTTTCTACCAGTTGCATTAGCTTTCCAAGCTGAAAACGTTCCAGATGGATCTGTCTGATACAAAGATGGTGCCCCAGTGTATGGATCAAAGCCAATGATTAAAGTTGAAAGGCCAAATGGTCTCACCCCACCACTTTGGGTGTACTTTTGCTGAAGCCCTGCAATGTATCGAGTGATGTACTCAACAGTAACTGGATCCTCAACAGTAAGCCTGTGACTTTGACACTCAATGCGTGCCCTGTTTATCAGGACTCGTGCATCTGCTTTAAGGCCAGCACATGCTAATGCAATATGGTCATCCAGGTTCACAATCTTCCTAACTGATCTGCAAGATTGGTGCCAACAAATAGAGAGAAGAAATATGAACTCAAGAACCATTATAGACATTCATATAAACACAAGTTCATGCACAAATATAATCAATTTATTCTCAGAAACAGCCAATGTATGGCCTAAGGTGCAGACATTGAATTTGAATATAACCCATTTCTTTACGCTCTTGACTATTTTAAGGCTCATGTGGTTGAATTTTTGCATACAAATCCATGAAACAACATCTCAGACTCATGTTTTCTTATACTTATACAGGTTCCTAGGAACAAAACCTGTGATAACTTACACATATCCTTCTTTTCTCTTGTAATTTTGCCTCCAAAAATGGGCATAATAGTCTGTACAACCATTACGATTTAAATGACCAAGTGGAACCTGGGGGTCTACGATCTATTTTCAAGTTCAAAATTCCTCAAGGAAAAGAACATGCTTGGAAATTATTGAAACCAAATAGTGTAGATAGACCAGTTGTATTGGTCTAAAAAAAATGCAGCTTTTGAGAAAAGATTGAGATTTACGGATTTTGTAATAATTCAACCTACTCTCAAAATCAGGGTGAGTCTACCTCGAATTTTACAATCGAAAAGCAACAGATCAACATCAAGTTCGATAGTTTAAGATATACTGATGTTCACAAGCATACAATAAACTTCAGCCTGATTTTCAATATACCCACCAAAGAGAAAAAAAGGAAAAGTTAAAATTATTTAGTCGAACCGGGAATCTTGGAGTTTGGGAGTGGATTTCTTCTCGACACCGAGTACAATGGTGTCGTAGCCACGGACGCCGACGGCGGCGTTACCTTTGCGAACAGCTTCAAGGGCGTATTCAACTTGAAAGAGATGCCCATCTGGTGAAAATACCGTAATTGCTCTATCGTATCTCGCCATGTCTGATGACTCCTCTTCTTCTTTGGCCTTTCGATGTGACTGTAAGCGAAGCAATACCCAGCCTGCGTTTCTTTTTGTCCTCCTGTGAATTCAACTTAGGCAACAAGTCACACCAAAGCAATTACCAATCACAAGATTCACAGTCGAGAAAAAGCAGATGTCGGGTCGGGTCAATGTGACACTGTTTAAGTTATGTCGGATACAGTGAGAATGGAATGGTTTTAATTAAAGGGTAAATTAATAATAAAATTTTATTTTTATTTAATTTTAAAATTTTTAATTTATAGTGACCATAATTATTTTTACACCTCATACCGACAAAATTATTTAACAATAAAATTTGCACATCAAATAATAAATATATTAAATGATTATTTTAAAATTTAAAAACAAACTTTGTTTTTCGATATTATTCCATTGAAATAGGAGAAATTAATAAAGAAAAGTTGTTTTTGAAAATTAATCAAATTCATTAAACTTAGATTTAATCTAAACCTTTTGCTTGTCAAGTCTTTTCATCTCATCGGATCGTTGTCTATTTATAAGGGAACTCGACGAGTTATATCAAATCGAACAATAAAATCAGAGTACAGTAACAATTATTTAGCGAAAGTTCCACTGATACGTGTGGTTTGGAGAGGTTTAGTAGGATGTATTCTTATCTCTAGCTGGTGAAGACGTTCTCTCTTCAAGTAAAAAATAAAAATAAAAGATAAATTAGGTAAATAAATACATAAACAAGAAAAAAAGAAAAATACAAAAATAAATCAAACAAAGTTATTACAAGCAAATATTTAAGCTAAGTAAGAAAATGTTTAGGTTAAATAACTAGGAGGAAAATACTACGTATTAAAAATTTTGGCTAAATACAAAATATAAGACTTAAAAGAAAATGCTTAAAGGACTTAAGAGAATGAGAGAGACCTCTCTTATCTCAATTACTTCGTTCCATTATAAAGAAAAATCTTAAGAGTTGGGAAGAGTGTTTACCTCTCGCTGAATTTGCATATAAACTGTACATTCGTCTACTGGTTATTCACCTTTTGAAATTGTGTATGGTTTTAATCCTTTATCCCCATTGGACTTAATCTTTGCCTGTTGATGAAAGGACTAGTTTAGATGGCAGGAGGAAGGCAGAATTAGTAAGGTCACTTCATGAGAAAGTGAAAGCTCAAATTGAGAAGAAGAATGAACAATATACCAGCCAGGCTAACAAGGGATGACGTAAAGTTATCTTTGAACTTGGTGATTTGGTGTGGCTCGATATGCGTAAAGAGAGGTTCCCAAAGTAGAGGTAAAATAAGCTGCAACCACTAGGGGATGGACCATTTCAAGTCATTGAAAAGATCAATGACAACGCATACAAAATAGAGCTCCCAGGTGAGTATAATGTAATTAGCCACTTTCAATGTTAGTGATTTATCTTCTTTTGACGCAGGTGTTGATTCATGGACGAATCCTTTTGATGAAGGAGGGGATGATACGAACAAGGCCAAGATAAGGCAACGGGACCCTCTGCATGTGCTAGTTAGACCAATAACCTGAGCTCATGTTAAAAGAATTAAGGAGTCGATGGCGGGATTGATTCAGGAGATTCAAATGAAGAGTTCAAGTATCGAACCAGAGGAGGAGGTGTCCCATTAAGTCATTTGGACCATTATAGCAAGCGTGGACTAAGCGTGGGAATAAATTTGGCATAGAGTCGAGCTTCAAAGGAAATTATCCCAAATACTGTTCTTTGAACTAATTTTCCTAATTAGTCTTTAAACCATGTTCTTAATTAATTTAGATATTTTACCTTGAGTGGCTAGGCATACTCCTATACTATAAATAACTTTTTCCATTGTAAGGAAGAAACTTCTCTTTTGATTAATTGAAAACAATTCTCTTATGAGTTTGTGAGTTCATCGCTCTTAAGTCTTACATTCAATTTTCGAACACTTCCAAACTTATCGGAGGCGTGACTATCCTTCGTGGTGTTCAACTCTTAAGGGTTCTTCAAATCGCATCTTTCCAGGTCTAAGGTTTCATATACCTTAGGTTCTCAAGATGTGTTTGTTAGGTCTTAGAGATTTCCAATCTATCTACTGGGCGTTAACTTTTTTGGGGATATTATCCATTTATTTTTTTCCATGTCAACCTCTCTACTAGTTAAAGGTAAGACTGCATATTACTAGACCTCCTCAAACCTTGCGTATCAGCAGGATTCATACTGAGTGTTGTTGTTACTTGATAATACTATTGGGGTCAAATAATATTAGTGGGTTCGGAAAGGGGTTTACATCTTCTTATTATTAGTGTTACCTTACGCTTCTTCATTCTTGCAAATACCTACACATGATTTTTACTTATTTAAAGAAGACATATGACAAGGTGCTAAGGGAAATCATGTGGAGGTATTTAGAAGTTAAGAAAGTTCTTATGACCTATATACGAGATATTAGGAATATATCTTGTATTCCTAATACTAGAGTAAGGAAGATAGGAGGAGATACAAAGCATTTTTCTATTAATATTGAGCTACACTAAAGCTCCTCATTGAGCCCCTTTTTGTTTATAGTAGTGATGGATGAGCTCACCAAGAATATTCAAGGGGATGTACGTTAGCGTATGTTGTTGCTGATAACATTATTTTAGATGACGAGGCAAAAGAGGATGTCAATGTTAAGCTAGAACTTTGGAGGGATACGTTAGAGTCGAAAGGCTTTAAATTGAGCAAGACTAAAACTAAGTACTTAAAGTGTAACTTTTTAGGCCATAGTGTGGCTTCTGATGTGGAGGTAATTATCGGTTCAGAAGTTATACCACAAAAAGAGCGTTTTAAGTATTTAGGATTTATCATCCAAAGCAATGGAGAGATCGATGAAGACGTAGTTCATTGTATCAGATTAGAGTGGTTAAAATGGAGAAGTGTATTAAGAGTTTTATGCGATAAGAAGATACTACTCAAGCTAAAACATAAATTATATCATTTAGCGATCTCTTACCATTCAGCGATCTCTGACCACATTTAATTTGTCTCTTACCATTATATTCTTGACCTTAGCTCTTTTGTTCTAAAAATAGGTGTATAATCATAAGCTAATGATGGCGAAGATGAGAATGCTTCGCTGAATGTGTAACCGTAACAGAAGAGCTAAGGTCAAAAAAATAATGGTAAGAGACAAATTAAATGTGGCTAATATTAATGAAAAATTAAGAGAGCCAAGATTTAGGTAGTTTAGATATGTTAAGAGGAGAATTCTGAAGCTCTAGTGAGAAAATGCGAGAAGAATGAACTTAGAGATGGTAAGAAGAAAAAAAGAAAGGTCTAGGAAGAATTGGGGGGATTAAGAATGATATAACTTTGCTGGAATTTATTGATAACTTGACCCTTAATAAAAAAACTTTGGTGTACTAGGATAAGAATAAATGATCTCACATAGAGAGGTAGGGATGGCAATTGTACCCGAACCCGATGGGTACCCCATAAAATTACCCGAACGGGGACAGATATGGGGAGCAAATTTTTATCCGTGGGGCGGGTATGGGGGTTTAACAAAAATATCCGTTGGCTATGGGGATACCACCCCCCATACCCGTTTACCCGTTATATAGTAATTATAATTTTGCCATTATATATATATACATACTTATACACCCGTTATATATATATATATATTTAATATATACATTTATATTAAACAAGCTTATCTTAAAAAAAAAGAGGCGGGTAAACGGGTACCCGATGGGGGTCAAACCTCCAACGGGTACGGATATGGGGGTGCCAAAAAAATTCCCGACGGGGATGGGGGCGGGTATGGGAGTGGGGACAGGTTCATGGGGCGGGTACGGGGGATGGCATACTCGCCCCATACCCGCCCCGTTGCCATCCCTAATAGAGTCTGGTTAACTACCTCAATTTCACCGTCAGTTTGGGGGTGACATGTTGTAGAAAATAGTAATTTAGTTCCCAACTTCTCCCATAAGACCTTCCAAAAATGACTAAGAAATTTATCATCTCGATTTGACACGATAGTCTTAGGAATCCCATGAAGACATACTACTTCCCTAAAGAACAAATCTGCTACATGGGTTGCATCATTAGTTTTACTACAAGGAATAAAATGCTTCATTTTACTAAATCGATCGACTACCACAAAAATAGAATATTTCCCCTTGCTTGTTTAGGTAAACCTAGTAAAAAGTCCATAGAAATATTTGTCCATGGTTCATTAGGTACAGGTAAAGGTGTGTACAAACCCTAGGCTAACACTTTAGACTTAGCATTCTTACAAGTGACACAATTTGCACAAAATTTTTCCACATCACGTCTCATCCTAGACCAATAAAAATGTTCTATAAGCATACCTAAATTCTTTTATACACCAAAGTGTCCCATTAAACCACCCCTATGGGCTTCCTTAACCAATAATTCCCTAATTGAACAAACGATTATACACAACTTATTTTCTCTAAACAAGTAGCCTTCCATACTATAAAATCGTTTGATTGCCCCCTTCTCACATGCGATAAATATATCAAAAAAATCAAGATCCTTCTTATACGATTCTTTAACAAATTCAAATCCCAACAATTTGGCACTTAAAGTGGTAATTAAAGCATACCTATGAGATAGGGCATCTGCTACCATATTCTCCTTACCTTGTTTGTATTTGATCACATATGGAAAGGGCTCAATGAATTCAATCCATTTGGCGTGTCTTTTATTCACCTTGCCTTGTTCCTTTAGGTGCTTTAATGTCTCGTGATCAGTGTGAATCACGAACTCCTTTGGCCATAAATAGTGTTGTTATGTCTCCAATGCTCTAACGAGGGCATAGAGCTCTTTATTGTAGGTAAGATAATTGAGTGGTGCCTTGTTGAATTTCTCACTGAAGTACACAATGGGTCTCCTATCTTGCATTAAAACAACACCAATACCTATTCCCAATGCATCACATTCAATTTCAAAAGTCTTAGAAAAATCAGGTAAAGCTAAAACAGGTGCAGAGCACAATTTTTCTTTAATCAAATTAAAGCCATTTCTTGCTCCTTGTCGCACTTAAATCCTACATTTTTCTTAATTAATTCAGTTATGGGAGTAGCTAGTGTGCTAAAATCTTTAACAAACATGTGATAAAAACTAGCCATCCCATAAAACCTTCTTACCTCTGTGATGCTTTTAGGTGTGGGCCATTTCTTAATCTCTCTTACCTTTTCCTCATCCACCTCCACTCCATTATGACTCACAACAAATCCAAGGAAAACAACTTTATCCATGAAAAAATGACATTTTTGAATATTAGCGTAAAGTTTTTCCTTTCTAAGTAAATTCAGCACCTCTCTCAAATGACCAATGTGAACCTTTAAGAATGTACTATAAATAAGAATGTTGTCAAAATATACCACCACAAATTTACCAATGAAGTTACGTAAGACATGATTCATTAACTGTATGAAAGTACTAGGTGCATTTGATAAACCAAACGACATAACTAACCACTCATAAAAGCCATATTTTGTTTTAAATGTCGTTTCCATTCATCCCCTTCTCTTATCCTAATTTGATGATAGTCACTTTTTAAATCTATTTTGCTAAAAATTTTAACCCCATGAAGCTCGTCTAGTATATCATCTAACCTTGGAATAGGATGGCGATACTTTACCGTTATGTTATTAATGACTCTGTAATCAACGCACATCCTCCGATTTTCATCTTTCTTGGGCACGAGCAAGACAGGTACAACACATGGGCTCATGCTTTCCCTCACGTACCCTTTGCTCATAAGTTCCTCTACCTACCTTTGTAGTTCCTTTGTCTCCTCGGGGTTACTCCTATAGGCTTGTCAGTTTGGAATAGCAGCCCCGGGTACAAAGTCTATTTGGTGTTTGATTCCCTTAATGTGTAGTAACCCATTAGGTATCTCCTCAAGGAACACATTCGCAAACTCATGCAATAAAGAAACAAACAAATTGGGGAGAGAATTGTTATTCAAATTAAGAGCAATGAGAGATTCCTTGCATACCAACAAAATTAATTGTTGGTTTTCCCATAGGCCCTCATAATCTCACCCTTCCTTGCAAAGAAACTCTTTCCTTTCGTACTCTCCTTTTTCTCTTTTTCTTTTTTTCCCCTCTCGTTTTGCCAATCAAACTTTCTTCGTCTTTTACACTCACTTTCTCAATCTTTTTTCTTTGTAATCACTCATCGACCTCCTGTTTGAACTTAACTTAGTCCTCATAGACCTGCTGAGGTGTTAAAGGCCCCAATATAATCATCTTTTCGTCCATCTTGAAGCTATACCGATTCTTATAACCATTATGCATGGCTTGTCTGTCAAACTGCCAAGGCCTTCCTAATAAAATATGGGTTGCTTGCATTGGAACTACTCACATAACACCTTATCGGTACAAGTCTCAATAGTGAATTCTACTAGCACCTGTTTGTTCACCTTGAACTTGCCACTGTCATTGAGCCATTGCAGCTTATAAGGTTTGGGGTGTTTGATCAATGGTAACTCCATCTTCTCTATAAAAGCTGCAATGGCCATATTAGTGCAACTACCTCCATCAATAATCATACTGTGGGCTTTCCTCCCACAAGACAACTAGTATGAAAAATAATTTCAAGCTACAAGTTTGCCTCATTCACCTGCACCCGAGTGTTAAGGTCTCTCCTAGACACCAAAGTTATCGGGACATCCATTAGACCTGAATCTTCATCATCCTCATAGGCCTCATCATCTGCTTCTACCATCTCGTCTTCATCACTTTGCTCATCTTTTGTCTCAATAACCTCATTCATGTTCACCATTGTCCTTTTGTTAGGGCATTGAGAAGCTATGTGCCCTACGTTTTAATATTTGAAGCACTTAATGACCCGATTCCTAGAAGATGTGGTCCCTATCTTTCTCTTGTACTTTTGTGTGGTCTCTCTTTTATCCCTGTACTTTTGTGTTAGTTCTTTTTCCCTCTTGACGATTCCCCTTCACTCTTCCAACCCAACTTATCTGACCCTTCCTCGCCCTACTTGGGTTTTGAAAAACTACTAACTCTAATTGTGAGTCTGGAAATCACTTTTCGCTTCAACTGCTTCTCCACTTTCATTGCCATGTGCACCAATTCTTCCAACTCCACATAATGGTATAGTTCAACCACATTAGCTATTTTCCTATTTAAATCGCTTAAAAATCGTGCCATAATGGCCTTCCGGTCCTCTTCAATGTTACTCGAATCACAGCCATCTCCATCTCCTTAAAATAGTCATCCATACTTCGATTTACTTGAGTCAAAGTCTGTAACCTGCGACAAATCTCCCTATAGTAGTAACTTGGTACATATCTCCTTCTCATGACAACCTTTAATTCTTCCCTCATCTCTATCGACCTCTCCCGATTTCTCTTCCTACCATTAACTAATTGATTCCACTAAATTAATGCATAGTTTGTAAATTTAGTAACTATCACCAGCTAAAATAAAATTTGAATCACCTGATTTTCTTAAACGTATTCAAGGTGATATATGT
>JANZLH020000375.1:527404-550347 GCA_026770325.2 Erythroxylum fimbriatum
AATATAATTCATTTTGTAATTAATTAATTACAATATTTTTTACAAACCAACCACTATCAATGGTAATGGTAATCATTCCTTTATCTTAACCAACCATCATATTTATAATGATTATATCCATTCCCATTCCTCCCTATATTTATTCCCATTCTCATTCCTATTCCTTCTTATGAACCAAGCGCCCCCTAAAGTGATATTTTCGATAGCTTGTTCATACATCGATGAGCTTATTCTAGTAGTTGAGGAACTTGTACACTGAGATATCGATAGTAAAATAGGTACTTTTTACATTGTCTTCGTTTATACAATGTCATAGTAGATTTTGGGCCTAAAGTTAAAGTTTGTGTTATATCTAACATGTGGTATATTAGAACAGTTTTATTATTGTATGAATTTGAATGGAGATTTTTAATGGTTCTTTATAAAGAAATTGGAAAAGTTTATCGATTTTTGCTTATATAAATCATATATTTATTTTTTGGATTGAATTTGGATAAGCTTTGCGTGAAAACGGGAAGAAAAATTTACTCAAATATGGTAGGAGTCACTTGAAATGTCGTCAAAAATTACTTGTTTCTAATGGCTATAAAGAATAAGCAGGTAGCTGTCTATAGGATGTACTAGTGTTAGGTGCGTGTGGTACACACCTGCCAGACGTGCATCCAGTGTAGGTGTAGGCGGGTGCATGAGCCTAAGACGGTTAGCGCGTCTGCAAGTCTAGGTGCATATGTCTTATACACTATAAGGCAGTGGCACGTTTGTACCTGTCTGACGGATGTAACATGCATCTGACACATGTGACATGCGTTATAGGTCGTACAGGCTACATACGCCCCACACATACAATGTTGCATGAGGCGGTACTCGTGCAATACATACAGCATTCAACCATGTTAAGTGCTGACGCCAGCATGCTACAAGACAAAAAAATAAAAATACACAAAATGGGACATCAGATCCTCTGTCCCGCAAAGCCTGTACCTATTCTGTCCCATAACCAAAACGTCGACGTTTTCCTTAGATTTAAACCAGCTTCCACTTCAACTGCTTCTCAGCTTCACGGTCGTCTAAGCCGAGTTGACGCTTCCTCCTCTTTTATATTTTACTTACCGCTTCACTTCTTCAGTCTCACTCTCAAATCTTTCTTCTTGCTCTGTTATTCGTCTTCTTCTTATGGCATCCCCGGCCATTATCGTAAACGGTCAACTTCCCTACGTTTCGCTCAACCAAAATAAGAAATTCTCAGCAACATCGCAACCGCCATTGACGGAGTCAAATTACCATACGTAATTTCCTACAGGTGCACAGGTGAGCAGCGCCCTCACATCAGATTATTGAAATAGCTTGGGTCGGATCGTGGAGTGAATTTGTCACCATGCCGGTTGGCCATTCTCTGAATTTTGGGGTTTCAGCTGTTCTTCTGGTATATTGGATCTTGCTCAGCTACTGTTCAGGTGAACTCAGAGTTTTCGATCATAGTAAAGATTTTGGGTTGTGGATAGAATTTAAGAATCGTTTGACCAAAGGCGTGCTTGGCAGGATTTGTATTGTCGGGTGTGGTCACGCTCGACTCGATTAAGATTTATAAGACACATGAATTGTTTAAGATAAAACCGACGGTGGATTTCCGATGTAAAGGAGAGGACAGAGGAGAATCGGCCGATGTTAAAGAAGTTAACGTATCTTATAGTTTCAACGGTGAAGAATCCTGGCAGGTAAGTCAGTTTCTTTCTTTTTTAATAAGTAATTTCAGGTTTTCTAAATTACCCTTTACGTTTTAGGCAAGTGAATATTCAAGAGATGATAAAGATTTGATTTTTTCCATGTTAAGTGAATTTGATTATACCGAAATTGTGATTTTGATGGTTGGCAGCCATTAACGCAAATAACGGATAAGAAATGCAAACGTTGTGGGTTCTATGAGAAGGATAATTTCAAACCCGACGATGTGTTTGATGAATGGGAACTTTGTCCTTCTGACTTCAAGGATTCTGATGGAAAATATAGAAGAATCAAAGACAATGAGTTTAACGCTACGTTTCTATGTCTGCAATGTGCATCTCTAGGAGCTGGTGAGTGAGTTACCATTTTTGCATTGCACTTTTAAAAGATTATTGTTGTTTATATCTTGGAAGTTCAATTGCTAGTACAATTGTTATCAGGAACTCTGTCGGGTCTATTTACACATGAAGGGGTGTGGTTCTTTGAGACAAGATTAATACATCTCTTCTCAACTATCAAACAAATGTGTGGACCAAACAACTGTATTTTTCTTGTTTCTTTTATTAGAAATCCACACGTTTTGTGTTAGCAGAATAAGTGAAAGTTGAAACTCTTGCTCGATATTTTCTGGGATTTCTTAACAGGACTCATCTTAAGAGATTTGATTGGTTCTATGCTAATCAATCAATTTATTCGAAAGCTAGTTAACTTCAGTTGGTAAGTTGGTGGTTTTCAGAATTAGATGCCATAAGAAATCACTTCATTGCTCCAGCAATCTGTTCTACATATCGTGCTACTGAAACTTATTACAACCTTCTTCATGGATTCTTATGGTGAAATTGAAAGGTCTTGAAATCTGGATCATGTAACAATTTTTAAAGCTGTGAATATCCACATCTATGCAGTGCCTTGTATATGGACCATCTTAATCTTGTCCTGAACTGTGGTTATGATTTTGTTCTTAGGTGTGTACAAATGCCAATACCTCCTCACACAAGCACGATCGTGGTAATGGAATGCATCTTGCTGTGATCATAGTCATATGTGTTCTGGTTTCAACTGTATTGATACTTGCTTTATTCACGACATTCAAATACTGGCAAAAGAGAAAAAGAGAGCAAGAACAAGCTCGATTCCTTAAGTTGTTTGAAGATGGAGATGACATTGAGGATGAACTAGGCCTAGGAGCTGATATGTGATAGAAGAACGGAAATTTTGTAACTTTTTGTACAGATGCTAATTAATACAGATTTTGTCTGTTCTTCATAAAGGAAAGTTTTAATTGAATTTTGTATAGTTACTTTGATCTCTAGAACAGTGATGGATTAGTTGTGCAGATGTATTTGAGATCGATGCCTACTATAAGTTTCTAGTTGCACTTAAAGAGGAAATGAGTGATACAATTTTGTGAAAGAAACCAGTCTGCGAAACAATCCTCTCTTACAGTTTAAGCATTCAATGTGATATGCTCACAAGTTCCTATGACAGTAGCTCAAATGTTATCAGCTTATTGGAATCAGAGAATATATGTCTATATATGTCGTGTGATTATTTTTCATAGAACTAAGGCCTCTGGGTGTTTTTGCGTCATGCAAGGCCAGTAACCAAATATACCTTCACAAATCCCCAAATCATCTATATAGTAGGTAGAGCCATATAAAGGCTCTTGCTTACAGTAACTAGTGCCGCCTTTCTCCTTGACAAAGCCAAACCATGATGGATAGTTGGACCAAGGACTCTCATCCCATGAGAGCTGGTTTTGTGTATGTTCATAAAGGATAACAGAATTGTCCAGTGTTTCGCTTCGAAACCAATCTTCTGCATTCTCCGAATCACTGATGTAGTCATTGTTGTCGTCGTAGGATAAAGGGTTGTCAGCACAACAGCCATTGAAGTCGAAACAGAAGTCGTATTCATTAACATAAGAAGTCCAGTTGGTAAACAGCGGTTGTTCTGTTTCTTGAATTCTCTCCACAGAATAAACCTCTACATTTTGATACGGTTGAGACGCAAAGTAGTAGAAGAAACCCTCCTGAAATGGGTAGTCATAGTCCAGTACGAGATGAGGGTACGAGGTCGATGAAGGGCAATCTTCATAAGTTGCAGCAAATTCACCACTATCTCCAAGAAGACTGGAGTAGTTGGTAAAGTCTTGTGGCTCGTCCATGTGATGAAAAAGGAATCCAAGTGCATATATTAACTAGGATGAGGAAGATGGAGAGGACATGTTACAATGATAATTGAAGGTGATCGTTGAGAAGAGAAATGAAAGTGGCTGTTTATAGGCATAGCAGAGCACTTGGTTGCTTGCCAAATCAAGAACCTGCCTTTGGGACAACTCTATTTAGTGTCTTTATTGCAAAAAAAAGAAAAAAAATCGATTCTAATCTCTGACTATTCTCCGATGACATATGATCGTGAATACCTTTCCACCGACCTTAAGGACCTGCACAATTCGAATCTTCTTTTGCTTTAGAAAAGCATCATAAAGTCAGGTATCTTCACTTAAAGGCCTGTGGTGTGAGCCAAGGCATCTTATTCAATATTCTCAGCTACCAAGCACAACAAAACTAGCAGCTTTCACGTGTGTAAGAGTGTTTTCATCGTAGGAGAAGGAGTGGAGAGAATTTACAGAATAAAATGCTCTCTGTATTACTCTGTTTTATGCTTTTGATAAGCCTCCTTATATAACATCTCTAAAACCAAACAAAACGATTGCAATTGTTTCTAAATTATAACTGCTCAAAAAAGTAAGTTTGCTAAATTAATTTCTATATAACGTAAACTAATAATAACTCTTTCGTTCAAGTTTGTTAGTTCAACACTCCTCCTCAAACTTGAATCTTTCGTCTTCATTTGCAGTTAAGACAGGTGATTCCCAGCATTGTCTTGAACTTCTCAAATAATTCAGTCTTAAAGGGCTTTGTCATAACATTTGCAACTCAAGGCTTTGTCTTAACATCTACAACTTGATCTTCAGCTCGACAAAAACTGAAGTTTGATTTCTCCTTGTTTTATGAATTCCCTAATATAGTGATAACTTATATCTCCATGATACTCAGGATTCTTCTCTATTGCCATAGTTGATTCGTTGTCACACTGAATACACGTTGGACCAAATTGATTATGCTTCAGATCCTCTAGCATCCTGCGTAGCCAAATTGCCTAACACGCTGCTGATGCTACTACAATATACTTAACTTCAGCAATTGATAGATTATTATAGGTCTTATAGGAGAACCAACCCCCAAAGCTAACTTGAAGGGTGGGAGAGTCCATAAGCCTATAAACCCTACATCAGTCTCTTTTATTATCGATGTGGGACAATTAGATCGTAACATCCTACCACGCTTCGCAACCAGGCACCGACGGGCTGGATGTACGCTAGACCTTTTCTAGCCCCGAGCGAACATTGCAATGCCGGTGTCCCGACCTGTGGACGTGGCACCAGAACTTGAAGGAGTGGTGTTAGCTTTGATGGCAATTGTTACATGCTTGAAGAGTGAGAGAGCCCATAAGCCTATAAACCCCACATCGGTCTCTTTTATTACCGATGTGGGACAATTAGACTGTAACAGCTACCACTTGTTGCTTTTTTGAAGACCATGAGATGACTCATTTTCCCAAATAGAAAACATATCCAAAAGTACTTTTGCGTGTTTCAATGTCACTATCTGTGTAACCCAATAATTTAAAAGAATCAGAATGTGCATAGGATATTCCATGATCTCGTGTTCCATTTTAATAACACAAAATCCTTTTTGCTGCTTGCAAGTGTGATTGACATGGTTTCTCCATGAAACGACTTATGAGCCCAACTACATAAACAATGTCAGGCTTAGTGGATGTCAAATAACGTAGACTTTCCACTATACTTTTAAAGTAGGTTGGATCGACAAGTTCTTCACTACCTTCTTTCTTCATCTCACCGCGTTCTACAACAGGTGTACAAATTGGGGAAGCTTTATCCATCTTGAATTTCTTTAAGATATTAGTGGAATATTTCTTTTGCGAAACAAATATGCCGTCACTAGTTTGTTGCACTTCAATGCCAAGAAAGTACGACATCAATCATATGTCTGTCATCTCAAACTGGTGTACTACGGAGTTCTTAAACTCTGTAAACATCAACTCACTAATCCCAGTAAATATGAGTTCATTTACGTATAAACACAACATCAAAATTTCACCACTCACCTTCGATTTGACATATAAAGTGTGCTTGTGAGGACATTTATAGAAGCCATCTTGTTGTAAGTATGTGTCGATACGAGAATAACAAGCACAAGGTGTTTGTTTCAAGCCATACAAGGCTTTCTTGAGGTGGTAGACTTTGTTCTCATCTCCTTTCTTAACAAAACCAAGCGGTTGATCCACATAGACTTCTTGTTGAAGTACTCCATTCAGAAAAGCTAATTTAACATCCATTTGATAAACTTTCCATTTATTTTGGGCAGCAAGAGATAAAATCATTCGAACTGTGTCCATTCTTGAAACTGGAGCAAAAACTTCAAAGTAATTTATTCCCAGATTTTGATTGTAATCTTTAACCACCAATATTGCTTTACAATGATCAACTTCACCATTGGGTCTATACTTTGTTTTGTACACCCATTTAACTCCTATTGGCTTCTTTTCAACTGGCAGAGAAGTCAGCTCCCAAGTATCTAGATCGGATCTCCTCCTTCATGGCTTGGATCCATTTCTCATCTGCTACTGCATCGTCAAAAGAAATTGGATCACAATCTACAAATAAACAAAAACTTGACAAGGTATCATCATTTAACTCATCATCATTGTCATCATCTCTGCCTAACACATAATCTTGCAATTGTACTGGTATTGCGTGAGTCTGTTAAAGACGACTTGATGGTCTTGAATATGCTATTTCAGAAGGGGAATTGATTGGTGATGGTGATGACGTGGAAACATGACTTGAAGATGCTCCATTTGTTGATGCTTCACTAACGATAACATTACTAGTCTTATCATTGTTCTGATTCCAATGCCATTCTTTATCTTCAACAAATCGGACATCCTTGCGTATGATAACATCCTTAGTGTATGGATTATACAATTTATAACCCTTTGTCACATCACTGTAGCCAATGAAGATGCATTTCTAACTTTTGTTGTCAAACTTCTTCCTTTTTCATTAGGTATATGGGAATAGGAAACACACCCAAATACTTGCAAGTGAGAAACATCTGGCTTGTTCCCACTTCATGCTTCTTTTGGTGTCCTTCCACGAACTAACACGGAAAAAAAATAAGCTGATAATATCCCCAAGAAAGCTAACGTCCAGTAGATAGATCGGAAATCTCTAAAACCCAGCAAACACGACTTGAGAACCTAAGGTATATGAGACCTTAGACTCGGAAAGATGCGGTTTGAAGAATCCTCAAGAGTTGAACACCATGAAGGGCGGTCACACCTTCGATAAGTTCAGAAGTATTTGAAAATCGAACGTAAGACTTGAGAGTGATAAACTCAGAAACTCACAAGAGAATTTTTTTCAATTAATCAAAAGATAAATGTCTTCCTTACAATGGAAAAAGGTATTTATAGTATAAGAATATGCCTAGCCACATAAGGTAAAATATCTAAATTAATTAAGAACATGGTCTAAAGACTAAATAGGAAAATTAATTCAAAGAGCAGTATTTGGGATAATTTTCTTTTTAAGCTTGATTCTCTACCAAATTTATTCCCGCTCTTAGTCCGCACTTGCTATAATGGTCCAACTGACGTAATGGGACACCTCCTCCTTTGGTTTGATACTCGAACTCTTCATTCGAATCTCCCGAATCAACCCTGCGATCGACTTCCTAATTCTCTTAGCATGAGCTCGGGTTATTGGTTTAACTGGCACATGCAGAGGGTCTCGTTGCCTTATCTTGTCCTTGTTTGTATCATCCCCTCCTTCATCAAGAGGATTCATCCACAAATCAACACCTGCGTCAAAAGGAGATAAATCACTAACATTGAAAGTGGACAATACATTGTACTCACCTGGTAGCTCTAATTTGTATGCGTTGCAGTTGATCTTTTCAATGACTTGAAACGATCCATCCCCTCGTGGTTGTAACTTATTTTGCCTCTGGTTTGGGAACTCTCTTTACACATATGGAACCACACCCAATCACTTGGTTCAAAGATAACTTTACATTGTCCCTTGTTGGCCTGACTGGTATACTATTCATTATTCTTCTCAATTTGAGCTTTCACTTTCTCATAAAGTGACCTCACTAATTATGCTTTCTTCCTGCCATCTAAACTAGTCATTTCATCAACAAGTAAAGACATTAAGTCGAATAGGAACAAAGGATTAAAACCATACACAATTTCAAAAGGTGAATAACCAGTAGACGAATGTATAGTTCTATTATATGCAAATTCAGCAAAAGGTAAACACTCTTCCCAACTCTTAAGATTTTTCTTTATAATGGCACGAAGTAATTGAGGTAGAGTCCAGTTAACTACCTTGGTTTGACCATCAGTTTGGGGTTGACATGTGGTAGAAAATAGTAATTTAGTTCCCAACTTCCCCCATAAGACCTTCTAAAAATGACCAAGAAAGATAACATCTCGATCTGACAGGATAGTCTTAGGAATCCCATGAAGACGTACTACTTCCCTAAAGAACAAATCTGCTACGTGGGTTGCATCATTAGTTTTATGTTAAGGAATAAAATGCGCCATTTTACTAAACCGGTCGATTACCTCAAAAATAGAATCTTTCCCCTTGCTTGTTTTAGGTAAACCCAAAACAAAGTTCATAAAAATATCTGTCCAATGTTCATTGGGTACGGGTAAAGGTGTGTACAAACCCTGGGCTAACACTTTAGACTTAGCCTTCTTACAAGTGACACAATTTGCACAAAATTTTTCCGCATCACGTCTCATCCTAAGTCAATAACAATGTTCTACAAACACACCTAAAGTCTTGTGTACCCCAAAGTGTCCCATTAAACCACCCCATGGGCTTCCTTAACCAATAATTCCCTAATCGAACAAACGGGTATACACAACTTATTTTCTCTAAACAATACCCATCCATCCTATAAAATCGATTAACTGTCCCCTTCTCACATGCGACAAATATATCATTAAAATCAGGATCCTTCTTATAAGATTCTTTAACAAATTCAAATCCCAAAAATTTGGCACTCAAAGTGGTAATTAAGGCATACCTGTGAGATAGGGCATCTTCTACCACATTCTCCTTACTTTGTTTGTATTTGATCACAAATGGAAAGGACTCGATGAATTCCATCCCTTTGGCATGCCTTTTATTCAGCTTTCCTTATCCCTTTAGGTGCTTTAATGACTCATGATCAGTGTGAATCACGAACTCCTTTGGCCATAAATAGTGTTGCCATGTCTCCAATGCTCTAACGAGGGCATAGAGCTCCTTGTCGTAGGTAAGATAATTGAGTGGTGCCTTGTTGAATTTCTCATTGAAGTACGCAATGTGTAACATACCACATCCATAGAGCATATAGCGGCATTCCAGAGAATATCTGAGCACATACCCCAAGGAAGCTGCATGTTAGAGCAGTCACGTCGACTTATCATGGCACTTTATAGAACAAAAGCATTTCAAAGAACTAGATTTCCTTACTTCATTCATAGTCATAAGCTTACATTGTCATTACATTCTATAATCTATGTATTTACATTACTAAAACATTTGAGATTCTTTACGTTTGATTCACAAACATAAACATTCATTACACTCAAAATTCATGTTTATACAATACATAACATGTGAAAGTTCACAGCTTTATACAACGTGTACAACATAAAACTGGGTACTATACCAAAATAATCTGACTAGATGCTTCAAAATCAGCTGACCAGACCTTTGAGCCATTCTTGGATCCAAAACGGGCAATACTAGGCTGCTAATAGATTACCTTAAAAGCATAGTTACCCCAGTACTTGAAAATCAACGTTGCAATTTCGATGAGTTTGCAAACTCAGTGAGTGAACAATCATCGATATGCTCACTCATGTCAAAACACAAATATCACGAGTATAGAACCAACTTTAGGAATATATCACATTATTCAAAATCAATTCTCATTCATCACATCACTCATCTTAATCATTCATATCATCAACATATACACAAGTAGTTCATATCACTATTTAACACAAATCAACGGTTCTTTCCAATCATTTTCAAGATACATGTAAGGATATGTATATGCAAATGCATATGAGGCTTCACTTCCATTTTTGTTTCTATTGTAACCGAGGGCTATTTAATTGTCCCGTATCTGTTGCAGATACTAGGCTCATTTCAGATACTGAGCTCATTTCAGATATTGTCCCGTACCCATTGTGGATACCAGGCTGATTAATCGTTGAGCCTGTGGCTCTGTGTGCACATTTTTGAGCTTAAAGCTCTTTTCACATTGGCTACTTCGGTCACAACTCCTTTATGTAAACATACATATTCATGTAATGAAGTGCAACATTTTAACATAATATATCATCAAACACTTTCAGTCAAGAAACACATTCAATTACCACAATTCATCGAATCTATATCTGACATTCAACATATAGTTGAGAATTCATTTTCCTTATTCACATTCAAATCACAAACACTCTCAATATAGTCCCAAATATCAAACTCCTCGGACAATCAATTGTCCAGAATCATCAATGTCACAATTATATCCAAATCATTTCAATATATATAGATATAAGGATAAAACAAAAACAATTCAAACTGAAGCACACATCTAATTGAGATCACACACCTAGGTTACTCACAGTATGCTCCAATAAGCTATTGCCTTGACGATCTGGCAATATCTAGATGCTGACGATCTACTTGAGCATCCATATCATGCAATACACGCATATGTACACATTATTAACTTATTTAATAAATGAATACTCAATCATATGCATGTTGATGTGTCATGTTTAATGTATGTTCAATTGACTATTCCGGGTATGTAACCTTATTCATAAGTCTTACTCATTCATTCATCATAGCTTGTCTATATCTTGTTTGCAATTAGGTTATGCCTTAAATAAGTTTGGTTACTCTCAATTTATCAATCATACATTCACCAGTCTTTTTTCTAGCATTATATTTACAAAATTTCCCAATTCTCATTCAATCATGCCTAATTCATTACCTATATCCTTTGAATCACATTTGCATTCATAAAGACATCTTTATATGATTAACAACTCATATTTCTCAATTTCATATACCTTGATATCAAACAATCCAATCCTTAAGTTATAACATCAATTATCAACATAAACTCAACAAACACTTAACCAATTGATTCAACATCAACTAAGTTCATTTTAACCCCCAATCAAGTCTAATTACACCAATGTATAGTGCCTTATCCTTATATGATCCAACAAGAACACAAAACACAAACTTTCCTCTCTGCCAAGCATTTTCACGATCGTGAGAAGGAACCATACAATTCCCACGATCGTGGGATAGGTGAACCGAAAATTTCACCTTCATTTTCCTTCAACTTTTCTTCCAAATTTTGACACCTTCATGATAGTTCATCAATTATACCTCAATTATACCTTAAAGATACTTCAATTCTCAATCTAATTCATCCTTACAACAATCCATAACCTAGGGTTTCCATACATCAAGAACAAAACCAATTCATGCATCAAGTTTCAAGCACATCTCATCATCAAACCTATACGCAATTCATCTCAATTCACCCCTAAACAATCTTCATGCATGTTATGCTCATATATAACATAATAAGGCAATCAATTACTTACTTGCTAAACCTAAAGTCTCCTCAATTAACAAGCTAACCAAGTCTCTCTAGCATTGAAGCATACTCCAAGAATAAGATGGAATGAGAAGGGTTTCTAAACACAAGATGAAGGCTATAAAATTTGACAAAACTCAAGAGTTTTGGGAGGTTATGTGGGGATGTCGTTGGTGAGGGGATGAAGGAGAGAACATAAAACCAAAAACATGAAGAAAGATGGTCTTTCAAGTGTAAACTTTGTGGGTTACAAATGCATGATGGAGAGGTGGGACACATGTCTTGCAACTTGTCAAATAGATAACCAAGTCATGTGTCTTCCTCTTACATTATCAATTGTCAATCCATAACTAGTCCATTTGTCACTTAATCACTAGGCCATATGTCATGCAAATATACCACCATTTGTCACTCATTTATTCAAGCCATTTGTCACTTTATTAATAATGTCACATGTCACCATTTCATAAGTTCTTTTTTTTGGAGAAACTTTTAAGAAACAAGCCTTAAAATTTATCATAGGTTCATTCAACCTATATTCTTATGTATCATTTTGTCTTGTCCTTTAACATTTTTTTAGAGTAGATGCATATATCCCCTTATCAATCACTCAATTGTAATAATAAATTCTCAATTCACTAATTATAATCCATCCAGGACAAACTTCAAGGCATAATCAACACACAATTACATCATAATCATTTAAGATCTTTCATACCCCTGGATATGTCAAATGAGTGCATATACTATTTTTACAATGTCTTTGAATCATGGTTCATGTATTTATGTAAATATAATACATGAAAATGGCACCTCATGTATTCTCATAGAATATGGCTTATGTAGCTAGCCAAATCCCTGAGTGTAAAAACGGGCTATTACACAATGGGTCTCCTATCCTGCATTAAAACAACACCAATACCTATTCCCGACGCATTATATTCAATTTCAAAATTCTTAGAAAAATTAGGTAAAGCTAGAACAGGCACAGAGCACAATTTTTCTTTAATCAAATTAAAAGTTATTTCCTGCGCCTTGTCCCACTTAAATCCTACTTTTTCTTGATTACTTCAGTTATGGGAGCAACTAGTGTGCTAAAATATTAACAAACCTATGATAAAAACTAGCCATCCCATGAAAACTTCTTACCTCTGTTATGCTTTTAGGTGTGGGCCATTCCTTAATCGCTCTTACCTTTTCCTCATCCGCCTCCACTCTATTATGACTCACAACAAATCTAAGGAAAACAACTTTATCCATGCAAAAATGACATTTTTGAATATTAGCGTAAAGTTTTTCCTCTCTAAGTACATTCAACACCTCTCTCAAATGTCCAATGTGAACCTCTAAGCATGTACTATAAATAAGAATGTCGTCAAAATATACCACCACAAATTTACCAATGAAGTTACGCAAGGCATGATTGATTAACGACATGAAAGTACTAGGTACATTTGATAAACCAAACGGCATAACTAACCACTCATATAAGCCATATTTTGTTTTGAATGTCATTTTGCATTCATCCCTTTCTCTCATCCTGATTTGATGATAGCAACTTTTTAAATCTATTTTGCTAAAAATTTTAGCCCCGTGAAGCTCGTCTAGCATATCATCTAACCTTGAATAGGATGGCAATACTTTACCATTATGCTGTTAATGGCTCTGCAATCAACACACATCCTCCAAGTTCTATCTTTCTTGGGCACGAGCAAGACGGGTACAACACATGGGCTCATGCTTTCCCTCACATACCCTTTGCTTATAGGTTCCTCTACTTGCCTTTGAAGTTCCTTTGTCTCCTTAGAGTTACTCTTATAGGCTGGTTAGTTTGGAATAGTAGCCCCGGGTACAAAGTTTATCTGGTGTTCGATTCCCCTAATGGGTGGTAACCCATTACGTATCTCCTTGGGGAACACATTCGTAAACTCATGCAATAAAGAAACAGCCAAACTAGGGAGGGAATTGTTAGTCAAATTAAGAGCAAGGAGAGCCTCCTTGTAGTCCAACAAAATTCATTGTTGGTTTTCCCATAGGGCCCTTATAATCTCACCCTTCTTTGTAAAGTCACTCTTTCCTTTCGTACTCTCATTTTTCTCTTTTTCTTTTTTTCCCCTCTCGTTTTGCCAATCAAACTTTCTTCCTTTTTTACACTCACTTTCTTAATATCTTTTTTTGTAATCACTCATCTGCCTCCTATTTCAACTTAACTTGGTCCTCATAGACCAACTGAGGTGTTAAAGGCCCTAATATAATCGACCTTTCATCCATCTTGAAGCTATACCAATTCTTGTAACCATCATGCTTGGCTCGTTTGTCAAACTGCCAAGGCCTTCCTTGTTGGGTTCCGAATTTTTTTTTTTTATTTATTATTTTTTTGATTTAATTGTTTTATTATTTTTTAGTTGAGTCTTTAACTTAGCAAGGTAGAATGGGGTATTGAAAGTTGAAATTGAAATTAGAATGAAGGGTTAGGATTAAGTTAGATTAAGTAGTAGTAGGCTTGTTAAATGGAGGAGTAGAGACATATAAGACAAATTATGGGCAAACTTGGAAAGCCCAAGTGAAGGAGGGGCAAAATTGGAAGAAAATGAGTAAAACAAGAGATAAAATGTTGTTTGAATTAGAAGAAGAAGGTAGGTGTCGTAGGAACCAAAAAGAAGAAGAGAAAAACGTGAAAAAGAAGAAGATAGGAAGAAAGAATCGGTCTCTAAAAACAATTTCGGTCTCTAAAGGGGTCAAAAGTCCACGCAAAAGTGATTGTTCGACAAGCTCATCCTAAACAGCATCATAACTTCTAAAAATCATATCTTTCTACTCCATTGTCCAAAAATTCCATACTTTATATCAACGGAAAGATAAAAAGATAACCAACAACTTTCATGAAGATCTTAAGAGCAATTTCCGCCTCTATAAGGGTCAAAATTTCAATCAAAGTGATTGTCCCCAAAATTCATCCTAAACAATATCAAGACTTCAATCGATCATAACTTCCAGCTCCGATATCAAAAAATGTCATACCTTATAGCGTTAGATAGCTGGAAATATAAGCTACAACTTTCATTAAGACAACTTTGGCTAATTCTATCTAGATCAATACAATTTTTCCATTGAATCTCTGCACACCATTCCTACACCTAGGAAAGGTTGCTAAACCCAATTCCCTTCATATTCACCCACTACCAAGTACCTTTCGGTACTTTTGAGCTCCACCTCAACCAATTCATCTCATACACCCTTCAAATCTTCAACATGCTATTCTAAAACAAATAACCAATTGCAAACTCAACAATGAAGAATATGCGCATACAAATTCCTCTTTCACAAAAATCATACACAATCTCATACACTATCTATAAAGTAACACAATCATACATAAAAGAAGAATACTTGAATTCTCATTCTCATTTCCAATCAAAATGAATGTTCATGCATAGTTTTAATTACATATCAACATGTCCATCATGAGCTAAACACAAGATACAAAATACATGAGATGCTCAATGTTTGATATGCTTGTAAAGCTTTCCAAAAGGCTAGTCACTAACTTAGTACAAAAGTTTCTAATGTCTTGGAGTTTTCCGATGCCTTGCAAGGTTCAGCACTCGTCTTGTTTTGCACCTGAGGAGGAAAAGTGGGGTGAACAACTCGGCTCAGTGGCTAATAAGTTTATAGCCATCGGTAATGAGCTATACAAATAAGCATAAATACATATAAATGAAACAATCCAATTCATTCGCAAATTCATCATATAATTCATAATTAACCAAACTTTATCACATAACTCATATCATGAAATCTTCTATCAATCATAACACTTTATTATGCATCATACTCAACAAAGTCGTAATGAAATGCACAACAAATAGCTAGAGAGATTCCGTGGAACAAAACGGTTTACACCGTGAACAAAACGAGTCCTATTTCTCGGGATCTCGTGACCTCAAGCGAGCAGCCGGAAAAAGGCTATAGGTCAACGTGCATATGACTAACGAAACGGGTTTCTCTCTTGCCCAATCACAACAAATCTATGCTCAAATTAGTCAATCACAAAATTGCATTCCTATGCTTCTTTCATTTTATCAAATTCTCATATCTTCATACTTTTCATTTATTTCAAAGAAAACATATCCTATTTCATCATACATTTTCAAATATTCACCACAATTCAACATTTACTCAATTTAAAGCAATCACACACACCAATAGGGCATTACCCATCACATAATAACCATAAACGCATTACCCAACTAAATTATCAAAAATCCAAGCTCAAGATCGCCCTTCCTCTCTCTCTTGAGTAAGGTTTTCTTGATTCCCTTCAATTAAACCAATTTCCATTTAATGAATACATTCAAAAGAAAGTTCATAAAATTCAAGAATCAAAGCAAAGCTAAAATTGAATTCAAACCTAACCTACCCATAGCCCATCTAGGCTAGAAAAACCAAAACCTAACTTAGAAATCCCAAAATCAATTTGGGTTCATCTTTCTCTTTTTTCTTCCTTCATTTCCAACACAAACCCTATCCTCCATTTAATCCCCTTTTTGAATCTAGCATAAGAAAGGTGAAAACTTACCTCCAACAAGTGGATTTCTCTTCTTTTTCTTCTTCTTCTCAAGCTTCCTACAATTCTTTCTTCTTTTCCTGTCCTTTTTAACGTTTTTGTTCTTTCTCTTTTTAGCTTCCACGACACCTCCCTTCTTCTTCTAATTCAAACAACATTTTGCCTCTTATTTTACTCCTTTTCTTCCAAATTTGCCCCTCCTTCACTTGGGCTTTCCAAGTTTGCCCTTAATTGTCTTATGTCTCTACACCTTAAGCCACTTAACACCACCTAATTTAATTGTAACACTTCATTTAAATTTCAAAATTCTAATTTCCATTCAATTCCCTATTCATCCTTGCTAATTCAAGAACTCAACTAAAAAATAAAAAATAAAACAATTAAATCAAAATAAAGGATAGATAAAGAATAAATAAATAAAAATTCGGGGCCCAACATCGACTAACTCAAACAGTTTGTCTTTGAGGACTCCATACTTAAGTTCACTACCAACACCTCATCAGTAGTTTTCTTACTTGGTTCCTCCGCCAGTTCTTCCTCAAGCACCTTTGTCCATTCTTCCTCTTCTTCCTAGACAAAGGTTTGGTTTCCGACTCATCTTCTTTAGTTATCTTCTTCCACTCCTCTACTTTCTCTTCTTAGATGGAGGTTTATTCATCATCTTTTTCAGGAAGCTCTTCTTATAACGTCACTCTAATCATGAAGCCAACCCTTGTCTTTTCTTCTCTGTCAAATTCATATCGCTAAGCTTTTATGTCAACAAGGAGTTCCATTAATTTATCTATAATAATTGCTTCCTCTTCCTCTTCTTCTTCTGAGAGCTCATCTCTACTACTAAGGGTGATTGCCAATCTAAATTCATTAGGATCTGTTTCATTAGGACTAGGAAAACTCCCTAGTTGTTCATTGAAAATATCTCCGCTAGTTGATTGATTTGATTCACCATATTTTGCATACGAGTCTCTGTTTCATGATGCCTTATATTTGAATCTTGAATATACTCGGTCATCATATTCTTCAGAACAACAGTTACCTACTTGCCTTCTTAAAATGTATCTTCATTTATAAAATTGAATGTTGTCTCTTCTTCACTTTAAGACGGTTGGAAGCTCAAATTATACTCATTGCCTTCTTAAAATGTATCTTCATTCATAAAATCGAATGTTATCTCTTCTTCGCTCTAAGATGGTTGGAATCTCAAATTATACTCATCATATGTAGGTGAAGAAAGTCTCTCATTGAATTCCTGAAGCTCTTTTTGAATTGTCCCTCCATTTATAAAGCTAACCTTTGTCTTTTCTTCACTCTCAAATTTATGTCGGTCAACTTTCATTTAAAAAAAGATTTCCATTAATTTAATCTTCCAGAGTTGGCTCATTACATGGAGATTCTTGGTGCTATAAATATCCAACTAGAGTGTAATTGATCCATCTATAATTAAGTATAAGAATTGCTCCACTCTGAATTGTAGTTATTCTCATATAGCACACCTTGAGGTCGATTGTACATACTCGGTTGCTCCCATGTATAATTACATACTCTACATTCATGATTGTACTAATAACTCCCCCTAATTTCGCTACATAACTTGAATATTGGTTAAGCTTCCCAAAACATGTGAGAACACCCACTCTCCCATATGGTGATGTCATAGTTTGCAAAGACATATTTTGTCTCCCATAAAAGTGTTGTCCACTCCATCCTTCCATTGCGAGCTGTAGCTATGACAATTAATCCTAATTCCTATTATAAACCATAACTCAAAATCAAGTAGAGAAATTCAAAAGATAATTAAATTAATGAGCCAAAAATACAATGACATACAATAAAATAAAATGAAATGAAAAGAAAAAATAAATGCAAAAGCAAAATTAAAATAAAAGAAAATAGAAAAGATAAAACAAAATAAAATGAAAATGGCTAGAGTAATAGCATTTAGGATTTCCTAATATCTAAGTTCCCCCAAATGGTGCCAAAAACTTGATTGACCTATTTTGTGAGTTGGGCAATTACGTAATAACCACAAGTGAACGACGCAGTTTTAGCTACTACCGGCAATTATGGTTCGAGCCCATGAATATTATCAATAGTAATACTTACCCTTCCCCTATTATCTAGCCTAGGGATTAATTTTAGATTTTTAATGAAAATAAAATAAAATAAAACTAATAAAATAAAATAGGAAACAATAGTGAACACAGAGATAGTGGAATTCACTTAGAAAGCTATCATTATCAGAAATTAGTATATAGGCTTGAATTCCCTTAAAACCTTAACAAACTAAACTTTTATCATGTAATTGTTTGTTTATTAATTGGATCGTGGAGACTCCTATGGTTTGCTAGTAGCTCACCTTGAGTCTACTAACAATTAATCCTAAGGTTTCTGAACGAATTACTTAGGTTAAATCTTATAGAATTTCGTTACTGATTTATGAATCCTACTATTGGGTTTGACCCTAATATGGAAGATTTATGTCATCCTATCTCTAGAATTGTAATCAACTCCTTCTAATTACCGTAGATCTATTCACACTAGAATTTCTTAATCTCTGCATATGGAATTAGATTATCAATAAAACATGTAATCAACTCATAAAAATCAATCAAACCAATTGCATTAATAAAGGAATCAAATCATATCAAAGTATTAACACAAGTTTTAATTAACCTAAATACTAACTGAATATTTAGTTACACATTATAAAACAAGAAATCAAACATACAATGGAAGAAAAAAGAATAAAAAACAGTGGAATAATAATTCTAAATCTCCCTGATTGTCTTCTATCGAATGTTCTTAAGATGTTGAGGCTTGATCGAATGTTCTTAAGATGTTGAGGCTTGATCTTGTATTCTAATGGATCTTTTGATGAAATCTTTGTGTTTTCTAGTTCTCTGGACCAAAATCGTCCCTTTTGGACATTCTCCATGCTTCGAAATTGCCTCAAAGAGTATCCTCTTTTCACTGGCCGTCGAAAATATCTTTTTATATTAAAAATTAGGGTTTCTAGGACTTACAGTGCCTGGACACTGCCTGGTATTTGACAGTGTATCAAACCATGTATATCACAAAAATTCACGAGCATGCAAAAGTGCAAGACTATTTACAGGTGATAATTGCCTTCATGGACTTAAAGGAGAAGATTTTGGGTAAAGACGTGGCGCCCAACCCGTGAATCAACAAAACCCAACATGTTCATGGGATTTAGAACGACATAATCGATGGGCCAAAGGTCTCTGCTTCAAGTGCAACGAGAGATTCGCTCCATGCCATTGCTGCAAACAATCAACATTTTCATTAATGGAGATCACCGGCGAAGAAAACACCACGGAGGAGTCCCACGAGGACGATGGCGACAACGATGCAACCCCAACAGATATGGCTGAGATCTCCTTGCATGCCATCATGGGCAAGACTTCGGGAACTACTATGAAGCTTCAAGGAAAGATTGGCAATCGTCAAGTAATTATCTTGGTGGACAGTGGATTTACCTATAACTTCATTTCAGATTCCGTGGTCAAAGAACTTGCGCTTCCAATCAACGAAGTCTCACCATTTGGAGTTCAAATCGAGAATGGAGATGTCATTCGTTTCAACCAAGTGTGTAGAAACCTCTGTTTCCAACTAACAAACCTCACCATCACTCAAGATTTCTTCCCTTTTTCCATTAGGGGAGTAGATTTGGTATTGGGGATTAAATGGTTGGAATCCTTGAATACAGTACAAGCTAATTGGAATGAA
Organism: Erythroxylum fimbriatum; assembly: GCA_026770325.2. NCBI lineage: Eukaryota > Viridiplantae > Streptophyta > Magnoliopsida > Malpighiales > Erythroxylaceae > Erythroxylum > Erythroxylum fimbriatum. Next base: position 547,220 of record JANZLH020000375.1, read on the forward strand.
ATGTTTATGATTTTTTCTCTTGATGGCAAGCGGTACAAGTTACAAGGCATGTGTACTAACTACCCAGATAACATCTCCTTACAGGTTTTACATCGACTACCCAATAACCCAACTGGCCATCCTAAGCCTCCAGCCCCTATCCAAAACGTGATACAAGAGTTTGTAAATGTGTTCCATGAATCAACATCACTACCCCCTTTCCGTACCCATGTCCACTCCATTCCATTACTCCCCAATACCAAACCACCAAACTTGCGTGGTATCGATACCCACATAACCAAAAATCGAAATTGAAGAACAGGTTGTAGCTTTCCTATCTTCTGGTTTCTTTCAACCGAGTTCTAGTCCTTTTGCCAGTCCCGTCCTATTGGTAAAAAAGAAAGATAACTCTTGGTGACTTTATGTGGACTATCGGAACCTCAACCGCATTACCATACCAGATAAATATCTGATTCCCAACATTGATGAGCTTATTGATGAACTACATGGTGCATCCATATTCTCCAAAATTGATCTACGTTCAGGATATCACCAGATTAGAGTCAATCCTTCAGACATATACAAAACAGCTTTCCGCACTCATTCGGGGCACTATGAATTTGTAGTAATGCCTTTCGGCCTTACCAATGCACAGTCGACTTTCCAAGCTGCCATGAACGATTTGTTTAGACCATATCTACGCAAGTTCATTTTAGTTTTTTTCGACAACATTCTCATTTTTAGCCTAAGTACGCAGCAACACATTAATCATCTTTGCACTGCCTTCCAATTACTCTCCACTCATTCATTTTTTGAGAACTCAAAGAAATGCTTATTTGAACAGACACAGATTAGGTTCTTGGGACACGTGATATCTCCAGAGGGTGTTGCAGTGGAACCCAAAATTTGTTTAGCAGTTTTAGAATGGCCAATTCCCCAGAATGTGAAACAACTTAGAGGATTTTTGGGACTCACAGGTTACTACAGGAGATTTGGTCAGGATTATGGTCTTCTTGCTCACCCTCTGACTGAGTTGACGAAGAAAGATGGTTTTCGATGGTCTTCTAATGATGAAGAAGCTTTTAACCTACTAAAAATAGCTCTAACTACAATCTCGGTCTTACATTTACCCAACTTCACGTGGCCTTTCACAGTTGAATGTGATGCATCTTCGACGGGCATTGGGGCCATCCTTCTACAACAAAATCATCCAGTAGCATATTTCAGTAAGGGACTCTCTTTCTCTAACAGACTTAAATCTACATATGATAGGGAATTGTTAGCATTGGTGCTTGCTCTACAAAAGTGGAAACATTATCTGTGGGGCCACCATTTTTACGTCAAAATAGACCACTCAAGCCTGAAGTTCATCCTAGACAAAGAATCACTACAAATGAACACCAGTCACTATTAATGAAGCTCTTACCTTTTAATTTCACAATTTTGTACAAAGTAGGTAGCGAAAACAAAGGGGCGGATGCACTTTCCCGTTGACCACAACATGCTAAATTTTTAGCCTTGATTCGTGACGCACCAACAACTCAATCTGATTTTCAGGTGGTCGCCTAACTTCTCTATCATAAAAATCGGTTAGTAATTCCCCACTTACCTGATCTGAAATACAAAATCCTGATGGAGGCCCATAACCATAACACACCTTCTGGGGGCTATGGGGGGTTCTTAAAAATGTTGAAACGGGTGATTGCAAATTTTTTCTGGCCACATTTAAAGCAAGATGTCAAGACTTTTGTTCAGAATTGTTTAACTTGTCAACATAACAAATATCAGACTTTGGCTCCAGTTGGCTTGTTACAACCCTTACCACTGCCTGAACAAATTTAGGAGGACATTTCGCTTGATTTTATTGTTGGTCTCCCTGTCTCAATAGGTTTTGACACAATTCTAGTAGTGGTTGACAGATTAAGCAAATATGCACACTTCGTGGCTTTATCCCACCCTTTTACTGCCAAGACAGTGACAACCTTATTTTGCAAGGAAATAGTTCGTCTACATGGGATACCGAGATCCATTCTTTCTGATTGTGACATCATCTTTTTAAGTGCTTTTTGGCAGGAGCTCTTTCGTCTTAGTCGCACTAGGCTTTGTATGGGGACAGCTTACCACCCATAATCTGATGGTCAAATCGAGGTGGTCAATAGATGTCTCGAGACATATTTACGTTGCTTCACTCATGAACAACCCAAATCATGGTCTAAATTTTTAGCTTAGGCAGAGTATTCGTACAACACAGGATTCCACTCGTCAACCAACATATCCCTTTCTAGATTGTATATGGAAGAGACCCTCCTCCTCTACACCCTTTTGTTCCTGGTGAGACTAAAATTGCAGAATTGGAGGTTTAGTTGCGGGCTTGTGATGAAATGCTGCAAGTATTGCGGGCCAACCTCTTGCGAGCTCAATCTCGAATGAAAACCCAAGCAGACTCTAAACGAAGGGACTTGACATTCGAGGTAGGCAATTCAGTATTTCTGCGGTTGCAACCTTACAAATAAAAATCGTTGGCTAAATGTACCTATCACAAACTTTCACCACGCTACTTTGGACCTTATACCACTATCCGCAAAGTGGGACCAGTTACCTATGAACTACGACTTCCTCCCTCATCTAAAGTCCACCCAATCTTTCATGCATCTCTTCTTCGACCAGCAAAAGGATTCTCCATTGAAACAACACCCCCTCCTTTACCGATCACTGCTGACTGGGAAATGGTTGTTGGACCAGAAAACATTTTGGGCCATCGTTGGTTGAAAGTTTCAGGTGTACCTACACTAGAATTATTGGTAAAATGGCATCAACGTCCCGTGGAGGAGGCTAGCTGGGAAGATTATGACCTCCTTGCTAATCAGTTTCCTCATTTTCGCTTCAAGGGGAGTGCACTGATACAATTCCTCCTTTGTACACTTATTTTAGGAGGCCACGTGGGCCTTCATTCACTGATACACGTGAGACCTTATCTGCTGCTGCTGTATCTCAAAGAGATCCTGAGCCAGTTGAAAAGATAGTTACTGAAATGAAGCGTGGTTCTCATCCCTGGACACCTCTTTGACCCAGTCCAATGCACGTCTCCACTCTTTTACCCAATCTAATGCACATCCCCAAGTCATGCTTATATTTCCTATGTTATTTGC